>FR989929.1:1287885-1887885 GCA_905404155.3 Plebejus argus | reverse complement strand
GGACCAGGCGCGCCGCGATGTCTCAGCGGCCGTCCAAACGGAAGAAGAAGAGACTAATATCGTCTAGTCCGGTGGATGATCAGGCTGAGTCGAGTAGCTCTGAACAGTCTGAGCCCACAGAGGAATCCAACAAATATGCTCCTTATAGAGTCAACGATTACAGCCGTCGCTATCCAGAGGACAGCGCAGCTGGATTTGAATTTGTTGTTTTTGTGGAAAGCACAGGTGAAACTCCTATTGGTACTCGCGACCTCATGGGTTTAAGTCGTATTTTCCAACAATCGATTAAGGGAATATCCTTCTTGAGAAAAATTAATAAATTCAAAGTTGGAGTCTATTTTAATCGGCCGAACTTAGCTAACGCATTTCTTGAAAATACAACTTTTTTACGAGACCAAAATTTAAAAGCAAGCATTCCAGCTGGTAGCACGGAGTTGACTGGTGTCATCAACTCCGTACCGACCGAAATGTCCAATCAAAAAATTTATAAAGCAATTTCGAGTAGTACAAAGAGGGTAATATGTGTACGTAGAATAATGAGAAAAGCTAAGGTTAACAACAGCTTTGTGTTGCAACCAACACAATCAGTGGCAATTACTTTTTCGTGCTCTACATCATTGCCTGAATATGTTTTAATAAATATGTGGCGATTTCCTGTTACGACATATATTCCACCAGTGAAACAGTGTTATAAATGTTTAAGATACGGACATTTAGCAAAGTTTTGTAAGAATGCAGAGCGTTGCTCGATCTGTGCCGAGGCTCACAATTATAAAAATTGTACCCAAAGCCCAGATAAAGCTGTTTGCGTACATTGCAAAGGTAGCCATTTATCTATATCTGGAGAATGTAGAGTTAAAAAAATGAAAATAGAAGAAAATAAAAAAAAGTATACAACTACATCATATGCAGACCTTTTTAATAATAAATTACAAAATTTCCCTTCATTAAATGAAAACACAAATAGTAAAGACTTATTAAATGTACTTCTCTCAAATAAAAACGCACTTACATTACTCACAGAATGTTTAATTAAAGCTATTACTCTAAACAAGACTCAAAATGCAAGCATAAACTCACAGCTTCTTTCAGAAACAATAAAAGAAACTATAAAAGAAAAAAATAATAATCTTTCACATTCTCTGCCCAAGTAAATATTATGCAATGGAACAGTCAAAGCTTGCCAAGTAATAAATATGAACTACAAAAATTTTTATTAGATAATTCCATCCACATTTGTATAATTAGTGAAACGTGGCTCAAGCCACATATTACATTTAACATGAAAGGATACTCTATTGTGAGAAATGACTGTGGTAATAATCACAATGGAGTAGCCATATTAATTCATAACACTATAGTCTATAACAAAATTAATACATTTTATGATGATTCTTTACAAAATATTGTTGTTCAGATTCAAATTTTTCAGAAACAAATTTCGATTGTAAGTTTTTACAGCCCAGGAAGCTGTACTCCTGAATTTAATAAGAAAAAATTTAATGATTTAATACAGACTATTCCGAAACCGATAATTTTTGCTGGAGACTTTAACGCGCATCATACTTTATGGGGTTGCGGCAAAGTTGACGCGCGAGGGAGAGATATTGTAGATGTCGCTGATGAGAATGATTTGGTTCTCTTGAATGATGGACGTCCAACCACTGTAGGGTCGCATAGATGGAAGCCAAATGCACTAGATCTGACTTTTGTTTCGGCGTCGTTAGCGTTATTTTGTGAATGGCAAGTTTCTTCGGACTCATTAGGTAGTTATCATTTACCAACTCTGACAACATTGAATCTTTCTCCATCATTCTCTTCTCATAGTAACTTGTCACAGACATTTGAAAGTTTTCCTCTTCACACGAATCTGAAAACAGTAAATTGGGATTTGTATGAAAAAACTGTTAATCAGAAACTAAAAAATTTTCAAATTGAAACATGCGATTTAATCGACAGTTATAATAGATTCTGTGCGCTTATAATTCAAACTGTTGATAAATGTGGCACATTTGTCAACGGTTTGAATAAGCCTAAGTTCTGCACCCCAACTGCTAATTCTGTTTCTCAAAGTTCTGCCTGTAGTAACAGTAAAAAAAAAGTTAAAATTCCATTAGTATGGTGGAATGAAAAATGTTCCAAGGCTGTACATGATTGTCGTCAAGCCTATGCGCGGTTTAAAGCTAATTCTTGTATTGAAACTTTTGTTGAATTTAAGCGTCTTCAGGCACATAAAAAACGCATATTGAAACAAGAGCGAAGACTTTCTTGGGAAAACTTTTGTAAATCTGTTAGTAGATTAACTCCTATGAGCCAAATTTGGATGAAAATTAAAAAATTCAATCGAAGTTATACACCTAGAAGTAGTTTCATTGATAGTGAATGGATATTACAGTTTTTAAATAAATATACTCCAGATACAGTACCAAATAATTATAAGAACAGTAATTCCAATGTGACAACATCTTCAAATTCCTTTTTAGTAGAGAGTTTTACACTTGAAGAGCTGAAAGCAGCCATAAAATCTCGTAAAGATTCTGCTTGTGGTCTAGATTGTTTATCTTACAAAATGTTTAAATTGTTAGACACCAATAATATAAAGTTGTTTCTTAATCTATTAAATTCATTGTGGTGCCATTCCATGATTCCTGAACAGTGGAAAACAGATTGTCTCGTTCCAATATTAAAACCCGGAAAGGATATAAATGTTGCAGATTCATATAGACCTATAACTTTAAGTTCTTGTGTTGGCAAAATATTTGAACAGCTTATTAAACAGCGATTGGAATTTTTTATAGAAAGAAATCATATTTTACCTAGTAATCAGTTCGGTTTTCGGCGTGGCCGTTCGGCTAGAGAGAGCTTGACTCATTTTTGTTTGGACATTCACAATGCTCTGTCTTGTAATTCAATATTGGTTGGTATTTTCTTTGATGTCGTTGGCGCATATAATAATGTCAATTTGGAAAAACTTTCAAATATTTTAACTTCTTTACAATTACCTGAAAAATTGGTAAATTGGGTGTATCATTTTCTTAGTGGTCGTAAATTATTTGTGAAATTTGAAAATAAACTGATTGGTCCAAGGTACTCCTACAAAGGAATAAGTCAAGGTGGAATTCTCAGTCCTTTACTATTTATTTTGTATATATATAAGTTAAATATTGTCTTAGGTCAAAACATTACTAACCTACAGTTTGTAGATGACTTAACTATATATTGTACTGCAGACAACTTGTCTGCAGCTATTGAAAATCTCAGAGTTGCTCTCCTCGGCCTTAAGGCCTATTATGATGATCTGGGCTTGGACATCAGCTCTGAAAAAAGCAAAGTTTTAGTTTTTTCAAAAAAACCTAGCAAAACAACAAACATTGTCCTACAATATGGAGATAGTAAGTTAGCAGTTGACAATACTGTTAGATTCTTAGGTGTGATTTTTCAGAACTCCTTCAAATTTAATAAATATATTGATTACTTAGCAAACAGGGCTTTAAAGGCTTGCAATATATTAAAGTCTTTAGCAGGCACATATTGGGGAGCTGATCCAAAAATTTTATTAATTCTTTACAAGGCTATTGTAAGAAGCCATTTTGAATATGGTTATGTATGCTTTGCTCCTATTCCACATTTTGTTGATAGACTAGATAAAGTTCAAAATAGGTGCTTACGGATTGTGCTTGGTGCTATGTGTTCCACACCCATAATATCAATGCAGGTTGAATGTAACATCCCTCCTTTGAAAATTCGCTTTAAATATTTAACATACAGGTTTTTGTTGAGAATTTCATCCATAAAAAATCATCCTCTTCTTGTAAAATTGCAGAGTATTTCTTCTTCCTCTATTTTATCACATTACCTACCTGAAATTGTAAAAATAAAGCAAGACTATAACTTACATGAAAGTGACTTATGGCCTTGCTATATGAGCACATTTAGCTCTAAATATTTTCCACTAAAAATTGTAATTGATAATTCTCTGAAGTGCAAAGAAGATGTCTACCTTTTACTAAGTAACCTAGTTGGTTATCAACAAGTCTATACTGATGGTTCAAAGACTTCTGAGGCGGTATCAGCAGCCATATATATTAAACAGGATAAGAAAGGATATGGTATTAGGCTTCCAAATTTAACAAGTATTTTTACTGCTGAGTGTTTAGCAGTTCTGTCTGCATTAGAGTATATCGAAACTCAAGTTTATGATAAATGGATTATAGTGTCTGATAGTCTTAGCGTTCTTCAAAACTTAAATAACCCCAAATTTTGTGCTACAACTAACTATATAATCTATGATATTAGAGAAAAATATACAAAATTAACAACATTAAACAAAAAAATTATAGTTTTAGTCTGGTCACCGTCACATATTGGTGTTAAGGGAAATGAACAGGCTGATTTTCTAGCAAGAGCTATAACCACTTGTTCTCAGGAGCATTGTATTAAAAACATATGCCTTCCAGAATCTGATGTTTTAGTCAAAATAAAAGAAACCTTTAAAATCGAATTTACAAATTTTTGGAAACAGACCATGGAAACCAAAGGAAAATGGTATTCTAATATTAAACAGGAGTTGTCAGTCCCATGGTTTACTAAAGGTGTTTCATTTCATGATAGGAAATTTTATTCTACTATTTGCCGTCTTAGACTTGGTCACTGTCGATTTAATGCTCATCTTCACAGATTGAATATATTGTCTTCACCCATTTGTAATTACTGTAATCATTCTGAACAAACCTTGGATCACATTTTCTTTACTTGTAACAGTTTTACTCTTCAAAGATTTATTTTTATTAATCACTTGATGGATATCTTTAAAACTGCTGAAGCCATCCCGCACTCCCTTCAGCAGCTTCTAAAAACACCCGATTGTTATAAGCCAATATTTGAGTACGTCCTTTCTACTATTGGTGATATATAAATAAAATATAAATACTCACCAGTCATTACCTATATTATATCTTGAGATTGTATATAGTAACACAGAGATAGTTCTCTGTAACGGTTATGTGTTGTAAATTTCCTAAATATATATAAGTACTTTGTGGTTGTAAATAATTCTCTTTTATTTTATATTTGCTTTTCATCTCGTTTTTCTTAGTTTTAGTAATAAATGTTTATTGTACATAACTTTGAACTGTTTACTAGCAGACTTTTTAGGTTAGGCATCTGTCAAGAGTCAAGACCACGTCAACACAATGAAGACAAACAACACAGATACAAACAATGACCAATGACGACAATTTATGTCAAATTGAAGAAGGGACAGTAAAATACTATCAAAACATGAGAAATGGCTTCGGCCTGAAGAAAAAACTTATTTCATATTATTGATATCAAAGAATTGGCTTCGGCCTGATGAAAACTATATTTCAGATGGTTATTATAAAAGAATTATTGGCTTCGGCCTTCACTATCATTCATTGAATGGAGAAAGCATAGAAATGGCTGTATGGGCAACGCTCCCTTTGCCTGTCCCGACGGACGAATTTAAAAAAAAAAAAAATTCAGTCGTCCGATGGTCGTCCGTCTTGTTTGACGTTCTTGCAACAACTGTGAAGTGAAAATGTATGTGAAACTCTGTGAAACATGTCTGGCAGGTTCAACATACAAGTGTTCAAATGTGTGACAAAGTCTGTGTTCAAACATTTGTGCTATGTGTGGCGCCGGTATAATAGACATCAGTGACTACAAATAAGTAAACACTAAACAGTACCTAGTGTTCTATTCTATGTAAGTAAAACAACCAATGTAAAAATTAAAAGAAGCAATACTTGTTTGATTACTGTTTAGTGCAAAGTAAATACATAATTTCAGAAAAGTTTGGCTTTGGTAATTCTAGTAAATAATCATAAGAGTAGACCTTCAACAATGTGTAATGTGGAGCAAATAGCAGATTGTGGTGATATTTTAAGCATAGGAAGAGCATTGTTCATATCGGAAAAAGAAGGTAAACTTTGTCAAAAATGTTTGTGCACCCAGCACCTTGCCATCATTTTTTGTCAAAAGCTGTAATCCAACTTATTTTGTAGAAACTACATGGCTGTCACAATGTATTTTATCCCTGTCGTCCTGTGGAAACATGCTGGCTGTGGGGTACAAAAAACGCCTTTGTCTACTCACTTCGCAATGGATAACCTCAAATGATAGCAATTCATATCTGATTACTTGGAGTGGCACACTGCTGGCTGATATTACATCGGTGCTAACTTTATCCATATGCCCATCAAATCAGTCATCACAGGTAAATTTTTTATACATATTATGTATTTGTATTATGTATACATAAAATTTTGTACTTCAATTTATTATATTATTAATAATTGTGTTATGACCCTAACAGAATGGTACAGATTGGTTTTGTATTGTTGTTGGATTTCAAAATGGAAGTGTAGGGTTCTACACTAACACAGGCCATCTCCTGCTTCACGAGAAACTTGATGAAAAGCCTGTGTTAAATATATCTTGTCACACGGGAACATATGGAACACTGTTGGATGATATTCATGTTCTGTTCCAAGAGAGTGTTTACATTGTCTCAGGTTCCAATTTATTTCAAACTCTTAGAAATGCTAAAGCTCAGTTGGCAAAAGGTAAATCTTTTATGTTTTTTTCTATAAGCAAATATCTTATTATAATGAAAATTATAAATTTCAAACATTTTATGCTTATTATAATGTATTTTGTTCTCAGTGCAAGCTGGGATTCAAGAAGAATACACCGTAGACAGTAAGAGTATTTCAATAAGGAAATGGACATTTTCTGATCAAGATGAAATAAAAGATGCTGCAGTTGTGGGTTTAGAATTAAAGAATACATATGACCACTTCCTGGCGGCTTCCACGTATGGAGGATATGATACATGGTTTGAATAAATTATTATTTACTTACACCCTGACTCACATTTGCATATTGTGTTAGCAACAAATTTGTCATTGACTGTCAAACAAATTTTCCAATGCATTAGACAAGGACAATATACAGTCTTACGATGTGGTAAATTTTTTAAGAAAAAACTTAAGGGCCCGGGTTACCCTCGAAATTTTCATACATTCTTAATACCAAAATAATTTTCTCATACGAAAATATTTAACATGTTTGAGTTATTTTTCAGCTTAAGATAGTAATTACCTAGGGTCCTGAACAATTTTTTTTTACAAAATACTTAAATACAAAAAAAAATTTTTTTGTGTTTAAATATTTTTTAGTAAATTTACTACTAAATATTTAAACACCAAAAAATAGACAAAAACACTAAAAAATATATAAATAAATAGTAAATTTACTACAAAATATTTAAACTTTAAAAAATATTTTTTATTATTTAAATATTTTGTAGTAAATTTTATATTTTTTAGTGTTTTTGTCTATTTTTTGGTGTTTAAATATTTAGGAGTAAATTTACTAAAAAATATTTAAACACAAAAAATTTTTTTTAGTACTTAAATATTTTGTAAAAAAAAATTGTTCAGGACCCTAGGTAATTACTATCTTAAGCTGAAAAATAACTCAAACATGTTAAATATTTTCGTATGAGAAAATGATTTTGGTATTAAGAATGTATGAAAATTTCGAGGGTAACCCGGGCCCTTAAGTACATTCATCTAAAAGAGAAAAAATTAAAGCTTAATAAAATCAGTTTAATATATCTATTATTTATCTTTAATGATTACATGTATACTTACAAATAATTTTAATAATTCATTTTAGGTACAGATCAATTCCACCAATGAACAATTTGATTTTAACGGCTGGTATTTCACCATATATTGGATTCCATTACGCCTTAGAAGGAGGCACTACTCCACCTCTTCAAGACGTAGCTCGAGCAGTCGCAAACAAAATAAAATCAGCTTTACCGTGAGTATTAAACTACGATATAAGCCTTTAAAATCAATAGAATAATTACCCAATTCTTCCACGTCTTACGTCTTCAATAACAGACCTAATTTGGCTGAAGTGGGTGGTAATGCCCCCTTGTGGGTGCTGGAGGTCTATAGGGTGGTAGTGTGGTACCCAGAAAAAAATGGGGGAGTTGTCTTATGTTTTAGTGCCCCGATTGTTTGAAACAATCGGGGCACTAAAACATAATTTGTTCTCTATTACATAAACATAATAACTGGGCAGTAGATGAAATAAGTTTGGGAACCTCTGCACTACACTGATATTGTACTAGAATTGCTGATTTGCAACTTCATATTATCTGCAATACTCTGATAGCTAAATATTTATTTGCAGTGGCTGGTTAGGGGGGTCAACGGAAACTGGTCCTGCGAACACGGAGCCCTCTATGCGGGCAGAGCAGCTCTCTATGAGGACGGGCGTGTATGACCCTCAAAGGACTGGTTCCATGGTGGTCATATCTCCCGACCGCAGACTTGCCGCCTTCACGGACAACCTCGGCAGAGTCGCCGTCCTCGATATCACTAAGGGCCACCTGATACGCTTGTTCAAAGGATGCCGGGATGCCCAGTGTGCATTTGTTCAAGTTAGTATAGAACTAGGGTCTTATTTTAAGAATGTAAAAGTCAGAATCTTGTATTTCCATAAAAAAGTTTACAACCATACATAATTTAACTACATAATCTTAGTTCTATTTTTTATAGATATTTGATGCGGAAAACAAAAAACCTCAGCTCTCAACTATAAAAGACATACGCAGGGCTATATTTCTAATTATATATAACCCGAGAAAAGGTTTGATAGATATCAGACTGATGCAAAGGGGTAGTAGAGTCGCAGTTTTTACTGCCTCCAAAAACGGAAAGTTGCTGTACAACACTTGCGGCCTAGTTGGCGCCGAGAAAAACTTCTCCCACAAGAAATTAAATTTACCTGAATTCCAGTGTGCGTTTATCGATCCAGACGGAAAAATAAAAAAATTTAACATACCCTTCTATCACTCGTTGGACGGCGAACACCTGGAGAGATCCAAAGACTTGCACGTTCTAAGGGCGATACGTGAGATCGTTAAGAAGTCTTCCAACCTCTCGGATGAAAACAGAGCAGAACTGTATGAAAGCGCCACAAAGTTAAAGACTTTGGACACGAAAAAGCACTGCATAGAAATATTGATTAAAAACTGCAGTTCAATAGAAATAACGATGGCGTGCTTGGAATTGTTCTGGGAGAGTATCAACGCCAGGACTCTCAACCAGTATGAGGAAAAAGTTAAAAGATATTTGGGAAACTTGGCATTGATTACAAATTTTTACTGCCTGTTAAATAACGAACCGATCGAGGGTATAAATAATTTAATAAGCGACGTGTGTGCGGCGTTTCAAATAGAAAGGGCAGCCGAGGAAAGTGACGTCAGTAACAAAGATCTGAAATTTGAACTTCTCGAGGATGATACTTGTATATTGGAAAGACTTCTGATATTGGCACAGGAGAAAGATTACAAGCAGCAGCAGGCGCGAGTCAAGTTCGCAGACAATAGGGTGACTTCCTACAGGGAGTTCATCTCCTGCTTTCATTTAGAGGGAAAGTCAAAACACATCTCCTTAAAACCCGATTTGAACACGGAGAAAGCCAACTCCTTATCCGTGGATATTTTTAAATCTTTGCTCAAGTTAAATGACATGACACTCCTTCCAAACTTCGTCAAGAACAGCAACGTCGACGCGAGGGAATTGGTCAAACTCGTTATAATGCATTTAATGAACATGTCCCTGGAGGAAATCAATATTAATCTCATTGAGAAGTTCATTGCTATGTTGTACTACATATGCTCGTCGACCGAAGAGGCCGTGAATACTAGTTACAACGAAGTGTCCCCGTGGTGGGAGAGTATACGAAGTATGCTCATAGAGCTGCATTGTCCTCTTCGAAGTATGATCGTCGCGATGGCCTGTAAGGCGGCAGCGAAACTGTTCGAGGGCAAAAATTTCGACAGAGAAGACGCATGGGAGACACTCACGCAGGAGAGCGCCAGCTGGGGCCTTTTAATTGGCAAACTGGAGGACATATCAATACTTAGCATAATCTTACTCTGCAAGGAAAAGTTTCAAGGCCATGCGCTACCTAAGCTGCAAATAGATGAAATCAATATAAACCTAAAGTATATATACGCGAGAGGGCAGGGCTCAGTCACGGAACTAATCGCGAAGTGGCTATGCGGCATGGGCGTGCCACCGGAGGCCGTGGTAGTGAACGAACTTATGGAGGTCTATACCGAGTCCACGCTAGAAACGGACGAAGCAGATAGCGTCGACTGTTTGTTCATAGAGAACAACAGATTCCTTGTCGATGACAACGCTCAAATATTCAAATGGCTGTCCCTGCTTAGGCGACAATTCCCTCTCAGCACGAAAGCTAGTTATGTAATCGCCAATATGTGCTGGGAATACGCGATGGAGTGGCAAAAGTCGATGAACAAAACAGAAATGTTATCGACAGTAGTGACTTGCCTCGATGCCCTAGCTGATCCGCATTTAAAGTTAGGAATGTTTTCCATAATATGGTCCACCTACCTAAAGCAAAGTTTCGAGGTCAGCTGCAAGCTCGTCAACAAAGTGGGAAAACTGCCGAAGGACCAATTGTGTTTGCAGGATTTGAATATAAACGCCGAATGTTTAGTTAGTCTTCTGAAAATTACTTGCGAGTACCTTAACAAATTTTTGGAATGCCTGCCCTCAGTGGCTACACAGGAGAAGACCGTCATTCGATTCGAAAACCTTTGGGACAAGAGCTCGCCGTCGCTGGTCGAAGTTGCGCAAAACACAAAAAACGTAGACCCCGATATTCTAACCTTAAACTATCAGATATCGTGCACGATATACTATCAGTGCCACTTCAACTTGAAAGTGACGAAACCGTTGGACACGTTGTACGACATAGACTACGAGTATATTCTGGAGGCGCTGACCGGGACCGTCGCCAAACGGGACATAAGTATGAAGTGTTCGGAGAAGATCCGCAACCCTCGGATGAAGTACCTGACGAAGCTGACCCGCACGGCCATCGACACGATCAGTTGCGACGACGGCGGCGGCTACAACAGCGGCGAGTGCCTGCTGTGGGTCGACAGGGTCTGCGCGCTGGCGGACCTCTGGGACATCGATATCAATTTCGTGCGACGACAGAATGTAAGTGCGCTCAGCTTTTTCTACGATTAACGATTATAATAAGCCCATATGATATTTAAACGTGAGGTCCTAAATCATTAAAATGTTTATTGTTTAAGCATTTTTTTATTAAGGGCCTGTGTAGAAACGGACAATGCCAGCATTGCTTTTTATGCATTGCTTAGAACGAACTGATCACCAACTTAGTTGTGTACTTTATTACAGGTAATCGGCCTATATCACATGGGATACGACGAGCTAGCGGAGAATATGTTGGGCCTAATAGCCGAACCTGAAGTTTTGCTAACTCCTTTGCTGGCGATCACAATACAGCGGCTGAAGCGTAGTCTAGAGAACTCCAAGAACCAAGCAGAGTGGATCGTGTCCGTGCCGCCGCAGCTTTACAAACGATTACAGAATACGGTATAGTTATTAATTATTGGCATGTATTTAACGCGGCGACAAATTGATACCACTCCGGGTCTTAAAAAAACTGAAAATGGATAGTAAATAAACTACTTTGGCGACTAATTTGAGGTAGCATCTAACTAAAAAGTGTGACCCAGGCCCGACACAAAAGAGGCATATCCCATTGTTTTCGTTATAATAAGGGTATCCAGAATATGTAATTTTTATATTCAATATCAGTGGCTAACATATTATTTTATTGCTTTCTTTTTTCTTCAGGCGCAGTATGAAAAGTGCTAATATGAATAATATTAAGATTCGTTATTTGCATGTAATTATATTCAATATTAGTGGCTAACACATAGAAATATACTATTTTATACCGTCCCTAAAGAAAAACACAAAACTATTATATATATATATATATATATATATATATATATATATATTCTTTTGTTTACCCTAGGGTTTTAGGGTACCTACCTAACTTAATTGAAAAAATATGTTTTATTCTGGAGTAGTCGAATTTGAAAATAGTTTTTAATTACATTTCTTAGCACTTTTTACATGTTAGCCAATGATATTGAATAAAATTACTTAATATTTTCACTTTTCATACTGCGCCTGAAGAAAAAAAGAAAGCAATAAAATAACATGTTAGCCACTGATATTGAATATAAAAATTACATATCCTGGATACCCTTATTATAACGAAAACAATGGGATATGTTTCGTTCGTGTCGGCCATGGGTAAATTTTGTATGGGCCGTGACCAGTCTCTTTTGTATTGTATTTAGTTTTTTAAGTAATCACCAAAAAACAGTTCTGGGACTTACGACCTTTACTTTCGTGCTATAATGCGGGGACCGTTGTTACGCGATATTGTTCACTATTAGCTGCAGCGTAAAGCACATTGCTTGGGAGCACGATTCATGGAATCATTGTATCACGATTGGAGGATAGCGGGATGTGTGGGCGGGGCTAGCGTTTTAGCAGCAGGCTCTTAACACGCTAAGAGACGCTAGTAAATGATCTTTAAGAACCTTGTACATAATATGTACTTAATTTTTTATTTCAGACACTGGATACTTCAATTCCAGCAAATCCGTCGTTGTCGACAACAGCTCTCGTACTTAGAAAACTGCTTGCACAAATAGCGAAAAAACCAACAGACACAAGCACCATACAAGATGTGAAGCTATGTGAGATGATCGTAGAAAATTGTGAAATGTTATGTATAGGAAAATTGTAAATATTGTTGTACCTTTAATTTAAATAAAATAAATAATGTTACATGAACAAAGTCACTTACCTGAATACAGTGTGGTTTTCAGTATATATGTTACCGGAAATGTATGTAATCCGTCATTGACTGATTCCTAGGAAATGTATACAATTCTAAAATCGCACGGAAATGTATAAAATTTATTATACTAGACACATTACCTAGGAAATTTTCCGATTCCTATTTAGGAAATGTATAGATTTCCATTTCCTCTCAGACCAATAAAAAAAGAATATTTGAGATATCAAAGGGTACGCGGGGATAGCGGGGCGAGGAGACGGCAGGGGTCTCATCAGACAATTGCGCTAGTGTCGCGTGTTGAAATATATGCAGAGTTTTGCAGATGGGAGCAGAAATAAAATAGTATAAAATTTTAACGTGACGTTTTATTCACTTTTCAAAATGGAACAACCATAGACAGTAGCACAGACCAAATCATAGACGATTACACAGATAACATAAAAACTGTGTTTGCTTTATAATATAAGAGTTACAACACACCCCCTCAAACCAGTTTTTAACTTACAAATTACAAAATAAATGTAACAAAAAAAATTTCTAATACAGAGCTAATCTGTGCAAAAATTTAGCAAGTCTTATACTATTCACAGGTTTCGTTAGCAAGTCTGCAACCATTTCTTCAGTTGACAAATAAGATAACATTATACTCTTATTTAACACAGCTTCTCTAACAAAGTGAAATTTTACATCTATATGTTTTGTTCTATTATTATTTACTTTGTTAGAAGCAATTCTATGACATGGCTGATTATCATTATAGATAATAATTGGTAAATTAATTAACTTACTATCTATCTCCAAAATAAACCTTTGAAGAAAAATTGCTTCTTTGGCACCTTGAGCAAGAGCAACATATTCTGCCTCTGTAGATGACAAACAAACACAAGTCTGTTTCTTAGATTCATACGACACTACATTATTTCCAAGTTTAAAAACTTGACCAGAATATGATCTCCTGTCATCAGAGTTAGCCCAATCCGAATCAACATATCCATATAAATTAAAAACACTAGACTTGCTATATACCATACATATGTCTATTGTACCCTTGAGATATCTCAGAACTCTCTTTGCACATACAAAATGTTCATACGAATAACAATTATTAAATTGTGACAGGAAACAAACTGCATACAATATATCAGGTCTAGTATTAATAGCTATATACATCAGACTGCCAATGAGATTTTGATATGGGATCTTTGGATCAACAAAACCATTATTTTTATTTAACTTTAAGCCTTGTACCATAGGTGATCCAGCTGGTTTGCAATCTGACATACAATATTTTTCTAAAACCTTTTCTATATAACTTCTTTGATTTACAAACATTTTATCTTTTTCCCTTCTAAATTTCAAACTTAATGCATGTTCAATAGAACCCAAATCCTTTAATTTAAATTTACTCTTTAGTATCGAGAATACTTTAAGTTTCATATCTAAATTATTAGAAAACAAAAAAATGTCATCGACATAAATAGCTAATATCAAATACAAATTATTCTCTTTCAAAATGTACACACATGTTTCAAAGTCAGACTGTTTAAAACCAATATTTATTAATTCTTTGTGAATCTCTTGATTCCAACTAGATGCAGCCTGTTTGAGCCCATACAACGCTTTATTTAATTTAACCACCTTTTTTAAGTCATTAGTTTTATCTGTATTTTCTAAATTCAAGCCCTTAGGTAAGTACATATATACATCTTCATAAAGTGTACCATGGAGAAAGGCAGTGACAACATCCCAGTGGCTTATGGACCAATCAAACTGTACAGCAATAGAAAACAAAATTCTCATAACACTTGTACGGACTACAGGAGAATATGTATCAAAATAATCAATTCCAAATTTTTGATTATATCCCCGAGCCACTAAACGAGCTTTATATTTAACAATGTTGCCATCACTGTCTCTCTTTATTTTAAATACCCATTTACTATCTATAGGTGAAACATTTTTAGGCAAATCGACAACAGTCCAAGTATTATTGTCTTTTAAGGAAGTAAGTTCCTCATAGACTGCGGACTTCCAACAATCTGGCAAACTATTAATGTCAGTAAAATTTGAACATGACTCAGATTCATCAATACAAGCATACACATAATAGTCTTTAAAGTCTTTCTTTTTCCTATCACGTGAGGGATATTTGTGAGCACTTATATTGTCACCACTAATACCACTAGATTGACTTTCATTTTTAACGGGACACACTACACTTTGATCACAAATGTCTTTATCAACATCAGTAGCAGGATAAAATTGTTCAGAATTACCTGTACTGTCAGCATCCTCACACTCTGCAGGCAGGTGCTCCTTTGGTACATGCTCTTCTGATGCACTAGCATGAGACACATCATGACAAACTTCTAGACCAATTTCAGGTTTAGGTATGGTAAGCTCTGCCTGTTCAACATCCTTAAAATTGTCAAACAAATGTTCATTAGCAAAGATATCAGTGCATGTTATTTCAGGCAAAAATTTTACATCTCTTGACAAAATGATTCTCTTGTCTTCTGTCCAAATTCTATAACCATCTTTATCATGAACATAACCCACTAAATAGCCCTTAATAGCTTTCTTATCTAATTTTCTTCTTTTCTGATCTGGCACATGCACATAACATTTAGTACCAAAAATCTTAAGATGACTGATATCTGGTTCTCTTCCAAACCACAAACTAAAAGGAGTAGATTCATTGTTTATTCCAGTAGGGCCAGTTCTATTCAAAACATATGCTGCTGTATTCACCGCTTCAGCCCAAAGATATTTTTCAAAACTGTTTGCAAATAACATACTTCTGGCAGCTTCAATGAGTATGCGATTCTCTCTCTCAGCAGCACCATTTTGCTGCGGGCTGTAAGGAACTGTAATTCTATGATTAACCCCAAAAAATCTTAATATTTTATGCATTTCTTGATTAACAAACTCCTTCCCACCATCAGTAAGTAGTTCCTTCACTAAATGACCAGTATTTTTAGCTTCCTGTAAATATTGTCTTGTGGTATTAGACACTTCAGATTTTTCTTTCAGAAAATAGACTTTTCTGTACTTTGTGTAATCATCTTTATAACAAACAAAGTACCTGGATCCATTAATAGATTTCACAGGTAACGGACCACAGACATCCGCATGAACAATTTCACCAGCAGATGTTGCTCTAATTTCTCTTGTATGAAAAGGTAATCGTGTCATTTTTCCATACATACAACCACTACAAGTTTTGTTTGAAAGTGTCACATTAATGCCTTTTCTTTTTAACACACTTTGAACATGACGAATGTTTTGATGACAAAATCTCTCATGCCATATTTGTATATCAATTTCCTTTGCTAGCATGCATGAGTTTACTGGCATGACAACTCTCAATAATAAATTATATAACATACCTTTTCCTTTAATTCCAACTGCCTTAATATCACCATATTTATTCTTAAAAACTCGCTTGTTTGAATCAGCGATTTCAATTAAACCGTTTTCTAATGCAGATCCCGAGGAAAATAAATTTTGCTTGCATTCAGGCACATACCATGTATCTTTTAAGTAAGCATTTTCCCAGTTGCCATTGATTAACATTTGAACTTTAATTTTTCCAACTCCAAAAGCATGCATTTGTCTACCATCACCGAGGTTCAGGGGTATAGGTTTTTCAAAACTTACAAATTCAGTAAACCACTCTCGGTGTCTTGTCAAATGGTGAGACGCTCCTGAGTCTATAATCCAATGTTCATTTATGCTATTATTACTATTTACAATAAATGCTTGCCCTTCACCAGCGTTAGCAACACCTTTACTTCTGTTTTTCAATTTATAGCAATATTTCTTTACATGACCTTTCTTTTTACAGTAGTGGCATGTAGGCAAAGTCTTCTTATCAAACTTTTTCTCAGCATTATTAGCCACAACCAAAGCCACATCAGACACTTCCTGCGAATGAGTCTCCAGGAGTCTTTGCTCATGCAGGCGAAGCCGTTCCATCAAAACTGTAACATTTCTGTCAGTATACGGCACTGACTCCCAGGCATTCCTGAATTCTAAATAATTGCTAGGAAGAGTATTTAAAATGCGGTTAAGTAGTAAAGAAGTTGGTAAAGTGCAATTTTCCTCTTTCAATTCATTATTTAGTTGGCTAAATAATCTTTGAAGCTTTGATACATGCATAGCAATATTATCAGATGCATCTTTTTTATATGTGAACAATTCGCAATAGAGAAGATCCAAACGCCTATCATTTTTCTGTTCATAGACAGAATGTAACACATCCCACATTTCCTTTGCAGTTTTACAGTTTAGTAGATGTTGTTTTGGATCATGATTTACAGTGGACCCAATTAAGTACCTGGCTATTGCCTCCTTCTCATTGTATTCCTTTAATAACTTAGCGTCTTTAGGTATCTCAATATTACCAGTGACATGGTCGGAAACTTTGTGTAGGGTTAGCTGCAGGTCTATATCAAATTTCCACGAAATCCAATTGGAATCCCCTTCCAACTTTTCCACTGTTACTTTGTCCAATTTGAGCGACATTGCTATAATATATTCTCAAACTCAAAGCAATAATTAATGCCCAATTCCACTCACCAAAGAGGTATAATTTGCCGGTAACCTCACAACGCACGCGACGCGAATTTCTGCTCCCGCAAACGAAAATACTGTAATATTCGGCAAAAAGTATTTTTAGACGAAACTCTGGGCCCATAACCTGTTGAAATATATGCAGAGTTTTGCAGATGGGAGCAGAAATAAAATAGTATAAAATTTTAACGTGACGTTTTATTCACTTTTCAAAATGGAACAACCATAGACAGTAGCACAGACCAAATCATAGACGATTACACAGATAACATAAAAACTGTGTTTGCTTTATAATATAAGAGTTACAACATCGCGTACAAACTGTTTATGTTCAAAAATTTATAGTGCTAGGTAATCGTCAAAGTGCTAAGAAAAACCTACAACAACAGGCTGAAAAAATGCTGAAATCGAGTGAAAATAATAAGTTTGCCCCTGTACGTATTGGCACTTCTGTAAAAAATTTAACAAAACACTTCACGTAATTTGTGGACGACCCCTAAGGGGGCAAATGGGTCACCCATGGACGTATATTATCTATATAATATCTCTATGGGGTCACCTGATGGAAAGCAACTACCGTCGTCACCCATGAACACTCGCAACATCACAAGAGCCACAGTACGCTGGATTGCTGATAGCCTTTGAAATTACAGCTATTTTTTGTGCCTATTTGAAGCGGAATCAGCGCCCCCATTATTCGGGTAGAGAACTAAATCTGACGTATATAAATGACGTTTGAAGGCCGCCATATTAGCGCTGATAGTAGTAGTGAGAGTATTTGGAACTAATACTAGTGATGACAACTGTTGTTATTGGTTGTGGTTACGTCAAAAGTTCTCTACCCCAATAATGGGGGCGCTGATTCCGCTTCAAATAGGCACAAAAAGCAGGTCTGTATCAGCAATCCAGCGTACTTGTATATCATCAGTGCCCCACACGCATAGGTTAGCTGAAAAAAAAATTGTTGGCTTGAGACCGAGCTTGAGACTAAATCAGTGTTGCCAGATGGTCAATATATTGTTATACGATCTGGAATCCATTCATAATTAATTTCTAAAATCTGCTGGTTCAAGCCACATTTTTGCCGATTTAGTACACTAATTAGGATCCTAGCTTTCTAAATGTTATTCCACTTCACTAAATTTAGTGACTAAATCATTTAGATTTCTAAATTTAGTGTAATGGAATAACTACCTACTTACCAGCTGCAGCGCCTATGACACATTTGACACATTCACATGAAGACATTTCGATTTTCGCGTGATTTTCGGATTCGATTGTCGTCACTCGTCATCTTGTGGTACATTTTATTTTTGTTTACACTACTTGCACTTTACAATAAAAAGCGTAAAAAATATGGAAAACCCAAGTGTATTACAAAATATCTATGTAAATATACTGACATTTGGTGTACAATAGGATGTGGTATAATTTATTAACCAGAGGTATGTTTATCACTTAATGTTTTTATTGAAATAAAAATGTCTCACAAATACAATACAATCAGTTTCAAGCAAAACCCTAATGTTTCAGGCTTATGAGTTTCGTTAAGTTCTATTTCCCAAAATGGGGTGCTTTCAAAGTAAAAAAGAAATACCAGATCAGCATCCTAACGTTTTTCGAGTCATAAATATTGACGAAAACGGCGCAGACCTTTGCTCGGGCCAGCTAGAAGTCACAGAGTCTGAAATTGTTCTTTACCGAGAAGGCCGCACTCCTGTGCTGTGGCCGCTGCATTGCCTAAGGAGATTCGGATTTGATGGTGAACTATTTAGTTTTGAAGCAGGTAAATATAAATAGTGAGGGTGTTCATTGCTATCCTTAAATGTGTAAGTTTTTCTCTTACGTTAAAATTTTCATTGCAGGTCGAAGGTGTGAAACAGGTGAAGGAATATATGGGTTTAAATGTCGAAGAGCTTCACTGCTTTTTAGGACACTTCATCAAAGAATTTATCAACGCAATACAGACCGGGTCACTGTACCCAGATTATCATCACCTACTCTGGGAAGACAAACTTTGCAGGCCAGTGTCATTCACAGGTCCTCTGTAGATAATGGCCAACCAAGTAATACATCTCACCTCAATAACAACTCCGATGTCACTAACATAGACGGAGTGGCACCGACTCCCCATTCTCCTTCTAGTACTGATATACTAGAGGTCATGCCGCTATACCCTCGACCTCAGGCCAGCAGCAGCCATGTCACTAATATTTATCAACTCAAAGATTTTAAAAGGGAGCATAACAATAATCAGTCTGAAGCCGGAGCTAGCGGGTCGCACTCCTACACTAATGACCTCTCGAGAGACTTGGCCGAACTTCGAAGAGCTCTGAAGCAGGAGACAGCATTAAACTCAATAAGAGACATGGAAGAGGAAAAAATGTTTATTGCAAGCTTGAAGGAAGATTCTGCTAGTGCGGCTGTTACCTATCCTATATCTCCAACATTGAGTACAGTGAGTGAGCGCTATGCCCAGTTGAACATGGAACAAGGAGACCCGAGAATGTATGTAAATGTTGCATGCAGTGCCGGTAGCCCAGTAGATGGAAAACAAAGTGATACCGCTCCTCCCACCCCTCTTACCCCTAAACAAGTCGAGTATTGTAATCTGACTGTTGCAAAGTCAGATACAAATTCATATGCTAATATGATGATGAGCGACTTGTCAGACAAGATTCGGAGCAGCAAACAAGCTTCGAGTGAGCATAACCAAAAATTTTCTGAATCTGATACTTTCACGTCTATGTCCCCGGTGGAAGAGATGGAAGTCAATTATGCTGTTTTAGATATTGATCCTAACAATGAAGCGGGCAAGTCTTCTAAGGAGGTGGGATCTCCGGACAACCAGTCCGTGGGTTCAAATGACAACAGCATCGGCTCCAGCTCCACGCAAACCCGAAATGTGGGCGTCTCCAGTAGCACATACGACATTGATGACCAAATTAACACATCTCAGGCTGTCGCTATTGGTTACACTTCTATTGACTTCGCCGCTACATCTGCACTGTCCTCTGTAGTGACCAAGACAGAAATATTCCTCAGTGAAGCTGGTAGAAAGCACCGACATAACTCCTGCACCATCTCATGTGGGAGTCCAGGCAGCTCTGACAAAAGTAGGGGAAATAATTAAAAAGTAAGAATACTTCAAAAGCAGATAAATGTTTTATAGCAGATAAAGCATGTTAAAAATGAGTTCCTTTGACAGCACAAATTTTCATTCCAGCATACAATGTGTCAAGGAGTGCTTAGTATTTAGAAAACCAAAGTTTGCAATTATACCAAATTTTTTGGCATTATGAGGCATGATTTACATACTAATTTTATTTATATTTTAATTTATAGACTTTAAGAGTGACTTTTTGAAGGTTCTTAATTGCCATAATAATTTAGACTTCTTTACAACAGAAGCGTAATGAGATTTCACACAGTCATTTATACAAATCAAACTTTAAAAATACTTTAATCTTATTCAATTATGCTATGCCAAAATTGTCTTTAGTTTAGGCATAATTAAGTTTTTTGTACATATTTTGTGATTTGATCCATAATTTTATTATTTTGATTTTTTACAAATTTTTGTATTTTTGAACCAGTTAAAATGTTTTTTATCATAGACTTAAAAGTGATTATTAATATCATATTTTTTGTAGCAATGAAGAGATAGGCCTAATTTTTAATAATCAAATATAAAAATGATTGTATAATGATCATATTATGTTAAAAAAAACCTTTTGAGGGGTATGGTTCTATTGTTCAATAGCTATGTCCACATTGTTCCCTTTCATCTTCAATTTTCATAATCTTTTGACATTTCGAATGTCAAAAGATTATGAAAATTGAAGATGAAAGGGCACAATGTGGACATAGCTAATAACTTGTATGCAAGTTGTCACTTGTTATTAATAGCACTTGTATACAAGTTACTTGCATGATGTGAAGATGGTGCAAAAATATGTAGTACCTATTTTTAAATGCCAAAGATTTATTTATGTTGACTATAATGTGACATAGAATTAAGTGAATGTAATCAATATCCTATAGGATAAAGGCCGTCACAGACTTAGCTATAATATATATTAATATTTTTATAGCTAGGCATATTAGGTAATATATATTTTCTATACAATTTTCGCGTGACCACACACTCAGCTATAATATATATTTCTGGTCTTAGTGTGTTTAGTACGGTATATTAATATATATTATAGCTAAGTCTGTGACGGCCTTAAGTATCAAAAGGAAACAAGGAAATAATATATAATATTTTGATGTTGTGGAATTGTAACTTTATGCCAAAACTGTAAGTTGTTACATTTCATAGACACTGTGTCAAAAATATAATTATATTTTATTAGGCTAAAATAGGAGTAATTTTGTGCTATTTTAGTAAAAAAACGGGTTGCATAGCAAATTTACAATTTTATTCTTGTCTTTTTGATCTTCAGAAATTAGACATTGCGTTAAGTTAATATCTTTACTAATATTATAAAGCTGAAGAGTTTGTTTGAACGCGCTAATCTCAGGAACTACTGGTCCGATTTGAAAAATTCTTTCAGTGTTAGATAGCTCATTTATCGAGAAAGGCTATATCACGCTAACACTAATAGGAGCGAAGAAACAGAGGAAAATGTGAAAAACGGCGTATATTATTAGAAAGGGCTTGCATATTATTAGAATCTCACGAACTACTGGAACAATTTTTATGTTGTTTGACACAGATAAAAAGTAGACCATGTCAAGGATCATAGGCTATTTTTTGTGGGCTAATTTGTCTGTGAAATTCCTAATTTGCGCGGGAGAAGCCGCACGGAACGTCTGGTTATAGAAGAAAACCTTTTCTTGCTAATACCATTTATAATATAAAATAAAGTATGATTGGGAATTTGCTAAGGTACCCATTTTGTTACTAACAAGCCTAGATGACGTAAAAAAATTGAAAAATTGCAACGCTTCGTTGTAAAAAATATATGTTGCAGCTTTACGTTGAAGTACTTGTTTAGATTATGTTTATTATGTAAATGTATGTTCTTACTACTGGTTGTTAAATATATGTAATATGAATGTAACGGAGATACTCTATGTCAAAAAGATGCTACAAATGTGTAAATAAAACGAAAATTATTTTATAAGGGCTTCCTTTTATTCCCTCTGGCTATATTTACTTCGTTACTGAAAACTGACGCCGGATTTCTGTAAGGCCGTAAGTCGTAACATTACTTAAGTTACAATAGATATGAATATGCTGTAAGCAAAAAAAAACGTGACGCGTCGCAACGTTTCGACTTTGCCCCAAGGCGAGTTGAGCCTTTATAGTTAACACATTCAGTGCGTTTAACACACCATGTGTGTCCACAGTCCACACCAATCTTTATCGCCATGCCGCGAGCACGCCGGGCATCTCAAAGACAGTTTTTTTCACCGAAACTCTCAGAGTATAAACTTTGTGCCGTAAGCTAATGAACTCTTAAATGGTTCCATGATCTGATATTTTTTTTATGTTATCGAAAATAATTTATTATGTAATGCCGCGAACACGCCAGGTGTGTTCATCTACACGAGTTCTCAACCTTTTATATCTGGGTGCACGGTATCTATAATATTGTTTGGTCAATTTACTTTAAGAAAGAGGGGCATTTCGTACCCACTTATGTAGCACTTTAACTGTTAATTAATACTGCAGGCTGCAGCTTCACCGGTCTTCCGGGTGTTATGTTACACGCCGGATGTAGCTGCGACAAACCGCAGTTTATCCGCAACATCCTGTCGGACGTCGGTACTCTGATAACCCAGATCTACTTATCTCTGAGTCTCGCCATAAAATGACCGTATACCGTGCATTATTTACCGTGATAACAGTCTATAATGTCCTTTTCCGTGGTCTAATCTTCTGTGCCACATTAAAGACGATGCAATAGTTTCAGAACTATTTCCTCTTTATTATGTAAGTTGAAATGGCAAGCGGTGACCATCTGTGTAAAAACATTTCTTTGCGTGTGCCTTTATTAATTATTTAATAAAACAATATGAACTCCAGCACTCGAACCGTAAATCAACTGTTACTTACAGTAAAGTTTTAATCAATAACACAAGTTTTGGTTAGAGCGTTTATTAAATAAATTATAAATAATATTTATTATTAGAAACAGGTACAATAACTTCACAATTCACGTACAACCAGTAGCAGCGGGAATATTTATACAATTATTGAGCTTTGCTGTCGTACATAGGTACCTAATTATTAATAATATATTTTCATTCTAGACCGCTAGAATCGGCGCACGCGCACAATAAGCGTCTTTTCAGATTTTAGTAGCAGAATCTGTGCGCGCCCTAAAGATTGATTTTAGAGAATTTGTATACTGAAGGTATGCTATTTAATTACTTTTCGACTCTAGGTCTCTTCTCAGACCTGACCACACACTATGCGTTGACATGAAATATAATTAATTATTAACATGAAATATAAAATGTAGTACCTAGACAATTTATCACAAGTTAGAGTACTTAGTTTACAACTAGCATCGCTATTTGAAGTGCCGCCAGCACGAGAAGGGAAAGCGCAGTTAGTCCGGTCGCACCATCACCTGTAAAATAAAAATAACATGTAGGTACCTATACAGTATACATAATATAGCCGACAAGGCTTTATATGAATGTGTCAATGATGTCAAAAGGCGCTGCTAGTTATGGAGAATTGTCAAACACATGTCAAAAATGACGTCTTTGTATGATAGAAGCGTTTAGTTCCTTTTCTCGCCACGTTCATGTATAGAGCCTTGTCGAACTATACACCTAACAGGATGATTTGACGCGTGGATGACATTAAAGGCGCCATTCCACCGCAGCGCACGGAGAGACTACGCACGTGCGTCAAGCTTCGCTTTGCAAGAAAATATACGTGACAGTGTCCACTGCAACCCATGCACGGACACGCTACGCACGAATTGACTCACGTAGCTTGCTCGAATATGGTGCACACTGGCCACGCTACGCATGCTGTACACGGGAATACACGGAAGGTGTAGGGTGGGAGTGACTAGGAGTGGAGGGCGTTCGAACACTTCGCAGAGGAGGTGATGACTGCCAAGGAAGAGGCCGAGCGCACGAGAGAAAGGGAGGCGCTCGACTCTAGAAGACGGCCCAGGCGGAGACGTCGCGCCCACAACGGCGACAACCTCCCGCCATAGATGGGGAGCTCAGGGTGACGGCAAGGGGAAGCCGTCACCCATTGCACCGAGCCCCCGTGAGAGTCGTGATGCGCAACTTGCTCCCGCGCATCGCGACAAAAAGGAGAGGAATGGCCTAGACAAGCCCGCACTGTTCGGCCTGGGGGGCGAGTAATCGCCCCTCCGAAGAGGTCGGCAGGACCACCAGGCAGACGGCCGCTGGTGGAGTTGCGGTCGCGGTGTCGTACCAGTGGCTCCGCCGTCGGAGAGAGGGCGCACCGCCAAGTTTTAGTGGGTACTGGGTAGGGCTTTTTCGAGCGAGTCCCACATATCCGCGTCAGGATCTCCCTCATCCCCCGCGGAATGCGTAAATGCATTAATTCTTATGGCGTTAAAAAAAGGGTGGGAGTGACTAGGGATGGGTAAGCACTGTAGTATTTACTAAGACCAGAGTAAATACTTAGTAAAATGAATTAAGACACATGCGGTCTTGCCACAAAAGATTTAAACACCTGTTGAACAGTTGTTTTGAGATCATTTTGTACTGAATTTTTCTCTAATCAACTGTTCAACAGGTGTTTAAATCTTTTGTGGTAAGACCGATAGTATTTACTTTTAATTGAGTATTTATGTTTTATTAAACCAGCATTAAATTATTTAAGGTTCAATATAAGAACGAACGAACGAACGAACGAACGACGAACTGTATAGCAAACTAAATTCCAATGCCATTTTAGCTCTATATATAAAAATGAATCCATATTCGCGTGGTCACGACATCACGCATAAGCGGCTGGCCCGATTTTGCTGAAATTTGGCATAGATATACTTTGAGTCCTGAAATATACGGCTCCCGCACAATAAACTTTTATGATTTTCGCCACCAAAACTATTTAATCTTTTTTGGATTTTGGAGATACTAATTTTAATATTTTTTTCTTAATTATAGGTACCAATTCGAATTAAATAATCATCGTTAAGACAGGACAACGTCTGTCGGGTCAACTAGTAAGATTAATGATTATAAATGCGTGGATTCCACAAGACGTGTTATTCAAAACTGTGCTGCGCTACAGTTGTACATAGTCGTGAGTAACGTGTGCATAACGTGTGTTGTATAGCGTGCACGGTGCGATGCAGTGGAAACATTGACCCACGTAGACGTAGTCAAAGTAATAAATCCGTGCGCCGCGGTGGGTTGGCGCCTTAACATTGGGGGAGGAGATGTCCAAAATGACATGAGCGATATTTCCTAATTTGGCCACATGCGACATTTTGTATGCTGTTGCACAGAGGGCGCGGATGTGACAAAGCTGTGTTTCTACTCTCAAGTGACATTAAAAAATAACAGAGTTACTTCTGATTTCGGTCATGCGCCAAAACAGTCTGAAAGATCTTTAAAATAAAAAGAAAATTGGATTTCTGACAACCAGTAGTAGTCCGGAATAAAGTACCATAAATGTTACCTAGGTACTCAATTTCTAATGCTCGAAAGTCTAGTGTAGTTTGAAACTTGTATAATTTTTCTGTAAATTTCTGCTATCTCGTGGCGCCACTGGCAAAAATTCGATCGTTAGTGGCGCCACTTCATCGACCTCTACCCAATGAGGATGACTTGATCTTTTTGTAAACAAAAAATAGTTACTTATACCGTTACCCTTTTTTTTTTTGATGCGCAGGGGAAACCCATCATGGGTCCCCCGGGTCGGGTTCCTACTCACTAAAACTACCTGCGGTTCGCCTTCAGCCGTATAAAGGAGGGATATCCCGGATCTAACAAACACGGGACTCCCTCCACGACTGGCCGGTCTACCTCAAAAGGGACCGGACTTCCACCAAGGTAAGGGAACGCTTAGGCAACTTATACCGTTACCCCAGTTACTGTACTACAATGTTGTCTAAAATAACTGGCCTATGTTACTAGACGTCAAGTCATCTTGTATTTTGGCGTAGTATCTTATTAGTTATTATATGTGCTCCACAGTGTTCAAAACAATATAGCATTGGCTATATAATAGGATAGGGTACTAAATTGAGCAGAACCGTCGGCTCATATGTAATTCTACTCTATATAATATAACTATGAGAATTGTTCCCCGTTTCATTTATAATTAACGTGAAAACGAATTGCATGATGGGAAGCCATTAGCGCCAAATCAAGGGAACGACAAGATAATGTGGAAAAAAGATTTTAAATAAAAAAAATATTTAATGAAGCATCCTTGTTTTATAAAATACACTCACTAATATCATATAATATGAATATTTGTATGTTATAAAAGCGTTAGATTTTTAATATGTGCTCGTTGAGGTTTCAATCTAAGAGTTAAGTTACACATTGGTGCGTTAATGTATTAGCCACTTAAAAAGCTTTGTAACATAAAAATAAAACATAACAATGCACTCTCATACGTATTACTACTAGCATCTACTAATAAGTTATAAGAAGTCCCATTTAGAAATAATATTTTTTTAAATTAGCACATCTAATAAACTAATAAATATTTATTTAATTTCAAAAAGATAATAAATTGATAGGTATGAAAAATACACATTTAAGCAATAGGTGGAATACATAATAATTTATTGTGTATCACTATTACATTGATGTATTTTATTATTGTTTTGTTACGTATTTGGTTCGTCTACAACTAACCTTGGTTCTCTAAGGGCATAGCCGTGGCGTCGACGGTGGTCGTTTCTAGCGGGTACTCCGTGGTCGTCTCTGTCACAACACAGTTAGTTCACAAATCACAAGCGTTACAGGTTACACAAACTACTCACAGCGCGACTCTCGACTCTCATGGTGGCGCCACCAGCGCGGTCGCCATTTTTATTTTCAACATGGCAAAATAATTTTTTTCGCAAAGAGATTTATGACGTACGGTGTACTACTCTACAGTTGTCATGAAACAAACGGTGAAGTCACAGGCCAAAATATTACACTTTCTTTTCGGAAGTTTCACATATATTTTTTTGGTCAACATGCCTATCTGTCGACTGTATGATAATTCGATATATTATGAAGATTTGCCACTGATTCGATTGGTGGCGCCACCTAGTAGTCGAATGAGAGAAAGAGTCCGCGAGTGCCATTGTGATTAGCCGAGGCCAAGTGTTATCCTACAGTCACAATAATCCACAACACTCCACGCGCGAGCTCCGAGGATTTGAGGGCTCATAAAGGCATTATTAGCACCCGTCACATTTCATAAAATTCATCGGAACTTACGCACAAAGTTTGCTTAGCATTGATGCGGAGATTACGACTGTTTGTTTGTCGCTTCTAACCTCGGTTTTTATAAAGAAATAACAGTTAATTACCAATATTTTTGAATTCCTTGTTAAGCAGTAGCCATAGCCTCCGCACCAAAAGTGCCATAAGCGTGAGTAACCAATTAATAATATTCACACAAACTACGTACATTAATTATTACCTACCTACTTAGGGTTCCCACACAAAACTGCGATTTCGCATCGCAACGTAAAGTCATATTTAGCATGAGTTTTGTCGCAGATATTTGCGATGCGAATTCGCAGTTATGTGTGGGAGCCCTAAATTCTCTTAAATACTTATTTAAGAGAATTTATATGACATACAATCGAATCAAATTACATTTGTACGTTTAACGACGACGCATATTTTCTATACTATGATTTTCAAAACTAAATCTGTCCTAGATCTTTTTCGCTTTTATTAACACGGAACCCTCTTGCGCTACTAACTCGCACTTATCTATCAATGTACTATCAGAGAAGTTGATTCACAGGCAGACGGCGGACCTACGTAATTTGGTCGCGTTAAGTCAAACCGAACCGTCAGATCATGACCAAACATTGAATTGTCAAAATCCGACCACACGACACAGGCCCATCAACTGCCTATGAAATATATAAAGTATGGTGGTAAGGCCGGCAACACAGCAGCTCTTCTGATGTTGCGAGTCTCCATGGGCGACGGTAGTTGCTTTCCATCAAGAGACCGTTTGCTCGTTTGCCCCCTTATTTTATAAAAAAAAACCTACTAACCGGTGTCAAGCTGGAAGGGCACGGTATGCAGGTACTGCGGGTGCGTCACACGTGCGTCCGTATACACGAGCTCGCACGCCAGCGTCGCGCCCGCCGCCCGCGTCGCTGACACGCTCGCGTTAGCGACCACGTCGTACACGTTCTCCGACGGCGACCACGTCACCTCCTTGCTGTTGGTATCCAGTCTGTAATTGAAGTATAAATATTGTAAGAAAAAACATATCCACGGACCGAAACATGTTTTTATAATCTTCTTTTACATTTTCAATATTCACAGACAATCTGTATTTAATATGCAAAAGAAAATTTATGAAGAGGGGTTTGGTCTGTGCCAATTTATTTGTATTGTTTTATCAATAATTATTATTACACAAACCTCGCCTAATACTATTATAGTATTCGCGGTGGTGTCGATTTCCTTGCTAAGATAAGAGAGTACAGACTATAGTATAGAGATATTATGCGATAGGAATATTATGTAAATGATTGTTTAAAGTCCGCACTCAGAGACAATTAATTATAACCATTTATAACTTAACTTTAATTTGGTGAAAAGTTTGACAAGATCATTTAAAAGTTTATGTAAAAAATCATTAAAATATCTCGCCGAGTGCGGGCGTAGATATAAAGTATACATACGGCTGGCCGTCGATAGTTAACACGAGGTCGGGCTCGGGCGCGACGTCGGTGGCGGCGCACGACAGCACCACGTTGCGTTCACCGTCACCGTCAGCGTTGCCGTCACCGTCACCGTCGGCGTCATCGTCAACCTCAGCCAGCGTCACGTTGAGCTCTGGTCCGCTGCCGCTTGCTGCACATAACAATCTTAACTCTTTATTTGTACACAAATAAATAGACGCAGCGAGCTGTCTAGGCCCTAGGGAGTTGGTCATAGATCACCACAGTATAGCAATATAATATCCCTACAGTAACGAAACGCCTTTGATGTCGCACGATGCCGCCACCGGTGTAAGTACCAAGCAGATATGCCAGGGTTGCCACTTGCCACGAAACGGGAAATAAAATAAAAATAAAATATTCCCAACAAACATTACCGCTGCAAATATAGCTACTTTAGAACCTGAAGTGTTATAAAGGTTGACGTGGAGCTGTCATTATAGGCTGTGGCGACAAAACAGAGTTAGTATTAAAATATAACACCTATAGTGACATAACGGGTCTATAAGAGCAGATTATGAAAGTTAAAGTCGAACTGCAGCGATTATTATCCCTACAGTACAGACCAGTGCTTCACATATAGCTTTAAGCGAATCTTACCACTATAAGATCTATATCATCTTCTATTAACTCCTTAAGTTCTAGGAAAGCTATTGTATACTCCTTTGGAGCGCTTTTAGTTGCAGTTAATGCTACTAGCTCTACAAGGCTGTTTTTTAACTCTTTTGCAAAACCAAACTCCTAAAGGGATGCAAAACTCCTCTATGTTATTTAGGGCTGTATATTAGAGTTATTTTCCCTATTAATAGAACCTATAGTGTCAACAATAGTTTCTATATTACATAAGGTTGCATTTTTAAGTTCATTAGCACTTCAATAACAATCTGAATGAAAGCAAAAATGGTCAAGTTTTGCTGGAAGTTGAGGGTTCCGTACATAATGAAAAATATGATATCGCAATTGCAATTTTTAATATTTTTGAAGAGGACAGATGTGATTACACTTTGAGTAGTGACGATGATGATAATCAGAGTGAATTTTATAAGAATCGTAATTTTAGGGAAACACTGAAAGCATGGGCGATTGAGAAAAATATTGTACAAACTGCTACGAAAGATTTGTTGCTGAACAAACAACCGAAAGAGTTTCTTTCAGTCGTTTTCTTGCAGTTTTGTCAGAAAGTGTGTTATTCATTTCAGTCAATTCTTCAACAGTTGTTATTGGACAGATACTGAATGTCATATTCTCAACTTTATTTTTAGTCGCCGCCGACAAGACATCAACATGGTCTTTATTAAAATCACCGAGTTGTAGTTGCACATTATCGACTTGGACAGAAAGACAAGCCATCTTATTTTTTTTTTTTTTTTGATTTTCTAGTATCGCATCCATTTTTCTATCGTGGCTTTCCAGTACAAGATTAATATTTTCTAATACTTTTTGTAAATCATAATTTTCTTGCGGTTTTTCTATGAAGTGCTCTTGATCTGCAGCAAGCACACAGTAGGTATTTGTAGGTATATCCAGTATTTGGTCATTTGAAGAAAAAATTATTTGAGAAGAAGACTCGTAGGACTCTTCGGGTACAGAAATCTCGGGTGGATTGTATTGGTTAGCCTGGGAAAAAACACAAAAGGTTGGTTAAAGACATTAAGTAAACGCAATACGTGGGAGAGCCATGCTTCGACACGAATAGGCCGGCTCGACCGGAAAAATACCACGTTCTCACAGAAAACCGGTGTGAAACAGCGCTTGCGCTGTGTTTCGCCGAGTGAGTGAGTTTACCGGAGGCCCAATCCCCTACCCTATTTCCTTCCCTACCCTCCCCTATTACCCTATTCAATCTTAAAAGGCCGGCAACACACATGCAGCTCTTGTCTAAAAATTTAAAAAAAAAATTAGTCGTCTCGACTTGCAACTCTCTTAACTAGTCAGATAATATATGGGACGTGAAGGTAATCCAATTACGTAATATCTTTTCAATTTGACAAGACAAACAATAAAAACAATGTACTTCTCTCGTTAATTTCTGTTTAATACGTTTAGATACTACTCGTGCGTAAGTCTAAACTTACTTAGGTTTTGGGAAAACAGTACGGATCCCTAAATTCATGAGTCCACCATTTTTTGAGTACAAACTTAATTCACAAAGATAATAAAAAGAAAGTACAAAATTAAAACTTATTACATTAATGAAGTTACTTGTCTTTATAGCGTTTTGATGCCTGGGTCACGAAACTTTTAAGACAATAGGTAAAACTTTAAAACATTTTTATCAATAAAAAATGTTTTTCTTTATTTGAAGCGACACTTTTTTACTTAAAATACACAACAAAGAGTTGGCCCCTTCATTATTTGCTTATAATATATAGTCACATTCACAGTAAACTCACCTTCGCAGTGAAAATTCCGCTTCAGCCTTCCATACTAACAAGTTAAAATATTATTAATTCGCCACTCAACTCCGCCATTATATTTTCATAAAAATCATATGGTTACATAGTGTAAGTATGTGTAACAATTTAACAATAAGGCAATAAAACACAATATTGTTAAGCCGGCTATAAAAAAGATAAAAACATATCATAATTGCGTTACAATTTACCGTATTACCGCCCTTAAGGTGCATAAGGAGTTAGTAAGATGCTTAATAGATCTACTATAACCCTAAAAGGGTTAATATTCGTGAATTTGCTTCCTTTGTAGCACTCAAAGTGTCTTTAGGTAGCCTGTAACTCTATTATACCGCTTGAAGAGTCACTAGTCACTTAAATACTTCACTTAAAACGCTTTAAGCTCAGTTATCACTATTGTACATCCACAATAACTTTACTGTATCTCTAAAATTCATTCTATAGCTCTACTATATCGTCATAGAGGAACATAAGGCGATAAGAATTTGTGCCCAATTCAAGGGTACAGTAGACATATAGCGAGCTATAACTCCATGTGATAGCACTTGTTGTACACCATTTGATTTGTTTAGCTCTCTTGTAGATCTGCTCTAACGCTTTTGTTAGCGCCTAATGTTAGTTGGGTTGTGCTTGTAATTAATCAGCGTGTTATATTTACATATTATGTCGTACTGCCAGATATTTACGTGAAACTTTATTTTTAGATGATTTGAGTTCTTTACTAGATGATGCGCGCAACTCCGTTGTGCCAAAACTCGTTAATCGCACGGGAACCGTACATTTTTCCAGGACAAAAAGTATCCTTTGTCTTTTCCCGGGACTCAAAGTATCTCCATGCCAAATTTCAGCAAAATCTGTCCAGCGGTTTGGGCGTGAAGAGGTAACAGACAGACAGACAGACAGACACACTTTCGCATTTATAATATTAGTAATTACTAATTAGTATGGATTTAAAAAAAATATTAAAATAATGAAGACGCATTCGGATATATAAAATATCCAACAATAATTAATTATCATATTATAACAATTGGTAGGTACGGTAGGCCACACGTCAGGTGTAACAGAAGCACTTCAAAACTCGCTCTTATTACGTGCGCGGTAAGGGCGGTCCAAAGGTCAAAATGTTACACTTGATGTGTGGCCCTGTGTACCTAGCTAGGTAGGTACTAATTAGTATGTAACAGGGTATTTGACAGTTTTTTTATTTTTATTCTCTAAATTGTTTCTCTCCTTGTTACACTTCTTACAACGTAAACAATAAAACAGAGATGCAAATTGCAAATAAATGCCACCAAGGCCAACACAATTTAGTGTGAACTGTGAGTCGATATTATATTTTATGACAATTAAATCCTTTTTGTTTTTTGAATCAGATTTACATAATATTCTGTACACTGAACACTTGTTATATCCCATTGTTTATAAAATAAGATGTTACAGGCTATCGTTTTACAACACAAAACACAAAACGCGCCAACGTCACACCTGCGCGCGAAGTCCGCCAAACTCGCGGAGTTTGGCGGACTGGGCCCGCGCCGCCCGCTTCCCCGCGGGTACCCCTCCGTTGCTCTGCGCAAGTACATTCGTTTCACTACTGTAGGGATATTATATTGCTATACTGTGTAGATCACCTTATGATTTTTTACAATCGGCAGATGATCATGACGTCGTCGACTACACTCTCCTCAACGGTCACGTTGAGATCGCGTTGACAACTGCACTCGGCGTTACGTTTGGAATACATCACGTTGACAACACTCTACGTCGTCACTCTACACCCCACAACGATGACGTTAGATCGAGATCACGTCGACAACACAGTGTCGTTAAACGACTCCCCTCTCCCCTCAGTGCCTGTAGACAAGTGTCAAAACGCTAACGCTAACTCCAACGTTACAAAATGTATGCGATTTGACATAAGTCATCGCTTCGCTAGCGAATACTAATGTCAAATCCCATACATTTTGTAACGTTAGCGTTAGCGTTTTGACACTTGTCTACAGGCACAGGCCTCTGCGAGCAGCGGGACGGGAGCGGTGGCGGCGGCGCGGGTCCTACGTCTACGTCTAGTACCTACGCCGCGCGCCGCTTGCTGCTTTCGAGGCAAGTTCCATATAAATCTACACATTGGAACCTTCAAGAGAGCGTATTCCCTCTTTAAAAGGCCGGCAACGCACCTGCAGTTCTTCTGATGTTGCGAGTGTCCATGGGCGACGGTAGTTGCTTTCCATTTACTTTATTTTATTTAAAAAGCTTCCGGTTGGGCAGTTGTCAAGTACATACGTCTTTTGTTAGCTCCGCGATTTTTGTGAAAAGTCTGTGTAAATATTGAGGGAAGAAAGTGTTAAAACCGTAAAAAATAAACATCAAAGGAAGAAGAACCACCATTGAAATAAACACAAGCGAAACTACAAGGATTGTGGAGAAAATCACTAAAAAACTCTCGGGATTATCACATGTTGTACGGTAGTACTTATTAGTTCCATGCATCTACATAAATATAGGCGGTAGGTCGAACTTTAAATAAGTTGTCAACGGCGAAAGTCAAACGACACACTTCCGCCATTACTCCATTACAAGTGACAAGCGACAGACGGTGATTGACAACTAGTGACAAGTCATTGACAGATAAGACAACCATAGACAAAAGTAAATATAGTATAAGAAAAGGGATACCAGCCTAAGAACTAAAAACACCCAAAAAAAAAAGACGATTGTCAAAAACTACTATGGATGAACAATTTCAACTAATACTGGAAAAAATGGATGAAATGAAAAAAGATTTCACAAAACAAACTACGGAAATTTTCGAGAAATTTTCTACAAACATGGTGACAACAATAGATGAAAAACTGCAACCAGTGTTACAGGAAAATACGAAACTGAAAGAAGAAATCTCATATCTCAAAGCTAGAGTTAATAACCTAGAACGAGAAACTAAAAAGAATAATATTGTACTTTATGGCATCAAAGAGGAAGAGACAAGTGATGAGGATTTTAGACAAAAGGTTATAGAATTATTAAATAAACTAAGTATGAAAACCGGAATACGAGAGTGGGACCAATGGGAAATAAGTGACATCAGACGTTTGGGTAAAAAAACTGAAGGCAAGAAAAGACCAATTTTAGTAAATCTTACTCTGGCATGGCGAAAAAGAGAAATCTTGGCTAACAATAAAAGCTTTCCATCGGGTATCTACGCAACACCAGATTATCCTAAGGAGGTGCAAATTAAAAGGAGAGAACTGCTGAAAGAGAAGGAAATAGAAGTGAAGAAAGGGAACACAGCATATATAAAATATGACCGGCTAATAGTAATAGAGCCTAAAGACACTGAACATAAAAGAAAACGCTCACCATCCAAATCACCCCCGACAGGAGTTAAAGGAAATAAACCTACACCAAATAAAATGAATAAAAGATGCGACTTTTTTCGCCCTAGACTCGCGTATACCCCTAAGCCTTGCTCATCAAATGGAGACCCAAATCTTCACCAATATTAAGGCAACCGGAAGTAGTGCTAATGTTAAAATAAATAGTAGTAATAACAATTTTTATTGTCGTCCTCCAAGCCGGCTGGTCACCGTGGAGGAGTCAGACCACCGCCTCCTGAATCACAATCATAATAAGGAAATAGACAAAAAACAACAATCACCAAGTCTCAATGTGACAAGTCTAAATGTAAGAACATTACTCTCCGACTGTAGAATTGAGGAACTAAGATACGCTATCAAAAAAATTAAGTGGGACATTATGGGGTTATGTGAAATTAGAAGAAGGGAAGAGAAGATAGAAGAATACCCAGACTTCATCTTTTTCCATACACCTGGCACAAAAGGAAAAAACGGAGTGGGATTTTTAATTAAGAAATATCTCAAGAATAACATAATTAGCACAAAAAGCTTTTCAGACCGTGTAGCGCTACTAGAAATACAGGCCCCAGACAACTCTATATGGTCCTTTGTGCAATTATATGCCCCTACAGAAATATGCACTAAAGAGGAAATAGAAATTTTTTATAATACAGTACAAGCTGCTCTTGACTCCATCCGCACTAAAAATATCATCTTGCTAGGAGATTTAAACGCCAAAATAGGCAAAGCTCAAAAAAATGAGGAAAAGAACGTAGGACCACACACATACGGGAAAAGAAGTCTACGTGGCCAGAAACTAGTAGAGTTCGCCTTAGAAAACAATTTTACCTTCATCAACAGCATATTTCCTTGCAAACCCCACAAAAAATGGACATGGCGTTCCCCAAATGGCATACATCTTAACGAGATCGACTACATGCTTACAAATCAACCACGAAGCATAAAAAGTTTTGACATAATAAAAAGTCTGAACTTCAACACTGACCATCGAATGATTAGATGCGAAATAATGTTGAATACAAAACCCCGTAGGAAGTTTATAAAACCCCTCAATTACTCGAGAAATATACATACTAATATGTCAGAACAAGATTATGCACACTGGGAAGAAAAATTTATAGATGCTGTAAGCTTACACAAAGAAGTACAAAACCAGTATGACAAACTAGAACAAGAAATAAAAGAATTTTCGAAACAGTTACCTAGGAAAAATAAGAGTTTAAATAGATGTTATATCAATGAAGAAACAAAAGAACTATTAAAGCAAAGGAAGGAACTCTATGCGAAGGATAGAACGAAACAAATAAAACAAGAAATCACAAGAATTAGCAAATTAATTAATAGAAATATAAGACAAAATAAAAAAGAAATGAGGCAAAACACCTTTGAAATATTTATAGAAAAGGGTGGCGCTCTACGTAGAGCCTATAAAGAGTTGAACGATAAATCTGAATGGGCAGGACAAATAAGAGATCAAAAAGGTATTACCAAATCAAGACGCCCAGAGATAATTAAAGAAGCGACAGTATTTTACAAAAAACTCTACACAGACACAAACAACCCTTCTTTACCCAAAAACAAGAGACTTAGAACAGCAAACGCTACAAACAAAAACATAGATGTGCCGAAAATTCTTATGACAGAAATCGAAAACGCCATTAAAACGCAGAAAAATGACAAAGCACCCGGAAACGACAATATTACAAATGAAGTTTTAAAAACTCTATCTCCTGCACTATTAAGACCCCTCCAAATGCTTTTTAACCACATCTTAATTACTGAAGAAACGCCCCACCAATGGTCGGAATCGACACTCAGATTACTATTTAAAAAGGGAGATAGAAGCGATCTCGGTTATTATAGACCGATAAGTCTAATGACAAACTTATATAAAATCTTCGCTAAGATCTTACTAGGAAGATTAACGAAAACACTTGAGGAAAATCAACCCCGTGAACAAGCAGGCTTTCGAAAAAACTACTCCACTATAGATCACATACAAGTAATTACACAACTAATCGAAAAAGCAAAAGAATATAGGAAAACTATATACATGTGTTTTATAGATTATACAAAAGCTTTTGATTCTCTATATTTCGAAGCTATTTGGACAACACTTATACAGCAAGGAGTCGAAGAAAAATACGTCAACATTATAAAAAATATCTACAAAAAGTGTAAATCCAAGATAAGACTTGAACGTGAAGGAGAAGAATTCCCAATTCAAAAGGGGGTGAGACAAGGGGACCCCCTGTCCCCAAAAATCTTCTCTGCTGTCCTAGAATCCATCTTTAGAGAACTACATTGGGACAAGAAAGGAATAAAGATTGATGGAGAACTGCTAAACCACTTGCGCTTTGCAGATGATATTGTAATTTTTGCAGAAAACCCTAAAGAATTGGAAAGTATGATAACCGAATTAGCATCAGAAAGTCAAAAGAAAGGATTGTCAATGAATAAATCGAAAACCAAAATTCTGAGCAATGGGGAACCATTTGAAATAATAGTAGATAATGAAAAAATAGAATATGTATCAGAATATGTTTACTTAGGGCAGCTAGTATCATTCGAAAACAACACGGAAAAAGAAATAAAAAGGAGAATAACTTTAAGCTGGAAGAAATATTGGTCATTAAAGGAAATCATGAAAAACAAAAATATGAACATAGCAATAAAGAAAAAAGTTTTCGAAGTTGCAATACTGCCATGCCTCACATATGGTTGTCAAACCTGGTCCCTAAGAAAAGAAGACGAAGATAGCATAGCTATCTGTCAGAGGAAAATGGAAAGAAGCATGCTCGGCCTCAAATTATCAGACAAGGTAAATAACACAAACATTAGGAAGGCAACAAAGGTAATAGACGCGAGAAAAAGAACAAGGCTACTTAAGTGGCAATGGGCAGGACACGTATGCAGACATACAGGTAATATGGACAAAACGTTTAACAGAGTGGGTGCCAAGAGACAGGAAAAGGAAAAAAGGAAGACCAAACAAGAGATGGAGAGATATATTTAATGAGAGATGTGGACCCCTATGGATGAGGATGACACGGGATAGAAACTGCTGGAAGGATTTAGGAGAGGCCTACGCCGTAGAGGCGACTACTACTTAAAATTGAATATTACTACTTTAAAATTGTTAATTAATCATGCTTGTAAAACTGTAGTAGAAAATAAAGGCTATTTTTATTTTTATTTTATTTATTTTATTTATTTAAAAAAAAAACGCGCCGCTACCGCGCCGCCACCTCGCTGCCCGCTGATTTCGAGGCTGAGGCCTTAAACATCATGTCGACAACACTCACTGTAGACGATGAGGTCGTCGTGTTTGCGGATCTCGTCGAAGGCGTTGGAGACCTCGCACTCGTACCGGCCGGAGTCCGGCGGAGCCGCGCCCGTGATCACGATAGAGTCGAACGCCTCCACACCTGAAATAACGATAAAGTTAAGTTAAATAAATAAGTACATAATAATAATTCATAATAATTAATAAAAAGTTTGTTAGGGTTCACACCCTAAACTCCAGTATTATCACTATGTTTTGTACCATCGAAGAAATTGATTCATAGGCAGTTGACGGCCCTACGTCAATACTCAAATCTCAATTGGTCGGGTTATGTCAATTCAATGTTAGCTGTGATCTGTCACTGTCGGATGGATTTGACATAACGCGACCAAATTACGTATTACGTCTAGGAATCAATTTCTCTAATAGTACATTTTGAGCTTCATGATGCTGAGGAAAGGTAGGTAGGTACCTCTACCATTTTTATACTAATATACTTAGCTATTATAAAATTATTAAAAAAAATAATGAAGAAACCAATTTGCTTTGATAACAGTTTCAACAAGGTCTTTAACAAATACATCAATTAATATGTTTTGTGTCGATAACAGTTTATAAATAAATACCAAGCAACACAAAACGCATACCTATAGACATAATAATTGCTTATTGTTTTGATGTTCAGTAGGCACAAATAACATAATGCTATATTAATGGTCTCTAGCGTATTACCACGTATTACTATAGAGACGTTACTTTTGTTATTAATCTGCAATTCTGCACATAATATTATTATTATGTACACGTCCGCATCGTTAGACATAATAACAGTAGTCCATTTGACTTGGCAATAGTTTTAGAGAGGAGTACATCGCATTTTTAACCCCCGAAAAAAGAGGGGTATTATAAGTTTGACGTGTCTGTCTGTGGCATTGTAGCATCTAAACGGGTGGACCGATTTTGATGTAGTTTTTAGGGTTCCGTACCCAAAGGATAAAAACGGGTTACGGGACTCTATTACTAAGACTTCGATGCCTGTCCGTCTGTCTGTGTGTCTCCAGGCTGTGACGCGAGAACCGCTGTAGCTAGACTTCTGAAATTTTCACAGATTGTGTATAATATCTGGTTGCCGCTATAACCACAAAGACTAAAAACAAAATAAATTAAATATTTAAGCTCCCATGCAACAAACATGATTTTTTTTTGCTATTTTTTGTTCGATATCAATAAAGGCAATACATAGGAGCTTGAAATATTCACGAAATACTCAATTTTATTTGTACTTAAATAATTTGTAATAAAATTTAAATAAATGAAATTATTAATCCCAAACAAAAACACAATTTTTAGCCTATATTTTATTTTTTGCTCTATTTAGCTACGTGTCTATTGTGGTACGGAACCCTTCGTGCGCGAGTCCAACTCGCACTTGGCCGTTTTATTTTTGTTTGAAAGTGCCTGACATTATAGAGCGTATTCTTAGCTATAGTTCATCATCATCAGCCCGCTCATTGCTGAAAATTTTGAGTTTGATCTACTTAATATTTTTATCAGGGGTAGTTTTTAAATTTCTTAATTTAACGTTTTTACATAGCCTTAGCTTAGCTAGTCGAGTATTAACTTATAGTCGAATATTAATATTGTAGTAGTCTATTGTCACTGAACTGTGCAGTTGTTGTCATCTTGCGGGTATTATCATCAGGTTGAAATGCTGGCTGCTGCTGTTAGGATACGGTCTTTTGGAGTTGCATTACGACAGTTTTATGCTAGTTCTAGCCTACGTCTAAGAACCTACAGTGGTACCACACTGAGCGCCACTCCACTGCAGCAGCTGAGCGACGCTTCACATCCTATAGTACTGGAGCGCCCATAGTACTAGCGCGCTTTACCTCATACACTTTCATTCAAATAATATTTGGCCGTTCCACGTCGCTCCACTGCAAATGTAGTCAGTGCCAGTTTTTACACTACCGCAGTGCCCTGGGCGAGATTTCTTCGGTGCGCCCTGTCGAGCCCTTTTTTCTTCTTCGGCGTTTTCTCCGCGTCCTGGGCGGTCACCCTGCGTCGCCCCTCCCTAACGCTAGGGGCGTGTAGTTATGCCGGTCTAGGTCTTTATAATATACTGCAGTGACTTACGTATGTTATGCCTCAGCGCGGTGGGCTTGTGTCCCATGATGCGCTGGTAGAGCTGAGCGCGGGAGTCGCTGGCATTAATAGGCGCCCACCACCACTTGACGTACAGCGCCTGCTCCGTCTCCCCCGGGGCTAGCTCGTAGCGGCAGGTCAGGTGCGCCTCCTCGCCGGCAGCCACCGAACGCGGCACCGTGAACTCGCTCACCGACAGCTGTCTACTGCCTGCAATGTTTTAAGTGCGATATTAATAATGATTATTTATTGACTAAGTAAGACTTAGGCTTTTTACAGATGAACGGCACTTGTCGACGGCACGCGTTGACGGCAGTCGCTGGTTTTTTTAGGGTTCCGTAGCCAAAATGGCAAAAAACGGAACCCTTATAGATTCGTCATGTCTGTCTGTCTGTCTGTCTGTCTGTCTGTCCGTCCGTATGTCACAGCCACTTTTCTCCGAAGCTATTAGAGCTATACTATTGAAACTTGGTAAGTAGACGTAGTCTGTGAACCGCATTAAGATTTGAATGCAAAAATGGAAAATTTACTTATTAAAAATTTTAGGGGACCCCATAGGTACAACTGAAACAAAAAAATTTTTTTTCATCTAACCTATGCGTGTGGGGTATCTATGGATGTCTCCAAAAATCATATTGAGGTTTCTCATATCAGGGGGTGTAGTGCGAGTTTTATTCGATCATACGCATCGAACACGTTAACGCGAATTTGTATGGGATCAAAGCAGCGCCACCTACTGGCTTACGTGGATATTTTTTTCTAACCTGAATAGTCTGCGAGAGAGACTCTTCCAAAGTGGTAAAATGTGTGTCCCCCCCCCTCTAATTTCTAAAGTAGGGGTATGATAATTCTAAAAAAAATATATGATGTAGATTACTATAAAAACTACCAACGAAAATTGGTTTGAACGAGATCTAGCCAGTAGTTTTTTTATACGTCATAAACGGTAAACCTTAATCTAAATTTCATTAAATTGACTGAAATATAAAAATAAATCAAAAACCTTTTAATTTCATAAAATAAACCTTATTGCTGCTGCGGAACCCTTCATGGGCGAGTCCAACTCGCACTTGGCCGCTTTTATGATTTTCACTCGTTGACGGCAGCCGGCGGCTACCGTCGACTGCCATCGACGCGTGCCGTCGACAAGTGCCGTTCGCCTGTAAGCGCTCTAAGTAAAGGATATCTAAGGATACTTTTTATCGAAGGAAGGCTTACATTTTCCGTGATGTACTGTTTTTACGTGGGCATTTTGGAAAGCCGCTCTTATGAACAAAATATAGAAGTTGTTAGTAAGTAGTGTTTACAATTTACATACAGCTACTGTAATTTGGATGCTCTATTATACTGGTCTTGACTCATGCGTCATGTCACTCATGACTCGTGTTTACGAGGGTACAGTACCTACTGATCGAGCTCTATAATCTATTAGGTATGTAGTAAACTGTCGCTTTATCAATGTATAGTATACTACATTGTATACGCACGTTAATATCTTAATTTGTTTTGTAGGACGTAGTATGTAGAGTGTAGACTGTAGACTATCGATCACTTCTGGGGAAGCAATCTACATTTCAATGTCAGCTGCATTGATGAAGTTTCTAGATAATTAATTCTATTTTAGTAAGCGATAAGGTACAGCATCATCACAGACAGAAGGGATTTTAAAATTTAAACATGAACACATCTTCGGCCTCGAATTTGAGCGACTCGACAATTACTGCGTCACACCTATTTTTAATTAGGTATGTGAGTATAATATTATTGTTTTATTTTGATTTTGAACTAGATATTGCCCGCAAATTCGTTGCGCCGAAATTTTTATTAAAATTTTTATCGCGAAGGAACCGTATATTGTTCCGGGATAAAACGATATCCTGCCCTTTATCGGGGCTCTAAGTACCCTAATTCCATTTCCAGATAGAATGTCCAGAATATAGTATTGGCGTTTTACAAACGTCAGTTCTATGGAACGTGAAGTGCCGCGTCGCGTCGCTGCCGCGCGCGCGTAGTGACGTGTAGTGCGGTCTCACCTTTATTGCTGCTTGTTAGCACAAAAAAATATTTACAATTTAAGCAATAGATCAGTCCCAGTCCGGATCAGCCGTTTATCCATTTGATTTATATCGCAGTGGGCACCCACTACACCTATTGCAGATCTCTGAATTGACACTAATAGTACTCGTTCGACCGGACAATGTATGAAGTGAACCAGTGCCTTTGTAGGAAGACGCTACTGTCTAATCTCGTTTAGTAGTCGCACTATGTGTAAACGTTTAAATTGACAAATAAAAGCTTTAAATGCACTAGAACTAATGTACAGTATAATGGCGTGTTTATAGAATGTATTTTACTTCTTTACTATTAAACATGATTTAACCACATTTATTATGGCAGTTGTTTAGGAATTAGGCCTATGTAAACAACTTTTTATCCTGAACGAGCAGAATGTTCCCGTGGGATATCATTACAATACAATAAAGAAATAAAATGTAGTTTAAATATTACGCGTGTTCTTTCATACTGATAAGCTTGTGGCAAATTTCCCTCACATTATCGCGGTTTTAGGGTTACCGCGATCTATTTATAAAGTTTATAGAAAATTAGGTCATATCTAAACGAATGCGACTATCTTGGGCAACCTTGAGTTGGTCTGGGTGTGTTAAAAATACCTCCGCGGTCCGCGCCGACCTCTGCGAGCGATGCCGTTAAATATTTACTATTATCTAATCGTGGGCCATACGGAGCGTTCACCGGACTATCAGATGAACTCTATTAAACAGCTGGGCAATCATTAGTGCCGCGGGTCCTGGGGCGTGATTCTAAAGGCTCGAATACCGTCTCTATAGCGCGTGAGATTGTGCGCACGCAAGCAAGATAGCCTGTTCGACATTCGTAGCTTGAGAACTGTGCGTTGCACTTCTTGATGATGCGAGAGCAAGTGGAACAAAATATGGTTATTCAGACACTGAACAAAATATATAGACACTCGACTGATAAGCGATGAAAAAACGCACAATGATGCGACCAAAATAAAATACTAGACCTTTTGAACTATTCAAAAGGTTTACAGATATCTCATATGTGGACCGGGTTATTGGAAACTTATTAAATTATCTCGTTTTACCTAGCTAGTTGACTGTATAAATATTATCATATCTAGCTACAAATTATTTTGTGCTTAACTATGACCAACAAACTAAATAAAAACTGCTTGGTAAAACTTTACTCATACCATAGCTCATACTTTAGTCAAAATGGTCTCCGAGCATTATTGAGACCCTGCAAAGCATTTGTTTGAATAAGATGACTTCCTTATCCTTAACTGCCCATTGTAATTTTCTGGTGCTGTCGTTGGCAATGACCTCGAGTGCTGGCCTTGACCATGTGGAATGAGTTTTATTACTGACTCCCGATTTCGTAATTTGTTTATCCCGTCTATTTTGGATTATTACAATATACAACTTGCCTGGACTAAGTATGATCTTTTATTTAACCCTATCTTGATAAACTATAATTTAATACTGAATCTTTTAATAATAAAATTTAAATATTTAATCCGCGGTCTTCCGGTTTTTCACCATTTTGGGTTTGTCACCATTGCCGCATTTGGTTCGCGCCTTAATGATTAAGGATTTAGGAAACTAAAGTTTTATCTAGATGTTATCATGTTTCAAAGATATGTATTTTATTTCTGAAACATGGTAAAATAAACCGTGATAATATCATGCCCAATGGGCATAATATTATCACGGTTTATTGCGTCGCTTCTTAGGAATTTAGCTCAATGAATCTCAAATTTCGTATTTCAGAGTATTACGTTAACATTAAGACGATACTTCTGGATTGTGCCACATATTTTAGCGCAAATTAAATTATAGGCATCTACAGGTTCTACTGTAAACTGTGGTATTATATAGTGCTCGAGTTTGCTATCATTGTTTTTTTAACTGTTTTCATAGAAAACCTAAGATCGTCGAACGCTATTAGCATGATGGTCGCTACCGTATGTTGATTATCCGATGTATTATTTTGCTTTATGATGTTGATTGTTGGTAGATTTGAGCTCAAAGCATATAGACTACAATATACAAGGCAAAGGCTATAAAAAATTAAAAGACCGTGTTATAAAATCAAACATAGATTTTGGAACATACCCAGAAACTATTAATTTGAATGTTTCCGAAAGTACAAACTGAGCAAGACGAAGGTGAAACCGTTGATTAATGGTGTTTGAAACTACGTTACAGCTGAACTAACACAGGTATTGACACATGTTTTGTGAATGATTTAATAGATATTAATATAAAATTAGTTTCAATTATTGTAGATTTGGTTATGGACTTTCTAACGCAACATAGTAATACTTCTTAGCATAAAAGTACTGGTTTATTAAAAAATTAAAAAACATATTGCACTTACCAGCGACCAAACACAGGAACAGAGCAACGAACCACATCGCTCCAGCCGCGTACTGAGCGACCGACTGCCGCCCGTCCTAATTTGTACAATTTGATCTTCGCGGGAGACAAATTACACCAATCTAATAACACAACTTATTCACTTAACTCTTTACACGTTTGCATTTAGATTATAAAAATGAAAAAAAAAAAACAAAAATTTAAATAAAGAACGCGCCGTCACTCGCGCCTCGCGCGGTATTTCTGCAACTGTGTGGAGTCGCTCCTTCTATTCTAGTAGTTGTGAATCAAACGTCATAACACCAATCAGTTATCTAAACTTGTATCTTGTATTATAGCTGACCGACTACGGAGCCTATGCGTTGAATCATAACAATATTAAGAAACCATCTCGATCGTAATATTTATAGTTACCCACTTGTTAACTTACTTACCTAAGTTACCTCCTTATTTTAATGGGTAAAATATGCGTTTTTGAAATAAAATATACTTTTATCACGATTCTTGTTAAAATATTGTCTTTATTTATTATACTCATAAATACTTACTATCTACTATTTATAATATTTTGACTTAAATAAGCATAATAATATTATGTATATGATTTGCGAATATACAAAATAAGTAATTACATACTAGAATAATAATATTATTGTGATATATTGCAATAAATAAGTCATGTTATCTGCACCTTAGATGAAGTATGTACACATCACTTTAAGCAGTCTTAAATACTGAGTTTATTTTATCATGTGAGAAGCTAGCGTAGCCTTTAAGTGAAGTCTACGGTATCAGTTAAAGTTTTTTTTTTATAACTGCAGGGTACAACTCGTTTTCGACTGATCTTTGGTTTTAATTGATCTAAGCATTAAGCAATTAAGGCAACAGGCAAAATGCATTTACAGAAACACCAGTTTAAAAATCGGTGCAAGCCTCAATTATTAAAATAATATAATCTTTTTTTTTAAATCGGTTGGCAAAAAGATCTAGGACTGAACATCACGTGCTGCGACTTACGAGCGTGAAGCCCGGCAGTGTTGGCGAACAGGGAGTCGTATGCATGCCCAACGACGCGAATATATTATAACCTCTTTTATGACTGTCTTAGGCGAAGGATCTATAGCTCGGGCACCCCCGGCAGCAGGGCCCGAGCGTCACGTGCTCAGAGCGTGAACGGCAGCAGGCGGTCGGTGAACGTAATGTCAGCGAACAGAGACGCGTGCGCGTGCGGACGGGGGGCGGGGCGAGAGGCGCGTACGTGCGCCACGGTATCGCGTGAGGCAGCGCGCGGCAGGTCCGCCCGCAGCGCCAGCAGCCGCGCCAGGTGCTCGTCGGATATGTCCGGACACTTGTCCAGGAGACCGTGCAGGTCTAAAGATATCATCTCCGCGTCGCCGCAGCGAATCACCTGGACAACACACATACATTTTCTGTGTCTAAAGCATGCTTTTGAAAAGTAATTACATAATGTAATATAGATGATGACATTCAGAAGTATGGCGGTTATGAGAGTTCTATGTTTCTGATCCAGCCACACAATATACATACACGGTTCGCATACATAAAATAAACCGTACAATTGTAAAATCTCGATACAATATTATAGAGATTATGCACGTAAGTTGTAAAGATTCTACGCCTTTCGTCAATGTAAATGCATATAACAAATCTAACTTACCTCGGCCAACATGCTGATGACTTCAAACGGATAGTCAACATTCACTCCCTCAGCGTTAGAAGCGATTCTCCTGAAGAATGATTTAATCTGGTTGGCCTCTTTCACGATCTTGGTCGCAGCCTGCTGCGCCTCTTCGACGGTTTTAAACGTTATTTTCTTGGACAGCATTGCCGTTATGTACTTTTTGTATACTAGATTTTGAGCCTCGTTTATAACATATTCGAAGTTTTTCTCTCGCAGGTGGTTGTAGTCTTGGAAGTAGTCTTCTAGAGTGACACAGACGACGTCAATCGGCACGCTGGAAGTCTGCCACTTGGCGGTGAAGAGGTCATCGAAATGCTCTTCCAAGTCCAAAAATGCCTCCTCCAATAAGAACTTTACAGCTTCATCTCTCAACGCCTGCAAAAAATTATTCATTAGTTTGAACAGAAAGTGACATGTTTTTTTAACATGAAGAGGGAGAATGATTATAATATTGTGTGTTTTGATGAATGAAAAATAATGTTTTGATGAATGATAAGGTGAAAAATAATTATAATCTATGTATGTACATATTATAAAACAAAGTCACTTTTTTCCCTCATGTCCCTTTGTTCCCCTTAATCTTTAAAACTACACAACGGATTTTGATGATTCTTTCAGTGTTAGATAGCCCATTTATCGAGGAAGGCTATAGGCTATATTTTATTACGCTAAGACTAATAGGAGCGACGAAATAGAGGAAAATGTGGAAAACGGGGAAAATTGTTTGAAAGGGCTAACTTGAACTCGATAATCTCAGGAACTACTGGTCCGATTTGAAAAATTCTTTCAGTGTTAGATAGCCCATTTATTGAGGAAGGCTTATAGGCTTTTTTTTATCACGCTAAGAGTTAAGACAAATATGAGAATGTGGAAAAAACTAGCCCATTTATTGAGGAAGGCTTATAGGCTTTTTTTATCACGCTAAGAGTTAAGACAAATAGGAGAAGGTGGAAAAAACTGGGGAAATTATTTGAAAGAGTTTATCTCGCGAACTACTGGAGCAATTTTTATGTTATTTGACACAGATAAGAAGTAGACCACGCGAAGGATCATAGGCTATCGATTTTATTAATTTTTTCAGTGGCTATACATTTTATACCCGTGTGACGCCGGGGCGGGTCGCTAGTTATACATATTGCGTGTTTTCCAATTATAGCACAAGAGCATCTTATGCGGCATAATGCTCAACATTGAAGCATTAGCACACTCTGGCATTGTGCGGCACTGATTCACATTATGCTCTGTAATAACTGAAAAACACACTGTGTTGTTTACACTTTTAACTGTGACAATCACCTGGAAGGTCTGATGCAGGCGGTCGATGGTGGCGGCGGCGCGGGCGTCGTGCTGTCCGGGCGGCCAGCGGCGCGCCTGCGTCTGCCGCGCCAGCCGCGCCATCTGCGCGCTGTTGTTGACGACAGTGATCATGTGGTGCGTGAAGTACGCCACGCGCGATCGGTCCGCGAAGTGCTGTTTCTGTATATGACAGATATTCATTGTTAATTTAAAAATCTAGTATTTTATGACATTACGCCCTTAAATACACATTTACACGCAAACGCATACGCAACATGCACACGAGAGCGCACGGTCTTAGTTACAAAGTAGTGGGGCGCCAAGTTACAAGCTTTTTCTTTAGAACACTAATGAAACACAATTTTCGTGCACTTTTTCCACTATATTTAAGAAAGTATAATAATTTTAACAAATTACACGACCGGTTTCGAAACAAATCTTTAGGTATTTAAAGAGCTGCCTAACTTACAGCTTGGTTGTTTACCTTAAACTGCGCTACGCCTTCCCTGTACATGTTACCAAAGCGGGTCACTTGTTCTATACTCAGTAACAATGCTTTAAATGTAATTTCCTTGCTGATCGTTTCAGTGACCTGAAATAATGAAAAGGTTTAAAACACAAACTAACAATAGTTTTAGGAACTGATTTACAATGCTTAATTTGTCTCACATTGTATAACCTTGCACGACAGCGTTTTTTGATTAGGTAGTTAATTCGAGATTTCGATTAGAATTCAAAAATTCATACTATCGTAAATAACAACAGAAAGGAGTTCGCAGAGCAAAAAATTGCGTAACAAACATGTGCGGTCCGATGAGGGAGGATAACCAAAATCGTGGCCCCGCCCCCAAACTGTACCACTGCAATTTGGTTGGGCGGGATCACGATTTTGGTTATTTCGACATAATATAATTTTTGTATTGTGCCGTGACCCAAGTTTAACCGTGTGCGCCCGACTAAACTACAATCACTTCAATGTATACTATCAGAGAAGTTGATTCCTAGGCAGATGGGACACCTACGTAGTTTGGTCGCGTTACGTCAAACCCAGTCGACAGATCACAATTATTAACATTAAATTGACATGATCCGACCAAATGACGTTGCGCGTTGGTCTGTCAAGTGCCTAGGAATATTTCCTCGATGGTAGGTCCGTCTATCTGTCCCCGACCTGCAAGTTCTGGTCGATCATCTGGAAGACGATGACGGGTGTGTGCGTGTGGAACGCGTTGGTGTGCGGCTCGAGCTCGGGCGCGCGCTCCGAGCCCCATTCCGCGCGCTCCGCCGCCAGCGTCTTCTCCATCCACTCTATGTAGTTCGACTCCATTTTCTGTAACGATAAATGTTTATAGTTGTGTTTTTCCCAGAGGTGCTTCGAAAGATAAATGATTAGATTGGTCTCTAAAATTTCTTTATTCATTTAATATTGGAAAACCAACAGCTTACAATTTTACTTAATAAAAAGATCATTTGATAAGAAAAATGTGCAAAAAGAATGCATAATTTTGTGCGAAAGAGAAGACGCTTTACAAAGCCGATATAAGACTAGACAAAGAACGAGAGGCTTCTACCCGGATACTGTATATTGTACACCACAAAAACTTATATGTTTCGTAGATTGTGGTGTTTTCAATAACATTAGCGCAAACAATACCTGCAAATATTCATCCTCCAACTTCTGCATGGTCTCCTTGGTGAGCAGAGGCGGCAGGGATGACACGTCGACGTTCACCTCCGGGCTGGACATCAGCTCGGGCCCGGGGTACGTGTTCAGTATCCATGATAGCAACGTCACATACTCGTTACCCTCTAAGCCATTGTTTACTACATCTTGAAGCTAAAAACATGAGACGTAAACAACATAAGATATCTATTTATATATTTTTCTATGAATTACTTTAAGATAATACTAAGATAGAAGAAAAAACACACGCGGCGCCGTGCCAGGCGCTGTCCGAACACTGAAAATAATATCCGCTCCCTCATTGAAATCAAGGTCAAATTTTAAACTACGTCATAAAAAGAAAAACAGTCGAATTGAGATCGTCATTTTGTTTTGAAGTCGGTTAATAAAAAATATTTTTTTTGTCTTTGTTATACAGAGCCTTGCCACCAAAATAATATTATACCCATATTATTACAAAAACACAGTCCTCGCAACGTACTTCGGGTAGAAACGCAGCCTTACAGAGCCCTAATAGAGATTAACAATATATTAACATTGTTAATCTCTATTAGGCAAAAAAAAACTCACACTAGTCGACAAACATGTGTGGTACATGTTGACGTATTTGTTGACGATATCGTAGTGCGGAGGGAAGCACGGCACGCACAGCGTCTTGACGACTCGCAAGTCCTCCAGTATGAGCTGTCTAGTCAGCTCCAAGTATCTGATCAGCCATAGCTTATTGTCCTCCCTCTCGTCAACCCTGGTACCCTCTACTCGTTGCGCCACAGCACATTCTAGAACTTCGAAGGCCTTGTTCCGCCAGTTCTTAGGTCTGCCGGGCGGAATGAAGCCAGATTGATCTTGTTGCTGAAATAATATTGGAAATTAGAAAATAGATATTTGTAACAAAAAATTTGCATCAATACAAGTGTACTTTCGTAATAATTATTACTATAGTGCATACTTTATCAACATTAATTTATGATTCATAAGTCAAGGATAGGAAAGTTATAGTATTTTTGCTTTACCTCGTCTACATCTGTAAAAAAAATAAAGTTTTTTTTTATTTACATTATTTCCATACCTGCACTGCCATTTGATCTCTCTTCTCTTCTCTTTCGATAATACGTAAAGCAGTAACAATAACAGTTGGTTCCTTTCTAACAGTATTGAGAGTTCTCGCCAAAATAAGCTTTATTTGTTTCTCAAGTAAATTAGACACCACCTCCACATCTTCGAAATACGCCTTTAGCATAATCTTGTCATGTGATGATTGATTTGGAAGTCGATGTAATTCGTACAGTAGATCATCTCGAGAATTTTCCAAGTCACTCAAGCACTGAAATTTGTAACATTATCTTAGAGTAGAATAGAATATAATCATTTATTTGCTAAAATAAGGTAGATACAGAAGAAGAAGGTAGATACATATGTCGTACACAACTCTAAGATCGCTTTGGTTAAGCAAGGAGAGAGTGGGACAGGTGCCGGTGGATACACTACACTCCATTGGTAAAATAGAGTAGTTGTTAAAGTTAGTTGGTAAAATAGATTAGTAACCATATAAATTTGTTTATATTGAAAAAAAAAATTATTCCATTCTTGTCCAGTCTGGACAAGAGTAGAATAAAAAATACTGGATAGAAAAGCTGAAGGGGCCTTTACCAACAGACACACCAAATTAAGTGATTATATAAAATCGGCCAAGTGCGAGTCGGACTCACGCACGAAGGGTTCCGTACCATTATAGAGCGAAAGTAGGCAAAAAATTGTGTTTTTTGTATAGGCGCCACCCTTAAATATTTATTTTATTTTAATTTTATTATTAATTATTAAAGAACAAAGATAATTATAGATTTTTTAAAAATTTCAAGTGCCTGGCTATTGCCATTATTGATTACAAGCAAAAAAAAAATCATGTTTCTTGTATGGGAGCCCCACTTAAATATTTATTTTATTTTGTTTTTAGTATTTGTTGTTATAGCGGCAACAGATATACTTATTCTTATAAAAATTTAGAAATCTAGCTATAGCGGTTCTTGAGATACAGCCTGGAGACAGACAGACGGACAGACAGACATCAAAGTCTTAGTAATAAGGTCCCGTTTTTACCCTTTGTGTAAGGAACTCTAATAACGAGAAAACTCTTTAAATACTGCTGTAAAAACAGACAATTTGGAACAAAAGGCAAAATAAATAAAAATATTCTTTTGTATATTATATTATACAAATTCATTAAACTTACCTGATGAGCATGTAGCAGCTTCCCCTCACCAATCCACTGCTTGGTTTTAGCAACACTCTCCGGCACTGTAAATATATGTTTGAGACTGTCCATAGCTGTAACATACTGTGAGTGCCTCGAGTCTTCTTCCCGGACAGGCTGAAGAGATGCCACTAGAGGAGGCACTCTTTTCAAAAGATCTTCCAGTTCATCCATCCTATAAAATATAACTTCATATTTTTATCTTTTTAAACAATAATAATCTTTCAGATTAAAAATAATTATTTTCGACTAACACAAATTAAATAAAATTTTTGTTTATTAATTATTAGATAACCTTGACACTAAAGGCTTACATTTAAAAAACAAAAATATTGATTAAGGAGTAAGGACGCTATTACAAATATCAGCGATTTTCCGGTACCCTATTAAATAGTGATGCGCCGAATAGTGATTTGACCGAATAACCGAATACCGAATATTATTCGGTTTTGCCTTTACCGAACCGAATATTCGGCCGAATTATTCGGTTTACCATTATTTTATTTTGCCGCATAAACAGGTTCTATCGTGTACTCTACGTGCCGCTGCTGGCTAGCTCGGAGCGAGCCTTCTCTCGCGAGCGCAATGCAACCGCAATTATTGCGCAATAATTGCTCCAAAATCGCAGTTTCGTAAAAAATCTGGCGTACCGGCTGCTTAAAATTAATACCTAAAGCGGGAAACAAACCCCCCGACGACCCAAAATCTTACCGTCCGATAACGTTACTGCCGTGCTTAGGTAAACTACTAGAACGCCTTATTGTGCCTCGCCTGCTACCCGGTGGTACTAAATTTCATAGTCAACAGTACGGTTTCACCGCCGGGAAATCGACTGTTGACGCGGCGTTAGAAGTAAGAAAAATAGTTAATTTATCGGAAAGTAAATACGTGGTTGCCATTTCATTAGACATATCCGGGGCCTTCGACCATGCTTGGTGGCCGATGGTACTATTAAAACTAAAGAATCGAGGGTGTTACTGTAATATTTATTCCATAATACATTCTTACTTTTCTAACGGTCAAACTAAGCTCCGTCTTGGACATTGAACACACGCCAAAGATTTAACGTGCGGCTGCCCTCAAGGATCGATAATCTCGCCTAAATTATGGAACATCGGATTCGACGATTTGTTAAGTCTTCTTAAGCAGTGGAAGTACTGCTTTGTACACTAGTTGGTTACGCCGATGACGGTTTTCTTATCGTTCAAGCAAACTCGCGTTCCGAAATTGAGTCTAAAGTCAACAGTTGTCTTAATTTAATATCTGACTGGGGTAAGCGTAATCGTCTGAATTTCGCCGCGCATAAAACTTACCAAATTCTTTTAAAAGGTTCCCTTATTTCTTCCCCTAGCATTAAACTGAACAATATAAACGTTAAACGCAAACAGTCACTATGTTACATTGGTTTTCATTTGGATAATAAATTTACATTTTTGGAACATATAATTCAAACCGGTGAGAAAGCCAAACGTAATTTTTACTCGTTTACTAGAATATCTACTTCGACATGGGGCCTCTCATTTAAAACTCTTAAATTGATTTATACCGCGACTTACCTAGGCAGCATTTGCTACGGAGCCCCCGTGTGGGCCGACAGAGGAATTATCCGCGCGGCTCGTCGCAAGCTACTGCAAAGCCAACGGATGGCACTCATATTCTTATGCAAAGCTTACAGGACCACAAGCACTGAAGCCTTGCCCGTGTTAGCCGGAGTTTTACCCGTTGACCTTGAGATACAGCGCCGTGCGACTATATATTATCATAACAAAAACATTGACAACCTGTTCTTTTTAAGCGCTCGCGATAAAATTAAAATAGCAAGATTGTTTGAACCTTTAGATGACTCTGTGCAGAACCTCATCTCCGAATGGCAGACGCGATGGGGCTGTTCCACCAAAGGGCGACATCTATATAACTTTTCCCTAATATTCGAGACCGGCTATCCAAACATTGGATGGATATTGACCACTGCGTTTCTCAATTCCTGACCGGTCATGGAAATTTTAAGGCTAAACTTTATGGATTTAAACTAGTAGCATCACCTATGTGCGAGTGCTCGACCGAAGGCAACATGTTTGAACAAACCGCTCATTATGTTCTCTGGGAGTATGGTCTCTGGCAGGACGAAAGAACTACAATGCTAAACAACCGACTCTGTACATCTGGAGTCGCATACTGCAGTGATCTCGTGGACAGCGCTAGGAACTTCCGTGCCTTCAAGCGTTTTTGCCACAATTATTATTGGTAACAATCTAACACAACAAAATCCAATATCAATTTAGCTATAGCGTAGTAGTCAAATTATTCACTTTTATTCCCGTGGTGCTTCCCCTTCAGTTCTTTGACTTTCGGTCATTGTAACTTTGTGCTGTCTCCCGCTTTGTATGGGGAGGGAATCTGGAATTCTTCCTACTCCTCCTATTCTTCTTCTGATTAATTTCGTTGCGGGTCCCAAGACAGTTTTAGCATGTCCTTCGGGCTTCCTGAGATCATATCAAAGGGTTTTCGTGGTTGCATACCGCTGTCGATCCTGGCGACACAGGAGATACAGTGGTGGGAGTGTGTAGTGGGCCAAAGCCCATTAAAAAATATAGGCCGAAAAAAATATTAAAGTTTAAAATTTAGCTTTTGTGATATTAGCAATATCACAAAAGCTAAATTTTAAACTCTCGGGCAGCAACTAATGTGCAGACACGTTTTGTGTCAGATTCATCTACGGGTTTCCCAGTAATTTAGCAAATATTAGAAACGTCGCCTAATTGCGTCGAAAAAATATTAGAGTTTTAAAAAATGGTGTAATATGGTTTATTTTATTGATGTCTGCTACTGTAAAATTTTTGTGTCATATTCATCCATGGGTTTTGAAGAAATTTTTATTTTTGCTATCACTATTTGCTATACTGTTGCATTTATTTCGTATCACCTAAGCTTTTGACAGCAATGCGATGGCAATCGTCGAGCAATTTGAACTGATAAATAGCGATCACAACAAAAGTGATTTTTTCCGATTGTTTGTTTATCGCTGAGTGGTTAGTGGTGTTTTACGTAAAATTTTAAACTATAAAACGTATTTTTATAACATTGGTGCACACAGTGCTCGTATTAGAAGCCATTCCTGAAGAAGAAACAAGAGATGCAGCCAGAAATACAGCTAAATAAGACCTCGCAATCGCAACCGAGCCCAGGCACTGGAACTGTCTGACTCTGAATTTAAAACCCATTACAAGGGTTGAATAAGAAACTGTTTGTAGATATCTGTGACGAGTTTAACACATTGACAAGAAAAACAACAATTAACACCTGTGCAGTGTTGCGAAACATTTGCAACAACCATCGCCTGCCAGTAACGAATGCTTCTAAACTTGTTTAGAATCACATTTTAGCCATTTCAGGATGTCATAGTTTCTTTGAAAAAGTGAGAACCAGGTTTTAGTGAGTGGCAGACCGCAAAGAACTTGCAGAGATTGGATCTTTATTGTCGTTTTAAATAAAACTAAGTTGTGTAAATATAACAGAGCGCAGTTTATTCCGAGAGATTTTTACAAATAGAAGACTCAAGAAAATATGGAGTCCGGATAAGGAAATTGACTTGTCTGTAGTCATAGACTAAAAATGTTTCTTTTTTATGTGAATAAGCAATAAGCTAAGGTTCAAATTTCTATTACAAAATTTTATGAAGTGAAAAATAAAGCAGTAAAACAGTGTTATTTGTTTCATTTGCATGTAGATTACTATTAAGTTATTGTTATATTTTGTCTTCATGTAAGTAGAATTAAATGGAATACATACCTTTAATACTAAAATACATAAGAAACAAGGTTTATTTTAAGTAGTAAAACATTTTCAATATAATGAACTGTGCAACAATAAATAAAAGATTTCATGTATTATTTAATAATAACAGAAATATATTAAAACTAATGTTAAAAAGATTTATTAAAATCAGAATACTGCTTAAAACCCATCAATCCTCCAGCGGCAGCCGGCTGCCGCATAACAATCGAAAATTTATTGTGTGTGGCGTCTGCGACACCCACAATGGAGATGCTCAAACCTCTTGTGCATAATATTAATTTCTTTATTAGTTTTTCATCGCGATGTTTTAAATATCAATATTGTAAATATTAAAATGTATATTCATCAATATTATTGGACTTTAATTTTGCTGCCTAGTGCCTAATGTTGTGTTACATGATACTAAGGAGCTGAGCCCTGAGTGACATAGGCTATGTATGTCCTACGGGCGAAGCCGGGGCGGGTCTAGTTTTTAATATTTTGAAAAAAATAAAACCGAATATATTCGGTAACTGAGCCGAATAATTCGGCCGAATACGAATAGTGAAAAACATGCCGAATACGCCGAATACCGAATACGAAACGAATATTCGGCGCATCTCTACTATTAAAGAATTAGGAGTCAAACTGCGAGGATATTTTGGTTTCAAATGAAAGATAATATATTCATCTCCACGACTGTACCATAAAAATTCTATAGCCGCATACAAAATTTTCACATAAAATACGTTTTAACCATCACAATAATCGCAAAATATGAAAAAAATGTGGTCTGATTAGGTACCTTAATATCTAAATACACTGAACTGAGGAAAATAAATATACAAAAAAATTGTTGCTTATTTAGTCCTCTATGAAGTCCGCTAAAAATTTTATATAAAAATAAACAACTTTTCCAGTTATAAGAAAAATGAGAAAATTTCTCAAATTTTTTCATACATGTTCGCCATATCAAGATGCGGCGAGCATCGTAACCGCCACTGTACAAGGCACGCTAATATGAATATTATTTTAATGTAATTAACGTCGATATTCATACTGACAGACATCCGACCTGCTAATTAAAAAGTTGGAGCATTCTTAAGAAGTAATGTAATAATATAATAAGTATTTAAAAAATCTTCATACAGTACCATCATTAATTCTTTGTCAATAATAAGTAATTCACTATAGATCAACTCACTAGACATTTTGAAATATTTATAGAGCATTAAGTAGCTAGTAAAATATAGTAGTAACTAGTAGAATATTTAATTTTTTTTTATATTTGCCTTGAAAAAGTTAAAATAGTTGAAAAGGTTTTTTTTGTAATTACTTTTGACTGATCTGATGAACATCATCCAAGCATTCTTGAAGCTGTTTTAGCCCAACACTGACTCCATCTAATTTACCCTGTACTGCTGATTTCAATTGAGCTTCAATAGATGCCTTCTTATGAGTGATTCTCTTCTTGTATTGTTCCACCTAAAACATTTTAAATGTAATGTTTACTGAGGTTTCTCTTATAGTCGTTTATATATTTTAGCCCTGTTGGGCGGGGAAGTGGGCAGCACGCGAATTGAATGTAAATACTAAATAGGCACTCGCGTTGCAACTCGTCATGCCACTGCCACTGCCCGACGCGGCAAGTAAGTAGAGGGCAGAGTGTAAACAGTCACTCGCGGCGTTACTGCCGCACAAGTATTCAGGGAAGTATAACCGACAGTGCGAGGAGCAGTGAGAGTGGCTGAATGTAAAGTAGATCATGACGGCATATTTACAAATACACTGTACCTAATAAAATTCTTACTTTTTCTAGCTGTCCTGGTCTTTGCATCATATTCATTACCATCTTCTCAGCCGCTGCCTTCGCTTCCTCCTCTATTTCGTCCATAGTGCTCATCCTTTTAGGAAATAAAAGTTTTACAACTCTCTAACTTCAAAATATTATGAAGTGGCTCCAAAACTTAAAGCTCAGAAGTACAGAGCTCAGTAACAAAAATGTTACCTTCAGTTTCAATTGAAGCATATTTATTGCAAGTTGAGAGTTAAGAAAAATCCATAGGGACCGTGCAGAGCGACGACACTGCCACAAGTGGCGAATAGCCGAAACTTTTACGAAAATTTTACTGTCAAGCTCTAGTGAAGCTACGGAAAATTAGAAGATTTCTTAACAAATTCTGAGTATTTTCAAGAATTGAAATGTATTGTTGTTCTAATACATACAAGAAATATAAAGGCAAATCGAACGATGTAAAATTTTACTATTTTTCTGCCAAAATATTCACATGGCTTTGCTTATTGAAAAACGAAAGAAATGGATAAAAGGCGGTACAAATATACGTAAGTATTTAAAAAGTTCCATGAGAGTTATGTGTAGACTAGTAAAAACACTAAATTTTGTAGATTATAACCGTAAATTCATTTTTTATGAACACAATATGAACATAACCTATAACCATTGCTTTCTTTCAGTAAACATCCAAACTGGCTTCCATCTTGATATACATACATAGGCACCGCTCATTTAATTGGCATAAAGTTGCATCAAAAGGAAGGATAATTTGGAGAAATCCTGCCAGGAATTCAACACTGAGGATAGTATTGAACTTGAACCATCTTGTCAAAGTGTTGGTTCTCAAAAGGATGATTCTTCAAGTAAGAAAAAGATTAGTAGTGCAGTCTTTGTGTGTTTTTTAAAGAATACATACCTAAATGGTGTTTACACTTATGAGATCCAGACTGAAATTAGTTAAAAATAGTGACAGACAAAAGTTGTGAAGATGGTATAGATCGAATCGCAGAAGGTTGAAATAAAAGCATTTATTTTAGTGAACTTGTTTTATTTTATTAATCCACAAGCATTTTCAGTAATTAATATAAGTATTTTTGCATAGCTTCATTATTTTATTGCAATATTTATCAAGTTTTTACTTTCTATGCTGATGGATGCTATTAATTACTTTTTCAGATATTTTCTTAGTTAACTAGATAAGCTTTATACATTTTTATTCACTCTTCCATTCTTTGTTTACGGGTAGAAAGTAGAAACCCTTAATATTATATTTAATATTATAAAAATATACTTAATATTATAAATGCGAAAGTGTGTCTGTCTGTTAGCACTTCACGCCCAAACCGCTAAACCAATTTTGCTGAAATTTGGTATGGATTTACTTTGAGCCCCGGGAAAGGACATAGGATACTTTTTATCCCGGGAAAATGTACGGTTCGCGCGCGATAAATGATTTTTGGCGCAACGGAGTTGCGGGCGTCATCTAGTCTTTAACTTTAATATTTCGATCGCGGATTCTTGGAAATCTGTCGTTGTTCTCGCGGCCGCATGTGGCCACTTGGGAGTGTAAGTATTATATCATTTTATAGTGTAAAACATAAAAAAACACTCATAAACTATCCAGGGTCAAGGAGAATGCGAAGTCAAAGTCACTCACAAGTTACGTCTTTTACTCGCATCGTGGCGCTGCTGTCGAATTACGACGCCCTCTATAGTTTCTGCACGGTCCCTAACAGATTTACTCCTAGAAAGATCACTGACAACTTGAACAACACTGACAAGTGACATGTAATTTGTAAACAAAATAAACTACACAGTGCTACACAGTTCTACTCTATAATACTTTAATCTGTGTACACAGTACACTGCTGTCGAAAGAAAAGAACGGTCTAAATTTTAATATAAAGGTTGTTTTAAGTTGATTGAAATGCTTAAGCGAATAAAAACCTGTGACAAAAAAATTGTGCTTGCTGTGCGCACATATTGTAATAGAGAAAAAGAGAAAAAAGCTCCTACAATTCCATTTAGAAATGTTCGACAGCGCGTATCCGCCATGACAGGTAAACGCTGCGTTATTTCAATGCTCTTTTTCTAGTACAAATACAATCCAGCGTAGAAGTAATGTAGTCTCGGATTTTATTAATTAAAAGTGATTTTTATGACTACACCCTAAAGTCTAAAGTCTAAACACTAAATCCCTTTTTAACCGACTTCCAAAAAGGAGATTCTATTATGTTCGTCTGTTTACTTATTATATTTTATTTTTCTAATAAAATAAGTTACACCTACATAATATACAATGTTTTATCTTTTTTTTTCGAGCGACTATTTCGATGTATTAGATAAGGGCCAAACATTGTTACAACCAAATATTTTAAATTAGAAAGTTATAAAATATTAATTTATCCATAATATCCATAATATTTATATGAATATATTTTTCTTTGTATACTGCTCAATGATTCAAAATGACGATTTATATTTTATACTTCCAGGTATATCTGAAAAAACTGTTAGCAATATAACACGAGAAAGTAAAGGTAAAAGTACCATAAGTAAAAGAAAAAAATGTAAGAGATTGATTAAAATTCGAGATAATTTCAAATTATGTACAATAAGAAATAAAATCCATGAAATGTACACAATTCGTAAACAGATTCCGACATTAAGTATTCTTCTGACGGAATTGAAAATTGATATTAATTTAACATGTGGACGAACTAGTTTATGGAATACCATTCGCCAACTTGGCTTTCGATTTAAGAAATACAGTTCTAAAAGAATGCTCTTAATAGAACAACATGACATTGTAGCCTGGAGACAAAAGTACCTAAAACTTTTAAGAATAAGTAGACTTGAAGGTCTGCCGATAATTTTCATTGGAGAAACTCATATACGTGCTACCTGCACTGAGAATAAAATCTGGCAAATAGAAAAACAAGAAGGTGATCTCCCAAGTGATGCTGTATGTGCCCGCTGGATTGTTGCTCATGCTGGAGGAGAGATGGGATTTATCACAGAACCTCTAATTTTTAAATCTCAAAAGAAGTTGGGAGACTATCGTGATGATAATAATAGAGCGAATTTTGTAAGGTGGCTGCAAGAAAAATTAATCCCTAATTTACCTCCTAAAAGTTTGGTGGTTATAGACACAGTCTCCTCCTGCTTAGACTCAGTTAATAAGGCACCAACCCTAAGCTCTACTAAAGTTGAAATGCAGAATTGGCTGACTAGCAAAGGAATATCATATAACTCCACAATGATGAAGGCTGAATTGTTCAAAATTATAAGAGAATATAAGGAATCTCTAACATTTGAAAGTGATAATCTACTGGAAGCTCATGGACACAAAGTTGCCAGATTACCGCCATATCACAATGACTTAAACGTAATAGAGTATCTGTGGAATCCTTTAAAACGGCGCTTAGCAAATACTAATTTAGAGAATTTTGAGAATAGAATTATAGAAATTATTGAAGAAGCTTTACAATGTATTACCGCAAAGGATTTAAAGAAACAATGCCAATTTGTGCGTGAAATCGAAAATAACTTGTTCGAAACAGATAGGCGTCTAGATGAAGAAATTGATAAATGTGCTATGGAGTTGGATGATGAATCTGATACAGAATCTCAAAGTTCCTCAGCTTCAGAAAACATTTCAGACAGTGATTACTGAAATGATGACATTGAGAATTATAATAATTAATGAGTTAATGAAATATTCTTTATTGTGCACACAAAATGAAGATAGAATAATAAAATAAAACAAGTACATTAAAATAAATGCTTTTATTTCATCAACCTTCTGTGATTCGATCGATACCATCTTCACAACTTTTGTCTGTCACTATTTTTAACTAATTTCAGTCTGGAACTCATCAGTGCAAACACCATTTATGTATTCTTTTAATAACACAGTACACACAAAGACTGCACTACTAATCCTTTTCTTACTTGAAGAATCATCCAGGTTTTGAGAACCAACACTTTGACAAGATGGTTCAAGTTCAATACTATCCTCAGTGTTGAATTCCTGGCAGAACTTCTCCAAATTATCATTACTTTTGATGCAACTTTATGCCAATTAAATGAGCGGAGCGGCACCGCTCATTTACACCGGCCGCCGGTGCCTATGTATGTATATCAATTTAGATGGAAGCCAGTTTGGATGTTTACTGAAAGAAGCAACGGTTATAGGTTATGTTCATATTGTGTTCATAAAAATTGAATTTACGGTTATAATCTACAAAATTCAGTGTTTTTACGAGTATACACATAACATTAATTATGGAACTTTTTAAATACTTACGTATGTTTTTACCATGTTTTTACTGCCTTTTATCCATTTCTTTCGTTTTTCAATAAGCAAAGGCATGTGAATACTTTGGCAGAAAAATATTAAAATTTTACATCGTTCGATTTGCCTTTATATTTCTTTTATGTATTAGAACATCCGGGAATACAACAATGCATTTCAATTCTTGAAAATACTAAAATTTTTCAAGAAATCTTATAACTTTCCGTAGCTTGAATAAAGCTTGACAGTAAAATTTTCGTAAAAGTTTCGGCTATTCGCCACTTACTTGTGGCAGTTGTGGCAGTGTCGTCGCTCTGCACGGTCCCTATACCTATATTTCGGCGCCACTCACCAGAAAAAAAACATGTGTCACTGTCAACTGTCAAGTGCCAACCAATTGTCAACTGTCATTTGTGATTCCGTAGTCCGTACCACACTCAACACTGAGTCATAGTGGAGTCATAGTTGTTTCTTCACCAGCTTAAGATGTGGTCTATTGCGATTTTGTTGTTATTGTCTTTCTTAGCATATTTAGGAACCATTAGGTTAATACCACAATTAGGAAATCTTTTTATAAAAGCAGGTCTATATGGAGTAGATTTGTGTAAGGTATCGAAAGAGAAAATGTATGTTTCTTCTAAAATACTGATGAAACCATTGAGGCAAGCAAAACTGTTTATGTTACTAATTATTAATTTCACTATTTAATTTCAGTCCAGAAGCATTGGGAGTCGTATCAGGATGTATTTTTTTAGTTGTGAGCTTCTTGTTTATTCCAATCGTTTTCGGAAGCAATTTAATGGACAGAGAAACTTTTCCTCACAGTGAGGTAAACACTAACCTTGCTTTTAAAAAAATTCAATGGATATGCTATACTATTTTTGCCTGATATATTAAAAAGTGTCTCGAAAGTCAAAACCGTGTTTAATTAAAGCTTATTCATATATTATTATATTATAAATTATACAATGATTTCTTTACATTAAACAATAATTTCTTTATATAGTATGAGTATAATGTTAAGTATTTATTTTTTTAGTTTGCAGAATTACTAGCAGCATTGTTGTCAATATGCTGTATGCTTCTACTGGGATTTGCAGATGATGTTTTAGATTTGAGATGGAGGTACAAACTTCTTTTGCCAACTGTAGCATCGTTGCCGTTATTGGTTGTATATTATGTCAATTTTAACTCCACAACTTTTATAGTACCTCTACCACTAAGACAATTTTTTGGAGTCTCAGTTAACATAGGTAAGCAATTTATTTTGTTAATTATAATATTTTCATACTTTATTTAACCTATCAAGCCCCAAGCGGTCGCATGCGACCGAGACAACAATAGAATACAATAGCTTAATTGGTAGCTCAAGCCGGGGGTTGTGGGGTTGTGGGTTCAAATGCCACCAACGGAATAAAAAGTTTTCAAAAGTTCCTGGGTCATATTGGATGTGTATTAAATATGTGTATCATATAATAAAAATCTTAAATATATGTTTAATATAAAAGCATTAAATATATTTTCGTTGTCTGGTACCCGTAACACAAGACTTTCAGGCACTTAGCATGGGACCAGAATAACGTGGTGTGAAGCGTCCATACATTATAATATTATCATTACAATGTGTCCATTTATTTTCAGGTCCACTTTATTATATCTATATGGGGATGTTGGCAGTTTTCTGCACAAATGCCATCAATATACTAGCTGGCATCAATGGTCTAGAAGTGGGACAATCTGTTATTATTGCTATTTCTATAGTAATATTTAATGTAATCGAGTTAAGAGGAGATCAATTCAAAGCACATTGCTTTTCTCTTTACATAATGCTTCCATATATTGCCACAACATTAGCTTTGCTACAATACAATTGGTTAGTATAAGTGAAGTTAATTCAGACTTGATAATAAATATGAAATTACATGTAAAGTTGTTCTAACAAGTACCTTATTTTTCAGGTATCCATCAAAAGTCTTTGTTGGTGATACATTTTGTTATGTATCTGGCATGACCTTCGCAGTTGTGGGCATACTGAGTCACTTCAGTAAAACTGTTCTGCTATTTTTCCTGCCACAAATTATTAACTTTTTGTACTCTGTGCCCCAGTTATTTCACATTATACCGTGTCCGAGACATCGTTTACCAAAATTTTGCCCCGAAACTGATTTATTGCAAGCAAGTAAAACCGTCATATCAAAAAAGGATTTGAACTTTTTGAATTCAATTATTTTGAAAATTTTATCAATCTTACACTTAATAGAAAAACAGGAAGATAGTCACAATATTGTTATCAATAATATGACCTTGATCAATTTATTTTTAATCAAATTTGGCCCCATGTCTGAAGTTCGTTTAACTTCTTCATTGTTAATCTTTCAAGTTTTTTGTTCCTGTATAGCATTCCTAATAAGGTATCCAATGGCATCATATTTCTATGATGGTAAGGTTTAATAAATCACCAATGATTTTAATGATAATAATAATAATTATTGTGAAAAGATTTTTTTGTCAGTAAGCTAGGCAAGTGATATGCAAAGTGAAAAGTACGACTTACTAGATAAGGTATATTATTAAAATACGTATGTTAGTTATGTTCAAGTACCTAGGTATAAATATGATTTTCATATTATTAATCTTTTTACAATTACACCTTCTATTTAATAAGAGAAATAAGTTTAAATATTAACACTGGCGGTAACTGGACGAGGGGGCTTGTAAAAAAATATATTTTAGTTTAAGGCCTAAGGACATTCTTGATACTTATAACTAATGCTGTGGAGTATTCCAAAGAATATATCAATTAAAATTAAATAAGATATCCGTCGATCGCGGATTCATGGAAATCTATTGTCTATCTATGGTTATCGCGGCCCACTTGGGCCGTTCGGGGGTTAAAATCAATTTTTTCATGTGTTTGCCATAATTTCTAGACATATTCCATAGGCTGGCAATGTTTTTTAGGGTTCCGTACCCAAAGGGTATAAACTGGACCCTATTACTGAGACTTCGATGTCTGTCCGTCTGTCTGTCTCCAGGCTGTAAGTGAAGAACCGCTATAGCTAGACTTCTGAAATTTTCACAGATTATGTATTTCTAGCCGCTATAATAACAAATACTAAAAGCAAATTAAAGTAATATGTAAGGGGGGGCTCCCATACAAGAAACGTGATGTTTTTGGCCCTTTTTGCTCGTAATCAATACCTAATGGTAGCAGCTAGGCACTTGAAATTCAATATTCTTAATTATATTTGTACTCTAATAATTAATAGTAAAATTGGAATAAAATAAATATTTAAGCGGGGCTCCCATACAAAAAACACAATTTTTGCCAACTTTCGCTCAGTAACGGTACGGAACCCTTCGTGCGCGAGTACGACTCGCACTTGGCCGATTTTTAAGTAAAGTCTAGTAACTACCAATCACAATAAATCAAGATAGAACGGCGACGCGCGTGCGTTGCTAAGGAATCGGTCGTGACTCTTGTCAATTTTTGCTTTGCTTTTAGATAAATAACTTACCCGTAGAAAGAAATACCTCCTTTTCACTGATTCACTTTCGTACTTCTGAAGTGTCGACTTTCTAAGTCGAGATGTGCGCGCTGGCCGCTGACTGAATGAACGTTCAACGAATCTTGCCCACTTGTGCAAGATTGAAATACGCGTACTTCACCCGCTAAAGTAGTTATTCCATTACACTAAATTTAGAAGTTCTAAATAGGATTCTAAAAAGAAGACAAATTAGAAGCTACTTATTCCACTTGTCCTAATTTAGTAACTAAATCAGTTGCACAGATTAAAAATCAGTTGTGACGACGCGGCGATTTTGGCCAGATGTCTTCATAATGGCTCCAGTTCTGTCAAACCAACAAAAAATTGGTCTTCTCATAGGCTTAGCTGTTGGCTCAATGAAAATCAAAATAAATAAAAGGCGAAAAAGATAGTTGAAAGAATTTTTGCTCCACGAAAAATTATGAATCATGAACTTTCTGAACTACTTGGAACCAGCAGACTTTAGAAATTAATTATGAATGGATTCCAGATCGTATAACATAAAATATATTGACTTTAATACAATAAAAGGTTGAAACCATCTGGCAAGTGGGCAACACTGATTTAGTCAGTTAGAACTTAGAAGCCACATTTTTGCCGATTTAGTACACTAATTAGGATCCTAGCTTTCTAAACGTTATTCCACTTCACTAAATTAGTGACTAAATCATTTAGATTTCTAAATTTAGTGTAATGGAATAACTACTTTAGCCGTAATTCTATCTTGATTTATTCCTGTGCTACCAACAAAATGTTAGTCAAATCTATTTTTGTAAGGTCAATATTTAAGTATTGTTTGTGCTGTGTGTACCTACTTAATATGTTATTGCGAACAAATATAAATTATAATATAATATTTTTAATTAATAAATCTTTTTTTGGGGTTCCGTACCCAAAGGGTAAAAACGGGACCCTAAGACTTCGTTGTCTGTCCGTCTGTCTGTCTGTCTCCAGGCTGTAACTCAAGAACGGTAAGAGAGGGTTGAAATTTTCACAGATTATGTATATCTGTTGCCACTATAGCAACAAATACTAAATACAAAGGGGGGGCACCCATATAACAAACGTGACTTTTTTGGCCTTTTTTGCTCTATATCGATAATGGCAACAGGTAGGTACCTACTTGAATTTTTCTCAAAATCCTTAGTTATACATGGTTATACCATGTTATACTTACGTGTACATTTAACATTAATAATAGTAGGTATTGGCGCGATGCCCCCGCGAGAGTCGTGATGCGCAACGTGCTCCCGCGCATCGCGACAAAAAGGAGAGGAATGGCCTAGACAAGCCCGCACTGGGGCCTCTGTCCGGCCTGGGGGGCGAGTAATCGCCTCTCCGAAGAGGGGTCTGCCGACCACCAGGCAGACGACCGCTGGTGGAGTTGCGGTCGCGGTGTCGTACCCGTGGCCCCGCCGTCGGAGAGAGGGCGCACCGCCAAGTTTTAGTGGGTAGGGCTTTTGGGCGAGTCCCACATATCCGCGTCAGGATCTCCCTCATCCCCCGCGGAATGCGTAAATGCATTTCTGGGCGTTAAAAAAAAAAAAAAAAAAAAAAAAGGTATTGGCGCGATGCGACCGCTTGCGGCTTGAGAGGTTAATAATCATAGTATTAAAATAAAAAAAAATTAAGGGGGGCTCTCATACAAAAAACACAATTTTTGGCTTAATTTTGCTCTATAATGGTAGGGAACCCTTCGTGCGATTATTTATTTCATTTTGTTGTTGAGGAATTTGAAAGTGACATCTAGCGGCGTGATGTGGTTCGTGTTATATTATTTTTAATTATTTTTGTATACCTATATCTACCTCTTTTGTAGTTGTACTGGTTTGGAGCCTCATTAATAATTCAGCATTTTTGTTATCACGTAATACTATCATAAGTTGCATTCAGTAATAATACTTAGTATAAAGACTAAGTAAAGTTTAAACCGAATAAATTATTATTATAAGACTTGGCAATCTGGCCCACACAACAGATTTACTCGATCTGGCCAACACAGAATGGGCGTATAAGTTGATCAGACAAAACCTTTATTAATTATTTGTAACAAAAAATCAAAACAATATTATAATATATTTTGTCACAGCGCGGCACAGCAGTGAAGCATACTTTAGAACAGTGATTCCCAGTGGTCCGGGTGGACCCCCAGGGGTCCACGTGAGACTAGACGGCGGTCTACGTTTACCCTGACAAAAAATGGGGGTCCACAATAATTATTGTAGGCAGGGGTTTTTGTAAATTAGTTAGGTTAGTAGTGATTTATTCATATTCCATGTAAATCTATTAGGTTACCTTTTATATAGGCTTGATTTGTCTTATTAGAACAACGATATCTAAATACTTAGATACGACGTGTGCCGTCAAAACTATAGCAATGTTTTTGCATGTGTGCGTTAGATAAATAGCGACGCGCGCCACACTAATGTGTGTGTGCGTGGTACGGTCAGCAAAAAAGGGTGGTCGTTATTTCACGTCACTAGTTACCAGGGACTGTAATGCCGGTATATTTTTTATACCGATATTGATTATCGGTACAAATATCGATAATATGGGAGCGAGCAACCAGTACAGGGCCTATAGCCGAAACTTTTTCGTTATCGCTTCGTTATAGAATCGCCGATCAAAATGTATGGAATTGACATAAGACGAGTCGAACGTCAACGTCATATTATTATTAACGAACGCTTATGTCAATTCCATACATTTTCATCGGCGATTCTATTACGAAGCGAAAACGAAAACATTTTGGCTATAGGCCCTGTACTTGGCTTTGGCTAAACCCCCTATGTACTGAAAATCCAATTATATATATATATATATATATATATATATATATATATATATATATATACATCCCGGTATAGTTATTACGTCCATGCTAAGACACCGACTTACGGTGTCCACCATTTCCACTGGCATTACCGGCAAAGTTTCTGTGAATGTTGTCTTCTTTATTACATGCCATATTCCTGTGCATCTTATATTTACAAAAAATAAGAAATTGTGGATATTCACACTCCATTTATTCTGGTATACTTGGTACGTCATGTACATTTTCACGTCCTAGCGTATATTTTTTATATATGCTAATTAATACTGATGCTCTTATTGCGTCCTGGAGTACTTAATATTGATTGCGCGTCCTCAAATATACCTACTGATTTACGGCGTCCACTATTTCCACTGGCATTATCACCAAAGTTCATATTATAATTGAGGTACCTAACAATAGGGTATTACGGAATACGGACCATGCAAAAGAATAACCCACCCCTCTTCGGGGACAAAGACGGGGTAAGATTTTGTATCAACTGATGAAGTAGAAATACTTTAAATGGCAAAACAACGTTTGCCGGGTCAACTAGTTACTTAGATAGGTCTGATCACTATCACAGAATAGATAATAGTATAAGTACAGAAGTTACTCTGCTTTGATCTTCACAAATGCCACCTGTTTATGTGCCTATAATATAATTATTATTAACATACGGACCGCACGCGAGCAGCCGACTTTGAGCTCTCTGGCGCCGCGCGAAGGCCACTTGTCATAATATCTCATAAGGATCTTTTGTCAATACCTATTGTACTATCACATAATTATTATGCTGTTTATATTATTTACTTAGCGGTTGCACTTTTATTTATTTATATGGTTAAGGAAACTAATTTTCGTTATTAGTTTTTATAGTAATTACATTAACATTTAACATACATAATATCTAGAGTCTAGACACGCGGTAGCGTGTCAAGCCAAGTTCAAGTATATGCGGTTCACGGACTACATCTACTTACCAAGTTTCAATAGTACATATTATAGCTCTTATGGTTTCGGAGAAAAGTGGCTGTGACGTGACATACGGACGGACACGGAGCAGACAGACAAACAGATAGACAGACTGACAGACATGACGAATCTCTAAGGGTTCCGTTTTTTGCCATTTGGCTACGGAACCCTAAAAAGTAAGAATTACTGCTGCGCCCCGCAGTTTCACCCGCGTAAGTCCCGAATCCCGATTCCCGATCCCGTGGAACCCACTCACCAAGTTTCATCGGAATCAGTTCAGTAGTTTTTGCGTGAAAGAGTAACAAACATACATATATAAACTTTCGCATTTATAATATTAGTAGGATTAGTAGGAACTAGGAAGTAGGATTTACACTCTACCGTATATTATTAATTAATGTTACGTAATACGTTCAAGAAAACAATTAAAAAATAATGTAATAAACAAATTTATTCAAAAATGTAACTAAGACCCACAGACATATTATTTTAAGATTGTTTCTGTGCTAAGATCTTATTATTTGGTCAACTATTCTGGCTGAAAACTTTAATTTTCAGACCAAATTAAACAATAAAAGTATGTAATAGTCTTAAACGACTAGTACTAAAATAACGTTAAAGTAATTACTAATACTTTATATTTGGTAAAAACAATTCTGAATGAAAATCTTAATTTCCAGGCTAAATTAAACAATAAAAGTATGTACTAATTATTGTCAACGTCTAGTACTAAAATAACGTCAAAGTAACTAACACTCAGGGTTGATTCAGACCGCAACGCCGTGCCTCGCCTCGCCTTGTCGCGTATTTTTCAATCAACATTTTTATGGGTTTCTACTGTGTAAAATATTAAAATATTAGTTTATTTTGTGACAATGAATGATTAAGAAGCGATTAGCATGACGAAAAAAATTAGGTCAAGTAGCCTATTGACCCTAACGGTCATTTCAGACCGCAACGCGACGCGCAGATGCATTTCTAAATTTGTACTGAATTGATAGATTTCAATTGCGTGAGACGTCACACAAATCTGTCAAATCCATACCTTAAAAATGCATCTACGCGTCGCGTTGCGGTCTGAATCGACCCTAAGGGTTGATTCAGACCGCAACGCCACGTTTAGATACATTTCTAAATTTGTACTGAATTGACAGATTGGCACGTCGCCTCGCGCAATTGAAATCTGTCAAATCCATACTTTATGCCACGCCGCGCCTCGCCTCGCCTCGTCGCGTTGCGGTCTGAATTTTGGATGTATGTATGTATGGATGTTTGTTACTCTTTCACGCAAAAACTACTGAACGGATTTTAATAAAACCATACAATAATATAGATTATAGCTTATACATCAGAATAACACAAAGGCTACAATTTTAACCGATTTTCGAAATGGGGGAGGCGTTATGTTCGTTTTTTTATGTTCAACGATTACGGGTCAATTTATATTAGCGCAGAAGCGAAGTATCAAAACCGAACATAGCAAATCCAACCTTAACTCCAAAGCGTTAACGCACACCTTACACCTTACATCTGAGCGCTCGAGACACTGACGCGCGTATTCCGCAACGGAAATTCTGCCGAGTAATTTTGGTTCTTCGCGTAATTTATAGTTTGTCGTATCAGACGGATGCCACGGAACGTAATTTTGGCCACGGAAATTACGCCGCGTAACTTCGGCATAGTGTGTTTAGACACTTAGACGTCTAGAACAATTTTCGGGCTAAATTAAACAAAAAGGCCCTTACTAATAAACGTTGTATAAGCTTTGAATAGTTATACAGTGTTTTGTTCCTGTCACACAAGTGACATTTTTAATTGGATTGAAGAAGACAAAACACTGTATGTAAGGAGGTAAAATTATAATATGGTCAACGCCTAGTTCTAAAAAAACGTCAAGGTAACTAATGCTCTAATTTGGTAGCTTGAATACTGACAGATAAATTTTGTTCATAAATAACGTCAAAGTAACTAAATACCTACTTATATTTGGTTATACAATTTTGAATAAAAACTTTAATTTTCGATAAAATTATCACACAGAAAAAAACCTGCTGTAGCCTGTAGGTAGCATAAATTTTGTCGAAGGAACACTATAATCTATTTATTCTAGATTTTTTAGCGGCAAAATTTGTAATTGAGTTCTACTACTGCTATATAAACTTTAATGTGACTAGATACTCCAGTAGGATGATATATTCACGATATTCATCACAATTTAGTCAACGCAAAATTAGTCACAACTCACATCCGTTCGTACAGGACACTACAGCGTCCGCAAAGTTCACGAGCATAATGAAATAACGATGCATGGTCGCACGCGGCAAGGTAAACGCGCCCGAGCGGCAACGTCGCATTTCTTTCGTTTCTTAACCACACGCACTGCACGAAGTGGCAACATATCATATTTGGGGGTAGACGCAACATTATCGGCTAAATGTACGGAAATATACACCCAAAAAATATACGGCGGCGCAGCGCCGCCATCGGACGATTGGCGAACTATATTATACTCGTCCAGAGACTCTGGAGGTGAAATTGCGTCTCGCTGATTTTTTTACCATAGATACCCAATACCTATAGCTATGTAATAGAGGTGAAATTAATCTTGCGTCCGTATACCGGACGCGGTAAGTCGGTGGACGCAATATTACTATGGGATTTTTTGAGGCTGGACGCAAGAAGTCTATCAAGTTATATATATATATATATATATATATATATATATATATATATATATATATATATATATATATATATATATATATAATATATATATATACAGTGTGAAATTTAAATGGTTGTTTTCCCGCAGTAAAATGATTCTATCTTAGTAGTACAATAGATTTGTAAAGTTTTTTTTGTACAAATCAAAAAAAAAAATCGGTCGGGTCCATAGTAACTCGCGCCTATCGGCATAAAGTTTCCATAGTACGTCATACAAAATATTTTCGATAGTACTACTATAGGTAAATTTCCCTCGATTACATAGATCCCATCATGGTCACAACTTTAATGAACGTGGTACCAAATTCGAGTTAAGCACTATAGAACAAAAAAAGAATTTTGAAAATCGAGCAACAAACGAGTGATCCAGTTTTAAGAGTCCGTATACGAAATTTGCCGATTTCGCTGATTTTACAGACGTGATTTAACAGTTAAAATACAGTATTTCTATAAGTTTTAATGCTAAACATGTAAGATCATTTCAATTATAATCTAATATTGGAGCTAGATTTTTTTTAAGTATTTTTAAATAATCCAACTCAAACCCGCGACAGTTTTATAATTTTTGCTGTAAAAGATTTAGGATATCACCTGTTTATTGATTGTATTGACGTCTTAACGGTATGAAAAAAATACAATGTACTGTTGAGAAAGTCGTCTATAAAATGTTGGAATTACTTTTTACCACTTTAATATGAAATAGTTGAGTAAAAAAATATGTAACTCGGCAAAATTTTAGAGAAAATGGGCAAAAATTGCTGTTAATTTCGGCAACTTAGAGCTGTAATTCATAAAAAGAAAACGACAGAAATAATCTATACATAAAATTCTATCCAATTCGATAAAAAAGAAAAAAAAACCTTTGCAATTTCTTATTCATCGGCAAAATTTCGTATACGGACTCTTAAGTAATCGGATTCGTAACATTTCAAAAAAAGTACTCTTGTGAAAAGTGAAAAAAAAATTGGTCTTTCAGCGCTGCTACTTTCACAGCGAACTCTTTACAAGAAACACGTACACATCCTAAAGTATTATCACTTAGTTTTGTTGTATATTTATTACGTATTATTACGTGATTTTCAAGAAATTTAACGAATACGGTAACTTAAAACTTTACATAAATACGTAAATAAAATCGTTACAAAAATCACTACTCGTAACGTAACGGTATTCGGTTGCATGCTGAAATAACTTTCGAGTATGCTGACGGTACCTAAGTTTACCCGTTTTGATGTCCACTGTAAAATGATCCCTATTAGTATGAGCGTTGATACAACCGGGGGTCACAAGATATTGGTCATAGCCCATTGAACGTTAAAGCAAAATGTGTATCGAGAAAATATTGTCGTCCTTTTTTGACTTACAGTAATAGCATATACTACTTTCTCTTTCGTTCATTTTACGCTTTGCTAAAATTTTTCTCTTAAAATGGCCGACAATAAATTAAGTAATTAATTAAATCATAGTACTAACGTGTGAAATGTTACACCTTTGGCTTTATTTGTGTTTCTGGTGTTATTATTACAATTTCGGAAGGCACACGACGGCATTCTGAAGCGAAATGTGGTGAAAAACAACGCAGTAAACAATTAATTGAGCATGTCTGACTGTCATCGCGTCCTAAGGCTCACTGGTCACAGATGAGTGAGCTCACTCATCTCGAGAGTGACACATTTTCGCGCTGACGATTGTATGGAATGCCTTTTCTAACGTTATAGTTCTTTGTATTAGAAAGCCTAAGTATGCTTCGTTATCGCTGGCCTATGCCAGTGATAGCGAACCCTGCCTTATCAACGTGCCACTTTTCTGAATAATTACTAAAGTGATGTCATAGACATGTCATCAACATCAAATAATAATATGGTCAGTAGCGTGCTCAAAATTTTATATCGCGTGCCATTGGTTCGCCATCCCTGGCGTAGACGGATAATTAATTGTTGTAAAGCACAGCATCTGTTACTTAAAATAAGCATGTAATTCTTGTAGGGGGGGTTGCTTCAGGGGGTCTGCGATATGCACCAACATTTGAAAAGTGGGCCACGAAACAAAGAAGTTTAGGAACCTCTGCTTTAGAAGTAAAATATCTTTATGTTGATATCTATATTCTATACAATATATTATAAAAACTGTAGAAATGAAAACTCTGTACATTAAAGATATTAGATATTATGTACCTACCTATTCATAAAATAATAAGCAGGGGGTGTCACTACATCGCTAATCGCTATAGAAGCCAAAAATGTGGTTAGATTTTTTGTCTGTCTGTATATTTGTTCCAGCATCACACGAAAACTACTGATCCGATTTGCATACGGTTTTCGCAGATATATTTGTTTTCTTCCAACTCAACATGGTGTATAATTTTTTCCCCCCACCCCTCTAAGGGGGGTCAGATTTTGTATCAAACTTTTTCTTGAGTGGACAATTACTTCATAATATTTACTGTGTTTCTCAACTAAACATTAGGTGTATAAAAATATTTTTCCCCCAACCCCTCTTAGGGGACAAAAGAGGGGGTAAGATTTGTATCAACTGATGAAGTAGAAATACTTTAAATGGCAAAACAACGTTTGCCGGGACAGCTAGTTAAATATAAAATAGGTGCAGTGTAGTTAGTACTTGCCTGAGCACATTTTTTTAAATTCAGGTTTTGAGTTATTTTCTTGCAAGTGACCATAAGGTTGATAAGGTGGTTAAGGTGAAGCCAAGATTTCTAATAAGTACCTACTCAAGGTGCAAAAAAATTATGACCTAAACTTCTTATTTCATTTAAATATTTGTAGCACCATTCAACTAAAGATGCAAAAAATAAATAACTAAATACAAGCTATTTAAAACATAACATTTATATGTGTTAGGTAAGTAGTCCCATAATTAGAGACTATAATAATAATTATTACTGTAAAGTAATATTATAAGTACAATAGCTATTGGAATTATTACACTTACATTCAATATAATAAATCTGATTTATTTACATATCACTATTCAGTATAAAATTGCTATAATTATAAGCCTTATACCTTAATTCAGCCATATATCATACAAAATATTATCTTCAGAATCAGTTTCATTAATTATTCTAAGAGTTTTTAATGTTTGCAAATAGAAAGTCAACTCTGAGGTCACAACACCGTGCTGGGGGCTTCCGTTGGCGACGATATTCATCTTGCCCAGTTGCTCCTTTAATCTCTCCTTGAAACTATCATGAACCACCATATATATACGTCGTATTTGATCAGGTGGTAGAATATCAATTAAAGCTTCGTGCAATTTAACTAAATGTTTAGATATATTTCGGAATGTTTGCGACGGAACCGGAGGCTTCGCATCCCAGCCGTCCAGCTGAGAGCTGAGCATGCCACTTACGATTTTACATATTTTACTCTCAATTTCCTTTTTATGACCTGCTATATCACTCTCGATGCTCTTGAAACCATTCAAAGACAATTCTTTTGCATGCAACATTTCCAGGTGGGTTATGATTAAAGGAAGCAACCACAATATAACTTGCAAAGACCTGGAAACGAGAGCTAAGTTTGAGGTAGATATTGTCTTTAGGCCTGCACTCTGTATGGCCCCAGCACCCAGCACCAGCTGACAGCAGCGGGAGTTGAACAACCGTATCAACTCTAGCATGCAATGAACTAAATATTGGACAATATCAGGGGATTGTTTAGTTGCATCACAATATTCTAAAATTATTTTTATCAGAAGCTGAACAGTAGCAACAACAGCGTAGCTCTCCTTGTTTATAATAAGAAATTTTGCATCAGGTTTTCCACTCTCATATTGTATTTTGTATGGTATTTCTTTACATTCACAGATTTTGTTTATAACACTTTGCAACTCAAAGGGTACATCTGCTACTTTCCATCTTTCAGTATTTAAAGAGGATGTGAGTAGTGCTCTTCTTTCTCCATGGAGGTTTTGAATATATTTCATGGCGTAACTTCTTAATGCCAGTTTCATTGCATTGCTACTGTGTCCTGTGATATTCTCACATTCTGATGAAAATATGTCAATTAATTCTGATAGCTTAGATAACTGTGATAAATCCGAAAAAGCATATTCTTTGTCATTTTTGGTGACTATAAGGTTGGCACATCTTTCATTGCTGTAGTCCGAAAGCGAAACAATAATTTTCTTTAACTTTTCTTCAAAAGAGGTAATTTCCTCCTGTGTCCACACCTCCTCACTTTCTATTCCAGTAATATCATTCGTTTTGCTGACTTCTAATATTAAATCATATAAACACAAAATTCTTTTAAATAAATTAATAATATTAGGAGTGACTTTTTGCAAAAAGATTATACCCTCATTACATAACAACCAAGTGTCAGTGTTAGAACCCCTCAACACAATTTCATGACCTCCCTCTCGTTCTGAAATTATTTCTACTACACATTGTTTGAATGTGGTCTGTATGGATGTCATTGCTTCTGTTTTGAAAATGTCTAGGAAGTCCAATTCCTTTAACCGGAGGATCCCTGATACGATAGATGTTATCTTGTCCCTGTCGGGCAAATCACTTTCGTCCGCTATAGGCCTATTGAGATCAGATGTAATAAATCTTGAAAATTCATTGTTTAACATTTTATGAATGAGTCGTTTCATTTCAGTTAACTGAGGGGACAGATGACGAAAAGCTTGTATGCCAGATAGTCGAGTGGAGAGCACTTTTTGAGTAGAACTTATTAGGTCCAGTGCTGCTACATAGTCAGAAGTACTCAGCAGCAGCTGTAGCATCGGTTGAGTCTGCTGCACTGTTGCCATTAATTTAAACAATTCATGAACATTACTAAGATTATGATTAATTTTGGTTAGACTCACTAGTTGCAAAGGGCTTTCAGTCAAGTTCTGTTTAACATTTTTAATACTTCTCCTTGTAGTCTGAACGGTTTTTACTGCTTTAGCCATTTGCTCCATAATGGTGTCATGAGAAAGCATAGCATGGAAAAATGCATCTGACTTTTGTGCAACTTGTTTAGATATTTTCATTTCTATTACATCTAGATAAGTGCTTAAAGTTTCTTGGAGGTGCCTTATAGTACCGTTGACATCTTTAGAGTTTAGTAGGCCTGGAAACACCTGAGAAAATATTTTCGGATCATTGAGTGCTAAAGACTGCTCATAAAATATACTTGGCACTTCACAAACGGTCTCAACGACTGGCGTTTTAGATTTAACAGGCACATTTTCTTTAAGCTGACAGTGTCTTCTATATCTTTTAGCTAATTTCTTACAGTAGGATTCAAAATGCTGAAGAGATATTTCTGGTAAATAAGGACTAGGATAAATTTCTACTTTATCGGCGAAGCTATCTCCCCATGTTTTAGTGAAAAAGTTGCTTTGTTTTCCTCGGTTAGGGTCGTTTAATACTGCTGGTAAGTTCTGGGATGACGAGTAGAAGGTCCAATTATCCGATCCGATTGTATTAAACAGATGGTGTTGTCGTACATGATACTTGAAGCCCGCTTTGCGTAAATCGCCAAACTGTAAGGCCGAGCATATTCCATTAGGTCCATATTGACACAAAACTATGGATCCTTCTCTGTGACTGTGTTTTTCAAAGATGTGGCTGTAACAATAATGAATCACGTTGATAATTACGTTGTAGTACAGAAGTAAAGACAGAGATATTTAATTAAATGAATTAACCTTTCGAATTCCGTGGCAGTGTGGAACAGAATGTTAGGGCAATGCACACAGTTTTGCCAAGCTGGTGTCTTATTACATAAGGGAGACTTGTCCTCCATAACATTTTTATTTACACCTGTGATTTGATATGAATAATGAATATTAGTATCATTCTTAATTAACTAATGAAATTTTCGAAATCCGAAACAAAATTTCCTTTCGAGTTTTGACACCTTTTGCAACATTGACATTTTTTATTTGACATTTGACCATTTGACACTATTTTGACATAAAGAGGCCCATTCATTATCCTGCATTGCAGGCCGCCGTGCAGGCCTGCGAAACGGACATATCACATAGCTGATAGCCCACACATTATCCTGCTTCAATCCTGCTTTGCCGTCCGGCATCAGTACCACAGAGTACTTCATTATATTACGGGAAATCTCAAATCAGTCTGTGATCAGTACTGTTGCATACATCTTGTCGGTCATTTGCAGTGATGTTCCGTGCTATTTCTAAAAGAAAGAAAATAGCTATTCTGTTATGTATATTTCTCGTATGAGATAAAAATAAAAAAGGGTATAGCAAAAAAAAACTGCTAAAAATTCGTCAAAGAAAGTGTAGTTGCGACTGTGATACCACGTTGATAAATGATATTAATCCAGATGATTATCAAAATTACGAATAAAACTTTAAAATTACGAATAAAAATTATGAATAAAACTATCTTTACGTATTAGCTAAATAAAGTGACGCCACTTATATTATCAAGGCATTATTCATTAAAGCATTTAAGTAGCAACTAGAAAATACAAATTAATCAAGAAGCAAAATAATTTAAGTTTCTAGAAATTATATAATATACATTCATATCACAGAATACAAATTACGCGCGCGAAATTACTGATTCATATTGTATTATTATTCTTTTTGCTGTCAAGTGTCAACAAAATGTCAAAATGCAGGCCTGCAACCCCATTCACGCTCCTGCTTTCTACACGGCAGTCCGCCACGCAGGACGCCGAGCCACTCACGGTCCTGCGCGGCGGACTGCAAGCGGTGGGCGGAGCTTGCAGGCTTTGTGCAGGACCCAGGTCACATCCTGCTCGGAGTTGCAGTCCGCCGTGCAGGCCTGCAACACCATTCACTATCCTGCATTAGCCGGCGGACTGCACAGTGCACGGTGGACTGCAATGCAGGATAATGAATGGGCTGCTTTAGTGTTGTGACTTGTGTTTTACTTTTACTATGAAATCGATTTCTTAAAAATCGATTAGATAATAATTATGCTGAACAATGCTGAAGAATTTTATTTTGATTGGTAGTGCGTAGTGCCAACGTTTAAGGAATAAATTAAATAAATTAAAAAATTATTACTTAACTACTTTATAATTTAAATAGGATCATAAATATCATCTTATAACATAATATTAGGTATATTGTAGTTAGTATAAAATAATTTTATTTTATTACTTAAGAAAAACATAACTAATTAAATTAACTAATATCCAGTGACAAGTTTTTTTTAGATCATTTTTATAACAAGACTTTAACAAATAAAATTGTGGGCTAGTACACAAAATATGCATAACAGCATAGAACTACAACGTCATAACAGTGACCATATTATATTATACAATATGTAATCATGTAGTAAGTAACTTTAATATATTTTATAATAAAACGTTCTTTCTCGCAGGTATATAGGTATTTATTTAGTTTTTTATATATTTTATTATTTCTCATTACGAAATTTACAAACAAGTAACTAGGTGAATAGAATAATAATTTTTCATAGTGCATTTTTTGTTGAAATAAGTAAAACAAAATATGTTGATTTTTTATCACGCACTTTATTCAGTAGTTTTTTTTACAATTAAGTACTAAGTAATTACTTCTTGCTATAAATATTATAATATTATACATGATAGATAGGTGAGCCCATTCTTGAGTTATAAAGTGACAACGAAAAATGCCACTTATTTTTATATATTAAGATTTGCAAGTTACACTTTTACCTTTAATTATTCTTTACATACATATACCTACATGCCTAATAAATAAGAAAAACTATTAGGGTTTTTAATTAACTAGTGTGGTTTCTTCAAGACGCATAGCGATGCGAGCGCAGATCAGAGATCTCATTCCTTTTGACAGTGATAGCAAGCACACGAAACAGCAGACTTAAATATTAAATTTCGTTCTCCATCCAAACAGAGAACTTTCACAGGTAGCTGAAAGAAAGATGAATAAGAGAGTGATTTATAATGCTACTTGTTACGACCCGGCCGCATCTGCGTCTATCGTCCGAAGCTTCGTGCTATGAGACGATACTATTGGACGATACCCGCAGATCGTCCAATAGTATCGGTTTTAGCGCGAAGCACTACGCATATGCGGCCGCGGCATTAGATTGATTTGAAAGGGATGACACTACAATGTTGCCACTTTTTAATTTCTTCACTTTTTAGCCGACTTCCAAAAAGGAGGAGGTTATAATATGTTCGAAACAAACAGCCATGTATTCCTATTAACGCAGTAGTTCCTAACTCCTAAGGCCTTAGCATTAGGGCTTTCTGTATTATTAATCCTTTTGGGCCCAAGGTATCTAGATATACAATATATTATAATCAAACATACTTACATCCACGGAATCCATCATGTTACAGCATTGTCCTAGCGAAGTTACTGGGTGCCGCTTAAATCCTAGCATTATACTTGGAACAGACCACGACTCACAAAACCCACGGCAAGCGTTTGTCGTAATATTGAATTCGACGCAGTCTGGAATGCTTATAGTTCTTGTGTGACCTAAAAATATTTTTTAAAACAAGATAATTATTACGATAGACGAACGAGCGAGAAAATATTTAGCACTTGTTATGTTACATAATAAATTAATATTACTAGTTGACCCGGCAAACGTTGTTTTGCCATTTAAAGTATTTCTACTTCATCAGTTGATACAAAATCTTACCCCCTCTTTTGTCCCCTAAGAGGGGTGGGGGGAAAAATTGTGTACACCTGATGTTAAGTTGGAAAATACAGTTAATAATATGAAGTAAGTCCATTAAAGAAAAAATTTGATACAAAATCTGACCCCATTTTTGGTCCCCTTAGAGGGGTGGGGGGGGGGGGTTTATACACGAGATGTAGAGTTGGAAGAAGACAAATATATCTGCGAAAACCGTATGCAAATCGGATCAGTAGTTTTCGTGTTAAAGAAAAAAGTATGATACAAAATCTGACCCCTCTTTTGTCCCCTTAGAAGGGTGGGCGGGAAATTTTTTTATACACCAGATGTTAAGTTACATAACGAACCTATTCGATGACAACCAGGTTTCTTCCATGACTGTCCAGATAAAAAGGGACTCAATAGTAAGATTATCCCCAAAAGCCTGAGAACCATTCTGGCTTCAATGTCTGTTACAGTGACGGAGTACATTTTTTGCGTGAATTTATATTTTCCGTAATATTCGAGATGTCATGAATAGTCAACCTTTTATAAACATATTTTTTTTATAAAAAAGGGAGCAAACTGGCAAACGGGTTACCTGATGGAAAGCAACTTCCATCACCCATGGACACTCGCAGCATTAGAAGAGCTGCAGGTGCGTTGCCGGCCTTTTACGAGGGGAGGGTAGGGAGAAAAAAAAGGGAGGGTAGGGAACGGAAAAGGTTGGGGGATTGGGCCTCCGGTCAACTCACTCACTCGGCGAAACACAGTGCAAGTGCTGTTTCACGCCAGTTTTCATATTATATATTATTAAGTTTTTACTCACTTTATTCCAATATCATACCAATAATTATTATCGCTACTATCGTTTTAAAAAAAATTATGCTCATAAAAATAGATGGTGGATTTGATGAACGCTTGATTTAGTTTATTTGTATCAGCGATAGAACAAACTATTTAAAGTATACTATCACTATGAGAGGGCGCTAGGAACTTTTTCTTTTATGACATTTTACTGATGGATGGATAGGATGTTGTGCTTAGTTCATTTTATTTTATGTAATATTAAACCGAAATTGATATATTTTGTAATAGATAAATAAACAGATGTAGAAAGTAAATTTTGTTATCGGTAACAATAATTATATTACGCTAATTGTATAGCGAAAAAGTATGTATTTTTCCAAAAGGATACTGCATCATTTATTTTGAGGGTAGACCCATGGGCCATATATTATTAAGTATAGTAATTTATAAAAAATATTATGTTCGATCAAAAAAATAATAGAATTGAAAGCGTTAAAATGTTAGGGCTATCTGAAATTCTGAACTTCTAATGCCTCCATCTCTACATTTTACACCCCATTAAGTAAAAGCAGTAAAGTGTTATGAGTTGAAAAATTTGTGAGTTGTTTGTACTTGCCCTACTGGCTTGACGTCAAACAGCTGATAATAGCTGCAAGTACTTAATTAAAGACGTGAGTGGACGAACACCATAAGTAACGGTAAAAAATCCCGTTTTTTGCATAAATGGATTATGTAGGCTTTAGGGCCGGAAAATTTATTTGAAATAAAAAAAAACTGTGCATTTAATGTATAGCCAGATATATTAGATAGGTGATGAAGTAGATAAGGGAAAAAATGAGTGTCCGTATGTTACAAAATGTTAGCTATTATATCTTGTTCGGTGTTCACCCCAATGAAGGTCTGTGGTCAGTGGTTCACCCACTAAGGTACGTCTTTATTTTCAATTACATATTATGCTAAATGTTTATTTTCAAGGCAATATTTATCTCGCTTACTAACAACATATTTAACCAGCGAATGAAGTTTTACTTTCTGTTGAAAATTAAAATCAAGTGCTCGACGCCGAACACTTCAAAGTTCTATCTTTTTTAAGGTTCCGTTACGTAGTCAACATGGAACAGTGAAGGAACCCTTATAGTTTCGGTTAGTCCGTCCGTCCGCCAGTACGTCTGTCTGTCCGTCTGTCTGTCCGCTGTTTTGCTCAGAGACTATAGGGCTCAAAGCTGTAATTCGGCATGAAATATGAATTCACATATTAATGATGCCTCATGCCGACAAAATGGTATATAAAATCTAAAAAAAATGGTTCCTCTCCTGTGTCACATCATATACCCACCGTGTGGGGTGTCGTTGGATAGGTTTTTTTTAAATATTACGAGGTTTCAAACATCGTTTTCCGATTTAGGGATCCATTTGAAAAATATGAAGTTTTGAAAGGAGGGTTTTGGAAATATGCTGAATTAAAAGGAAATCTATCACGGCTAAGAAGACATCTTGAGTAATAGTCGATCAACTAAAAAAAAAATTATGTGTTTGGAGAAGTATAATGGAACTTTTCATTCAAATTCCTTTGAATGTGGCTGAGATGATATTGTGAGTAGTGTAAAACAGGTTATAAATGTACATTGTACAATCATTGACCATACAAAAATTATCAAAAACTAGCTGTACTACAGAAAGTACGGAACCCTATATTATGCATGGCTCGATACGCACTTGGCCGGTTTATACGTCATCTCTGTGGCGCCAAAATTCTTCAATTTCGAATTTATAATATTAGTATGGATGCTAGTATGAAAAATTTACCATGGTGTCGATATTATTTAGTCGAAAGAATCGAAATACGATACTTTAATATAGTATTTTAGAGGTTAATAATTACTCTAGGCTCTAGCAACTACCGAAGAGAAAGGCTCCCCTGATGCCCGGGGAGCCTCTCGGTGAAGGCAGGCGGCGGCATAGTCGCTGCATTTGTGTAGTGCCGGAAGCGGCAAGCGCTGCGGAGGACGCGGTGCGACTTCGATCCCGCTCCTCCGCGTGTAGCGTTGACGAGGGCATGGGGGGGTTTTAGTCGGTACACCTCTGCGGAGGGAGTCCGACATACCCCTGCCCTTTCCCCCGAGGGGGCGGGGGATGCGTAATGCATTTCCCCTCCTTAAAAAAAAAAAAAAAAAAAAAGGCTCTAGCAACTAGTTGCTTAGCAACCTGTTGTGGTAAACAAATTAACATAAATAATATTTGAAAATGGAAATGGACCTTGATTATAAAATTCTTAATTTATATAAAACCCGACAATACGATGCTTGTCTTAAGCATTGTGAAATAGCATTAAATGATAATAATGACCGTATGGTTGAGTTTATACGAATGCGCGTTATGACAATCCAGGCTAAGATTGCTGGGAATGGATATGAGGAAGTAGACTATTTTGCACAAGATGATTTAACTTCTTCGGCAGTTGCAAAAACTCCTAGACAAGGAACGGCATTTCAAAAAGAACCATCCGTCACTCATAATTTAGGTAGTAAGGTAAGTTATAATTTAATCGTTAATTGGACTTTGGCATAGGTATTAAGTCACGCAGCCGCCCGGCAGAATTCATTAATTGGAATTGCTAGCTTTCCCTGCAATAAGAATGGAGAGAAAGAAGTACGTAAACACCTATAGTCCTACAATAAAGGCGGCAGTGACTTATTAAAGCGCATGTTTTTATGACTTTAGGAAAGATCAACAACTGCAGCTACGGTGAAATCTAGAGGAGCAAACACCGCACGCACCCGTACAGCCCGCTCAGCGCTGTTTACGGCATCGCGCGCCTCTCGAGCAGCGACCGCAATGGCAGACGGCCATAGTCACTTCGCACTAGATGCACCGGTCACACTGAGATTCCTAAACAAGGAGGACAACATGTTTGTACCTGCTGCAAAAACGTTATACGAATACATCTACTATTGTGAGGGAAATATCCGCAAGGTGAAAGCTATTAATAAGTTAACTAGCTTTAGGTTTACTAATTAAGTTTAGTTGCCGACGCTTGCTACTCAAACAACAAGAATCTTTTTCGGAAAACCGAGTGTATATGTCGCAGTCATCTAGTTCAATCTGCGGTTCGATTGAATGACTAGCGCATTCATTGAATGACTCCATTCAATTGAATGACTCGGCCGAACGTCGATTGAACAATCGTCACTCAACGTTCAACTAGTTAGCGATTTTTAACATAGCCCTTTGAAGAGAGCGGATATGAAATTAGTCAGGTAATTGAATGTATTTATTTTTAACGGAATAGGAAATGTATAAGAATAGTATATAATTCTTAGGTAATTAATAGAAACGTATTTATTACTTCGTCTGTGCAATACGATTGGATTTGGTTAGGTTAGATGGCAAGGCGGGAGCGTAGCGCAGCGAAGCTCCTGCCTTAGCCATCGTGGTTATTTTTTTGTAAACCACCCAGAAGTAGCCGTCGCCTTATAAATGAAGTCAGTTTCTAGATTAACCTATTATTACGCCACCAAAAAATCATAGCATTCCATTTTAACGACTTCACTATGATGACGTTTAGTCAAGACGTTAAACGTTACAGTCAGCGTCTTGACTTGTTGTCCTTCAGTCATTCAATAGAACGGTGTCATTCAATGAATACGCTAGTCATTCAATCGAATCACAGATTGAACCAGATGACTGCGACATATATATATGCGCCAAACCTTAATGGGCTTTTAACTTTTAAGTGATGGTTTGGTTGAACAGAATAAAAAGTTTAACAAAAATGCATATTTCCAGGCTATGGAGGTTATATTTCAAGCGCAGAAAGCATATGATTCATTCGATTGGTGGTGGAATTTTTCTCTTGCTCGTTGTTATTACACTCTTGGTATGTACAGAAATGTAGAAGAATGCTTACGGCCGGCTCTCAAGTATAGCAAGCACATATCCATTTATCTCAGACTTATAGCAATGTACGTTGGAATCAACCAACCATTATCAGCTCTCGACGTTTGCAAGCAGGGTCTTTCTGTGTTCCACGATTCTGCTCCACTATTATTGGAAGAAGCTAGAATCCATGAGCAAATGGGTAATCAAGCAGTGGCAGTGAAATATTATCGCATGGTCGCAGTAGAAGAGCCTTCTAACATGGAGGCGATTGCTAATATTGCGATGTACAATTTTTATAATGACCAACCAGAAATCGCTCTTAGATATTATAGGTAATTTTTATTAAATACAAACCTATAGCTTAACTTAATTTGCAATTTATTACAATCACATTTTACTTATCATTTCAGAAGGCTTTTAGCTACTTGTCCGGTGGGCCCAGAGATTTATAACAACTTGGGCTTATGTTGCCTGTATTGTAATCAATGGGATTTGACAGTGGCTTGTTTTAGACAAGCACTATTTTACTCTACTAATCCAGAAGTGCGTTCCGATATCTGGTTTAATTTGGCTCACATATCTTTGGTAAGTAAGTATATTTATTTTCTTTCGAATATGGTGTGAAGTGATCTCAATAATAACCGATTTTTTCTTTTCTTTCCAGTCTACGGGTGACATGTTACTGGCCAGGCGGTGTTTGTTATGTAGTGTTTCTATTTCTGAACATGGACCCTCGAAACGGGCGTTACGCGCTCTAGATATGCGCTTACAGACTCGTAAAATGGTTTAACTTAGAAAACGACTATAATTTATTCTTAAAATCTATACTAATAAATAGTAACTATTTGTCAATAAATAAGTGAAATGACGATATACATTTATGTAATATAATATACTTATTTAATTTCAAATGTTTTTTCAATTTCTAGCTTACAAAAATTACCCAATGACAAGCCTCTAGTCTCTTCTAAGCCTGAAGTTTATAATTCCCAAACACTGCATTTTGAATTGAAACAAACCCATTATGTGATTTTAAATATAAATTCTATTTATTCATAAATTCCAAATATCCTTCAATAGCTGGCTCAAAAGTTTCAATACGCCGAAGTTCATCATATTTTAGAGCTGCCAGTGAGTCCAAGATTGGTTCCGGGTGTGTCCTCTGTAGCGACTTTATTTCTGGTTTCACTTCGTTTTCACATTCTATGCTGGATATAAATCGACGTTTTATCTGAAATATTATAATAATGGTCAGGTAAGAGTAATTAAAAACTTTTCGAGTTTCATAATAAATTATAAAAAATACCTGTTCAAGAGTGGACGGCGGGAAACCAATTTGTTCCCATGTATCAACACCCTTAGATATTGAGAGAGGTTTAGAATAATTAATAATCTTTTCTTTTTGGGGAATACTTGTACCAAAACCAATACTGTATAACAGATCCTTGGCTTTCTTTAGCAGCTGTGGTTCTTTGGAGGAGTAGAACATCAGATGCGCATTATACAATAACGCTAGACTCCTCATCGTGGTGCATACAACTTTTTTTACTTCGGTATCTAAAATTTAAACACTTTTGGTAATGGGCGGATTTTGTCATTTTAGGGTTCCGTACCCAGAGGGTAAAACAGGACCCTATTACTAAGACTTCGATGTCTGTCCGTCTGTCTGTCTGTCTGTCTCCAGGCTGTATCTCAAGAACCGCTATAGCTTGACTCATGAAATTTTTACAGATTGTGTAAAATCTGTTGCCGCTATAACAACAAATACTAAAAACAAAATAAAACAAATATTTAAGGGGGACCCCATACAACAGACGTGATTTTTTTTGTTTTTTTTTGCTCGTAATCCATAATGACAACAGTTAGGCACCTGAAATATTCATAAAATTCTTAATTATAATATTGGTACTTTAATATTTAATAATAAAATTAAAATAAATAATTATTAAGGTGGGCTCCCATACATAAAACACTCTTTTTAGGGTTCCGTAGCCAAAATGGCAAAAAAAGAACCCTTATAGATTCGTCATGTCTGTCTGTCTGTCTGTCTGTCCGCTCGTATGTCACAGCCACTTTTCTCCGAAACTATTAGAGCTATACTATTGAAACTTGGTAAGTAGATGTAGTCTGTGAACCGCATTAAGATTTTGATGCAAAAATGGAAAAATTATTAAAAATTTTAGGGGTTCCCATAGGTATAATTGAAACAAAAAAAATTTTTTTTCATCTGACCTATGCGTGTCCCTACCTATGGATAAGGCTCCAAAAATCATATTGAGGTTTCTCATATCATTTTTTTCTAACCTGAATAGTTTGCGAGAGAGACTCTTCCAAAGTGGTAAAATGTGTGTCCCCCCCCCTCTAATTTCTAAAGTAGGGGCATGATAATTCTAAAAAAAATATATGATGTAGATTACTATAAAAACTACCAACGAAAATTGGTTTGAACGAGATCTAGCCAGTAGTTTTTTTTATACGTCATAAATCATGGTAAACCTTAATCTAAATTTCATTAAATCGACTGAAATATATAAAAATAAATCAAAAACTTTTTCATTTCATAAAAATAAACCTTATTGCTGCTGCGGAACCCTTCATGGGCGAGTCCAACTCGCACTTGGCCGCTTTTTTCTACTCTATAACGGTACGGAAACCTTCGTGCATGAGTCTGATTCGCACTTGGCCGATTTTTTTATGTTTTGTAATAATATCTTATCGAAAACTAGGTTTTAACTTTTATTTCTAGTACGCTTATGTTATAAATGTGCAAGTTTGTGTGTCTATTCACCTTTACGCTTAAGCCTTCCTAGCAATTTTAATGAAATTTGGTATAGAGATACCTTGTGTACTGGAAAAGGACATAGGATATTTTTTATTTTGAAGAAATGAGCGGTTTTCTTCGCTAAAATCAATAAAAAACATTTCACTCATATCCATGGGTTGCAGAAATCGAATGCTATTATTGTCAGAATTATTCAGAATAAAAATGTTAAGTAGACACTTACCATAGTTTTTAAATAGGTCGTATTTTCCGCATATTATTACTAAGTCTGGTAGCTTTGAATTAAAATTGTCAATCATTGATTTAATAGAAGTCTCCATAACGTTCCATAATGTTTTAATTTTGCTTAAATCTATCATGATGCAGTACGTAAAATTATCGCCCGTTGGGATAGCCTTGAGAACCGTGCTTAGCATTTCCATTCTTCCGCCATATTCCCAAACATGACAAATTGTTTTTTCAAATCCTTGTTTTTGAGAAGACTTTCTGCCATAGGAATATTCTAGAACCAATGTTTCTTTGACAGCGTCGTGCTTATCTAGAAAGTGGTGTATCAAAGTGCTTTTACCCTTAAAAGTAACACGAAGTGATTTGCATTTTCAAATTGTAATATTTTGCTGATAATACAATTTTATAAGTAATAAAATTCTAAGACACAGCTACGAAATATAAAAATGAAATTTAAGTAAGTACTTAATATTGTTTAATATTATTTTAGAGTAACTTACCACCCACTTACTACCTACTAAAAATATACTGTAGGATGATTTTTGAGATATTTCAGAGATATTATTTTCATAAGTTTCTGTAGCAATATCTAAAATAGACATTTTATAGAACAAAGTTCAGCTGAGGTTCAGCCCTAATTTGTTGAAAAATGTTGTTTATTTCTGGGTTGGCATGGTTACCTACATTATACTTAATATTAACAATTTGATTGAAATAGTAGAAAAATCATTAAAAATACAATCAGACTATATTATAGGTAGTCAAGGCTAGGTAATTTGCGGGTGACATAAAAAAATTATATTCTTTGAGTTTGAGGTTTGCTAAAAGACAAAACAAAAAATACTTAATTGTAACGGCCCGGCCGCATCTGCGTCTATCGTCTGAAGCTTCGTACTAGGAGACGACACTATTGGATGATACACGCAGATCGTCCAATAGTACCTATCGGTTTTAGCGCGAAGCACTACGTATATGTGGCCGTGGTCTAGTGGTACAGAGCGCGGCTCTTGACTCGGAGGTCGTGGGTTCGATTCCCACGTTGGAAATATGTTATTTCCAAGTTTGGTTAGGACAATGCAGGCTGATCACCTGATTGTCTGACAAGTAAGATGATCCATGCGTCGGATGGGCATGTAAAAAGTCGGTCCTGCGCCTGATCTCTCACCGGTCGTGTCGGTCTGCCGTCCCACTGGGTTATGAGAGTAAAGGAATAGAGAGTGCTCTTGTGTACTGCGCACACACTTGGGCACTATAAAAATACTCCTGCGTAGCTGGCCTGGTTTCAATGAAACCGGTCACCGTCACCGAAACCGGTGTGGGAGCTATTATTATTATATGTGGCCGTGGCATAACCATAAAGTACCTATTACTTAGTTAAAATATATAGGTACCTACATACCTAACATACCTACGTACCGTTATTTTCATAATGGTAGCCAATCTTTGGAGTTTTTCATATAATATCATTGTTACAGTCTATCAAAAAAGTGTATAATATTATGTATACTTACGTTAACATTTTCTAATCATAATCACATGGATCTACTGGCTACAACGTAATCACAGTATCGAATGGTAGTTTTTTCGCCTCGTATTTTCACTGACAACGTTTGTACACTTGACACTTCAAATCAATAATGAATGAAAAACTCAAAGCAGTTAAAAAGACCGTCACAGAATTAGCTACAATATATATTAATATACCGTACTAAACACACTGAGACCAGAAATATATATTATAGCTGAGTGTGTGATCACACGAAAATTGTCTAGAAAATAAATATAGTAATATTCCTAGCTATAAACATATTATTATAATATATTATACTTAGCTAAGTCTGTGAGGGCCTTTATGTTACGACCGCGCGCGTTGTGAAGATTCAAATACGGCCCAATTGGGTCGTCTGTTATTTAGTCTGCATCGAGTGCAGTCACGAACGTGCCGCGTATTGTCTTACCTAAATAAATTGAAAATGACGTCGTGTGTATTTCGAAAATGTACCAATTATGACTCCAAAGCACCTCCAAAGTAAACAAAACACGTGGAATCTCTTACCACATGTCTTGATTGTAATAAATACCTCGATTATTTACAAATTACAATTTTTTCGCACAATCTGGAAAAAATCGAATTTCCTTCATAGCTCAGGCGAAGAAAGAGACAGCGATACGATTCGACGCACTGATCTCTATTATACAAGTACGCTGGATTGCTGATACAGACCTGCTTTTTGTGCCTATTTGAAGCGGAATCAGCGCCCCCATTATTCGGGTAGAGAACTAAATTTGACCTAAGTAGAATCCGTACATCTTTGGTACATCTGTAAAGTAGAATATCATTGTTTCAAATACCTATTATTAATTATTCTGGCATAATATGTTATAATAGGGACCGTGCAGAGCGACGACACTGCCACAAGTGGCGAATAGCCGAAACTTTTACGAAAATTTTACTGTCAAGCTCTAGTGAAGCTACGGAAAATCAGAAGATTTCTTATCAAATTCCGAGTATTTTCAAGAATTGAAATGTATTGTTGTATTCCCGGATGTTCTAATACTTAAAAGAAATATAAAGGCAAATCGAACGATGTAAAATTTTACTATTTTTCTGCCAAAATATTCGCATGGTTTTGCTTATTGAAAAACGAAAGAAATGGATAAAAGGCGGTAAAAATATACGTAAGTATTTAAAAAGTTCCATGAGTGTTATGCGTAGACTAGTAAAAACACTAAATTTTGTAGATTATAACCGTAAATTCATTTTTTATGAACACAATATGAACATAACCTATAACCATTGCTTTCTTTCAGTAAACATCCAAACTGGCTTCCATCTTAATTGATATACATACATAGGCACGGCATGGGCACGGCTCATTTAATTGGCATAAAGTTGCATCAAAAGTAAGGATAATTTGGAGAAGTCCTGCCAGGAATTCAACACTGAGGATAGTATTGAACTTGAACCATCTTGTCAAAGTGTTGGTTCTCAAAAGGATGATTCTTCAAGTAAGAAAAAGATTAGTAGTGCAGTCTTTGTGTGTTATTTGAAGAATACATACCTAAATGGTGTTTACACTTATGAGATCCAGACTGAAATTAGTTAAAAATAGTGACAGACAAAAGTTGTGAAGATGGTATCGATCGAATCGCAGAAGGTTGAAATAAAAGCATTTATTTTAGTGAACTTGTTTTATTTTATTAATCCACAAGCATTTTCAGAAATTAATATAAGTATTTTTGCATAGCTTCATTATTTTATTGCAATATTTATCAAGTTTTTACTTTCTATGCTGATGGATGCTATTAATTACTTTTTCAGATATTTTCTTAGTTAACTAGATAAGCTTTATACATTTTTATTCACTCTTCCATTCTTTGTTTACGGGTAGAAAGTAGAAACCCTTAATATTATATTTAATATTATAAAAATATACTTAATATTATAAATGCGAAAGTGTGTCTGTCTGTTAGTACTTCACGCCCAAACCGCTAAACCAATTTTGCTGAAATTTGGTATGGATTTACTTTGAGCCCCGGGAAAGGACATAGGATACTTTTTATCCCGGGAAAATGTACGGTTCTCGCGCGATAAATGATTTTTGGCGCAACGGAGTTGCGGGCGTCATTTAGTCTTTAACTTTAATATTTCGATCGCGGATTCTTGGAAATCTGTCGTTGTTCTCGCGGCCGCATGTGGCCACTTGGGAGTGTAAGTATTATATCATTTTATAGTGTAAAACATAAAAAAACACTCATAAACTAGCCAGGGTCAAGGAGAATGCGAAGTCAAAGTCACTCACAAGTTACGTCTTTTACTCGCATCGCGGCGCTGCTGTCGAATTACGACGCCCTCTATAGTTTCTGCACGGTCCCTATAATGGTTTTTTAAAGTTTTACTTAGGTTTTTTTCTTAGGTCTGTGATATTTTAAGTAATTTAAAATTTGTGTTCGGCGTTTACTCTTTTTATGGTTCAGCTTAGTTTGACAAGTGAAAAATCTCGGGCTTAGAATCGGTTTTATCCAAATAACATAATATCGATTCCAAAGATCGATTCAGATATACCACGGCACACTACCTGCACACAACACCTGCACATCACTCACAACACACAACAAATGACATATGTCAAATTTCATAATTTTTATCTTCAGCTTGCTACTTCACTTCTTAATCTGTGCTTCACTTGCTAGATACCAGCACAGAACAGATTTATAGATCTGTGTTCAATCGTCTTTACTCTTTGCAGTTTGCTGTTTTTTCTTGGTTTTCGTTTCGTCGATTGTCGAATATCGTGCGTTTTTGAGGAATTTCTCTAGATCATTGAACTGGCTATTTATGTTTCCGAGACGCATTTTGACGAAATTCTAGCAATTTGCTGTTGCTAGCATAATTTGTTTGTTTTGTGACACGATTCCAACAAATCAACGTTATGGCCTACTGATCGTAAGTGGAAGACATTACTGCCTTTTTGCATCACGATTCACGATTCATGACTAATTCAGCATTTAAAGGTACGGTTCGGTCGTTGGACCTTATATTTTAAGCTCAGTTATAAAGTTTATTGTGTAAGCTATTGATATAATATAATATGGGACACCATTGTTCTAACAGCACAAAAGAGAAAGGCGCATCATCCGTGCTCCGTATGAACAGTCTTTAACCTACTTAAATACGATATTACGATTAATGAACCCTTATTTAGTATTTCTCTTCTTTATCATCTTTTTTCCAATAGTTTTAAGTTTTTGCAGTATCAATCCTACATCCAGCTGCCAATCCTTTAGTTTTGCAATTTGCTCTCTACTAAATTGAAAAAAAAATTGACAGCTAAAACAACTATTTAACTTCTCATTACACTAAAAATTTTCGAGGAATTTTAATATATGAAGGCGGTTGTTGTGTAATGTTCTTGATAAAATTACAAGAAAGAAAGGGTTTTTTTGGAACTTTTTGTGTCTAAAATGACTTTAGGTAGGTTGTCGGGCAAAGTACATAACACTAAAAAAATACATGATGAACAACAAATCCATCTTTTGCCCAATATCTGATATATTGTAACAGAACAATACAACACTACTACTGACTTTTCAATAACTTTTTTAAAGCCTAAATATTAGCTAACACATTCTCTGCCGCATAGCCGGTGACCAGACCCATGCCTGTATCAAGCTGCCACGTAGGGCACCGGTGACCTCAGAGCAGACCTGTTTTTGAAACAAACTCATAGGCCATTTGACACGTTTATGGTACATTTCTCTGTAGTATGTGACCGCTGCGGCATGTAGAGCAATGCTCTCACATGGTATTCACCTATGTTCATTATATGTGAGAATTTTAATGCAGAAATTGCAAAGGGCTGGAAAAAATGACTGTTTCTATGACTTCTTATTCATTTATCAATAATGATATAAACAATTTCACTTATCTTTTAATCAGTATATGTTGTATATTAAGTTGCCATTAAATAATAATCGGCTAAGTGCCAGTCGGACTTGCACACAAAGGGTTCTGTACAACAAAAAGGCTTATTAAACAAGAATTGCAAGGGAAATTTTGGTAGGTCTTTTGAGATTATTATTATTATTGGAGTAAGGTGATTTAGGTGATTTTTATTGCTTTATTGAACTCTTGGCATCAAAATAATCGAATCATTACATACTTACGATGCATAGTTTTTATGAAATAACCCGTTTATTAAGAGATAAAAACAGAGAATTTTGATGAAATTGTGACCTCTTAATTAAGAAAATGAAAGATAATTAGAAAAAACTAATGTGCGCATTTTGAAGACGAGAATGTTGAGCTTATTATTATCTGAACAGATTTTTAAATTAATTATTTATTGCCATAAACTAAGCGCACAAACACAACTCGAAATGACATGGGCACGAAAGAGCTGTTTTTAACGCTTGATTTACCTAATTAACAATATCCACATAGATGAACAAGAAAAAAAAAACTAGCTATTACTTATATTATATGCAATAATAATATTTCATTTTATTTTATCAGTTTGTGCAAATAATTCGCAGGGAGTGAATTTTGCGAGACTGCAGCCTTAACCATACTTCAGTGCCGTGTAGGTTACATGTGACCTCAAGGGGTTTTTGTATTATATCTCAGGAACCCTGCACCCCATCGAACCCTAAATGATGTCATAGTTTAAGTCTTGACCTAATACATCTATTTCGACCAAAAAGTTTTTTTGTAATTTTCCTTGTTTGTAGTTTGTACTACCGGCAGTTAGTATAATATAATAGTAATTTATTTTAACACATTCTGTGTTAAAATAAATTTGCACTGAGGTGCACAGCTGTGGTGTAGGTAATATTAAAAAAATATACATTTTATTTACAGGTGGGACAGACATCTAGCCTTTGAAGGTATGTTCATATAATTTTTAGTTCATTTTTAATTCATCAACCCCCAAGCGGTCTCATGCAACCGCAATAACAATAGATAAGCTATTGTGTCTCGTTTTTCCATGATTGATGGGTTAATTTAAAAAGTTTGTGAAAAATAAGTTAACATGCCATTGCTATTTTAACTTAAAAGCACTGATCTCTATTATATAAGTACGCTAGATTGCTGATACAGACCTGCTTTTTGTGCCTATTTGAAGCGGAATCAGCGCCCCCATTATTCGGGTAGAGAACTGAATTTGACGTAACCACAACCAATAACAACAGTTGTCATGACTAGTATTAGTTCCAAATACTCTCACTACTGCTATCAGCGCCAATATGGCGGCTTTCAAACGTCATTTTTACGTCAGATTTAGTTCTCTACCCGAATAATAGGGGCGCTGATTCCGCTTCAAATAGGCACAAAAAATAGCTGTCATTTCAAAGGCTATCAGCAATCCAGCGTACTTGTATAGAGATCAGTGCTTAAAAGCAATTAGAATTTGACAAAATATATGAGACTCAAAAATAACCAGGGACCCTGAGCTGTACAATTGTTTCTAAAGCATTTTAACATATTATTACATGTTTTTGCAGATGGCGGAAGTGGACCCGGAGACGCTGCTAGAGTGGCTGCTGACGGGGCAGGGGGATGAGCGGGACATGCAGCTCATCGCTCTGGAGCAGCTCTGTATGCTGCTCCTCATGTCTGATAATGTGGACAGATGCTTCGAAAGGTATGTCTGTACTATAATAATATACTGGGTGCAATATTTTGCATTCTCCCTGGACGAAAATACAAAACTAAAAAAATATTATTATTTAAAGTATTCTTTCTATTTATGCAATTGATATGATGGAATATTGCACAGTGCACTGAAAATGTTCTGAATGAATTTGGGTCTAGGAGAGCTAATATTTAGGAAATATTTTTTTACAGCAAAAACTAATTATCTACACTACTATTATAAAGAGGAAAGATTTGATTTTTTGTTTGTTTGTTTGTTTGTTTGTTTGTTTGAGTCGAATAGGCTCCGAAACTACTGGACCGATTTGAAAAATTCTTTTGCTATTGGAATCTCACATTATTTCTGCTGAACATAGGCTACATTTTATTTTGGAAAAAAGTAGGGTTCCGTAAGATATTTGAGTTTTTCGGACGCAAGGTGTAAAAAATCAGCTAGAAAAGTTACTTATTTTGCGTACGCTGCCTAAACTATAAAAGATAGAACCATAAAATGTTCTAAGTAATTGTAGATCTTATAAATATCTACAAAAAAGTCCGCGACACACTATACCTATCTATGTCGAGTGAGGCACAATAACCATTTATTTATTTAAAAATCCTGAATTTTTTTTGGACTAAATTTAAACGGATATATTTTACTCACGCTATTAATCCTTATCAAAATAAATTATTTTATCACTAAGTACAGTTTATGTAGATAATATTTGGTCTTTGAATGATTAAAATTGGGCGTTTGGTTTTGAAATTATGGCGAAATTAAAATATTACGATAGTGGGCGTCACCAAAGCGCGAGCGGAGGAAGACAATATTCTGTTGTAGAAATGAAAATTCTGTACATAAAAGATATGAAATGACACCCGAAATTACACCTTTGTCACTACATCGCTATAGAAGCCAAAAATGTGGTTAGTTTTTTGTCTGTCTGTCTGTCTGTCACTCTTTCTGTCTGTCTGTATGTTTATGAAAAATACTGATCTGAAAAATACTGATCCGATTTGAATGTGGTTTTCGCAGATATATTAATTATCTTCTTCCAACTTAACATCTGGTGTATAAAATTTTTTCCCTCCACCCCTCTAAGGGGACAAAAGAGGGGGTTAGATTTTGTATCAAACTTTTTTCTTTAACACGAAAACTACTGATCCGATTTGCATACGGTTTTCACAGATTTGCATACGGTTTTCACAGATATATTATATTTGTCTTCTTCCAACTCAACATCTGGTGTATAAAAATCCTCCCCCCCCCCTCTCAACCCTCTCTGGGGACCAAAGAGGGGTCAGATTTTGTATACAACTTTTTAGGGTTCCGTAGCCAAAATGGCAAAAAAGGAACCCTTATAGATTCGTCATGTCTGTCTGTCTGTCTGTCTGTCTGTCTGTCTGTCTGTCTGTCTGTCTGTCTGTCTGTCTGTCTGTCTGTCCGTCCGTATGTCACAGCCACTTTTCTCCGAAACTATTAGAGCTATACTATTGAAACTTGGTAAGTAGATGTAGTCTGTGAACCGCATTAAGATTTTGATGCAAAAATGGAAAAAGTATTAAAAATTTTAGGGGTCCCCATAGGTACAACTGAAACAAAAAAATTTTTTTTTCATCTAACCTATGCGTGTGTGGTATCTATGGATAGGTCTCTAAAAATCATATTGAGGTTTCTCATATCATTTTTTTCTAACCTGAATAGTTTGCGAGAGAGACTCTTCCAAAGTGGAAAAATGTGTGTCCCCCCCCCTCTAATTTCTAAAGTAGAGGCATGATAATTCTAAAAAAAATATATGATGTATATTACTATAAAAACTACCAACGAAAATTGGTTTGAACGAGATCTAGCCAGTAGTTTTTTTTATACGTCATAAATAGTAAAACTTAATGAAACAAAAAAAAATTTTTTGCATCTAACCTATGCGTGTGTGGTATCTATGGATAGGTCTCCAAAAATCATATTGAGATTTCTCATATCATTTTTTTCTAAGCTGAATAGTTTGCGAGAGAGACTCTTCCAAAGTGGAAAAATGTGTGTCCCCCCCCTCTAATTTCTAAAGTAGAGGCATGATAATTCTAAAAAAAATATATGATGTATATTACTATAAAAACTACCAACGAAAATTGGTTTGAACGAGATCTAGCCAGTAGTTTTTTTTATACGTCATAAATAGTAAACCTTAATCTAAATTTCATTAAATCGACTGAAATATAAAAATAAATCAAAAATAATATAATTTCATAAAAATTAACCTTATTGCTGCTGCGGAACCCTCCATGGGCGAGTCCAACTCGCACTTGGCCGCTTTTTTCTTTAGTGGACTTACTTCATATTAGGTATTAACTGTGTTTTTCAACTTAACATCTGGTGTATGACCTTCCCCCCCCACACACCCTCTTAGGGGACAAAAGAGGGGGTAAAACATGTATCAACTGATGATAAAATATACTTTAAATGGCAAAACAACGTTTGCCGGGACAGCTAGTTGGATAAAATAAAATAAAATAAAAATTCTTTATTGCAGCAAAAATATACAGAACTTCCAAAAGACATTACTTACAGTGGATATGTCTAGATAACTAAAATAAATACTAACCACAATATGTTTAGTTACATTTAAGCTATATTTACGTTTGTAGTGGCCTTAACCATGTGAAATGACTGCCAATAATTTTGTCCATGTTCAACCTATGTCAAAATTTTTATGTTAGGTACATATTCAGAAGTCAAAGTTTTCACCACCGACAACAAAAGTCTTTCTTTTTTACGTCACCAAGTTACTGACACTGGCTATTCCTCAAGGGAGGCCATTTGTAAAGAAGAAGTTTAAATTCCAATTTTTATATTTAACGAGCTATTGCTCGTGGCTTCGCTCGCGTTAAGAAGTATTATAATATACAAACTTTCATCCCCTATTTTAACCCCTTTCGGGTGGAATTGATTAAAAGTATTTCTTAGCGGAAGCTTACGTCACATAACATCTACCTGCATGCCAAATTTCAGCTCGATCCATCCAGTGGTTTGGGCTGTGCGTTGATAGATCACCATGTTAGTCAGTCACCTTTGAGTTTTATATATTTAGATATGGCTTATATTAAAAGGCAATTAAGGCAAAAAGTTTTAAAACTTATGTTTCTTATATATAAAAGTAATTTTTTCGTCACAGGTGAATGAAAGTCGTAAAAGAAACTTTTTTGCTTAAAATGCTTAATTAACCGACTTCCAAAAACGAGGAGGTTATACGTTCGTCTGTGGATATTTTTTTTTTTTTTATGTATGTTCAACAATTACTCCGCCGTTTATGAACCGATTTTCAAAATTTTTCTTTTGTTATATTAGGTTCCACTCCAATTTGGTCCCATTTTGTCAAAAGTGGTGATCTGATGATGGGATCCATGAGTACTCGAGGGAACTCCTCAAAATTCAAATGGAAACATATGTTTTTTTTGGTTTCATATGAAGTACTCCAGGCATATGTAACCAAAAAGTAAGATTTTGCACCAGGATTTACCATGGTTCGAAGGTGGTGAACAGAACTCCTTACTGCTTATAGATACATGTTTGGGGGTTTCGGCGTTGTCTTAAGAACTGAAAGCATATACTACTATGCAAATTTAATTAATCATCATCATCATCACCACCATTCCACCATACATCCGTGATTAATCGAGGGAACTCCTCCAAATTTATATGGAAACTTATAATGATTTCGATTTTATAAGAAGTATCCTAAGCATATGCTACCAAAAAGCAATGTTCAGAAAAGTGGTGACCTGATGATGGGATCCATGAGTAATCGAGGGAACTCCTCAAAATTCAAATGGAAACATATGTTTTTTTTTTGGTTTCATATGAAGTATTTCAGGCATATGTTACCAAAAAGTAAGATTTTGCACCAGGATATACCATGGTTCGAAGGTGGTGAACAGAACTCCTTACTCCTAATAGATACATGTTTGGGAGTTTCGGCGTTGTCTTAAGAACTGAAAGCATATACTACTATGCAAATTAAATTTATCATCATTATCATCACCACTATTCCACCATACATCCGTGAGTAATCGAGGGAACTCCTCCAAATTTATATGGAAACATAATATAATGATTTCGATTTTATGAGAAGTATCCTAAGTATGTGCTACCAAAAAGCAAGATTTTAAAATTAGTTATACCATGGTTCCGAAGGTGCTAAGAGAACTCCGGATTCCTTATATATACAAGTTTGGGGGTTTCGGCGTTGGTTTAAGAACTGAAAGCATATGCTACTATGCAAGTTACATTCATCATCATCATCACTACTACCAGTCACCACACCATGAGTTATCTAATTATAACCCTATTATTGTTACTTTTAATCGTCTTTAAGAACAAACCCCAATTTGTCGAACGATTTAAAAAATTATAATGTTATTTCAATGTAAATGACTCGACCTTGGTGTTTAGGTTACCGAGTTAGCAACTTGATCACAAGATCTATGAGGAAAGTTATTCTTAAAATTTATAAGGACGATTTTAGTTATATTTGAGCATCCATACAAATATTATAAATGCGAAAGTGTGTCTGTCTGTCTATCAGTCTGTCCGATTTTGCTGAAATTTGGCATGGAGATACTTTGAGTCCCTAGAAAGGACATAGGATAGGATATTTTTATCCCGGAAAAATTTTAAGTTTCCGCGCGATAAACGAATTTTGGCGCAACGAAGTTGCGGGCGTCATCTAGTAATGTTGAGTTGTTTTCATGAGTGTAATGATAGAAAGTCACTGAACAGAACTCTAGAGCCTTTAAAGACAGGCGTATAAACATTAATTTTATTATTGCTTGATTAACGCCAAGCATATATATTAGGTATACAGTGGTATATGCTTGGAGTTAAGTAAGCAATTCTGAAGTAGTGATATCAGACAATGAAATCTCATAATATCATGAAAGTGTATCCTGGATCCAAAGTAACTAAGCATAACACATATTAGTCTGTGCAGAAAACCAGCTTATAAATCACTTAAAAGAGTGAAATTATTATTTTTAACAAAAAATTAAAACCGACTTCCAGGGTAAAAACAATAATAATTTATAATGAACAAAAAAGTGTTAAATAATTATTTCTCTTTAAAGTGCCTTATGCATAATTCTCCTAAACCTCAACTATTTCTGTACACAATCTACATTATTTTGAAGTCGGTACCAGTCCTAAATATTAAAAATATTTTGTCATACAACTCAGCATTCTTAAAGCTGGTACCGTCTTCAAAATAATGTAGATTGTGTACAGAAATAGTTGAGGTTTAGGAGAATTATGCATAAGGCACTTTAAAGAGTAAGAATTATTTAACACTTTTTTGTTCATTATAAATTATTATTGTTTTTACCCTGGAAGTCGGTTTTAATTTTTTGTTAAAAATAATTTTACAATATAATTTAGAATGTTGGATATTTAACCCATACATTCCCTAAATCAATTGTGTGTGAAGGCATTTAATCAAAAATAATACAAATTTTTTTTCAATTACCTAAAAAACATGAAAATACAAGCGGTCTGTCAGACCCCATGTCCATAAGACGTATGTTACAACTTTTAGATGTCCATAGTTAAAGGTTAAGTTGGTCAGCCAATTCCAGACGTTATTTTCTCACTCCGTAATGACTATTATCTATATATATTTAAATTGATTCTCAATTGTGTATGATGGTGGAAGTCCAGGGAAGGGAAGGGAACCGGGACATCTAGTTATAGATAAATTATCATTTTATAACATTATACATTTTGTAACCAAACTCACTGAGCCTTTTTTCTTGCAAACAACATTGTTTTAAAATACAAGCATTCTGCTAACTCTCTAAAATATCTGACCATTCACAAAGAACATGTAAATACTATTAAAGTAAAGTCACATGACGGGTACAAGCAGGAAGTGAATTTAAACCCATATTCTACAAGCTTCTTACTCATTGCCATTTACGTCTGCACTCTGCAGTCGTTAACATTTTTTTTAAGAATTGCAATAATTAATCTTAGGCCTAAGTATGGAAAATGAATGAATCATTATTTTTAACCGACTTCCAAAAACGAGGAGGTTATACGTTCGTCTGTGGATATTTTTTTTTTTTTTTTTTTTTTTTTTTTTTTTTTTTTTATGTATGTTCAACGATTACTCCGCCGTTTATGAACCGATTTTCAAAATTTTTCTTTTGTTATAATAGGTTTCACTCCAATTTGGTCCCATTTTGACAAAAGTGGTGATCTGATGATGGGATCCATGAGTAATCGAGGGAACTCCTCAAAATTCAAATGGAAACATATGTTTTTTTTGGTTTCATATGAAGTATTCCAGGCATATGTTACCAAAAAGTAAGATTTTGCACCAGGATTTACCATGGTTCGAAGGTGGTGAACAGAACTCCTTACTCCTTATAGATACATGTTTGGGGGTTTCCGCGTTGTCTTACGAACTGAAAGCATATACTACTATGCAAATTTAATTCATCATCATCATCATCACCACCATTCCACCATACATCCGTGAGTAATCGAGGGAACTCCTCCAAATTTATATGGAAACTTATAATGATTTCGATCTTATGAGAAGTACCCTAAGCATATGCTACCAAAAAGCAATGTTCAGAAAAGTGGTGACCTGATGATGGGATCTATGAGTAATCGAGGGAACTCCTCAAAATTCAAATGGAAACATATGTTTTTTTTGGTTTCATATGAAGTATTCCAGGCATATGTTACCAAAAAGTAAGATTTTGCACCAGGATTTACCATGGTTCGAAGGTGGTGAACAGAACTCCTTACTCCTTATAGATACATGTTTGGGGTTTCGGCGTTGTCTTAAGAACTGAAAGTATATACTACTATGCAAATTTAATTTATCATCATCATCATCACCACCATTCCACCATACATCCGTGAGTAATCGAGGGAACTCCTCCAAATTTATATGGATTTCGATTTTATGAGAAGTATCCTAAGCATGTGCTACCAAAAAGCAAGTATGGGGGTTTCGGAGTTGGTTTAAGAACTGAAAGCATATTATGCTACTATGTAAGTTACATTCATCATCATCATCATCAGTACTACCGGTCACAAGACCATGAATTATCTACTTATGACCCTATTATTGTTACTTTTAATCGTCTTTAAGAACAAAGCCCGAATTTGTCGAACGATTTAAAAAATTATAATGTTGTTTCAATGTAAATGACTCAACCTTGGTGTTTAGGTTACCAAGTTAGCAATTTGATCATAAGATCTATGAGGTAAGTTATTCTTAAAATTTATAAGGACGATTTTAGTTATATTATTTGAGCATCCATACTAATATTATAAATGCGAAAGTGTGTATGTCTGTCTGTCTGTCTATCAGTCTGTCTGTTTGTTACCTCTTCACGCTCGAACCGCTGAACCGATTTTGCTGAAATTTGGCATGGAGATACCTTGAGTCCCGAGAAAGAACATAGGATAGTTTTTATCCCGGAAAAATTTTAAGTTTCCGCGCGATAAACGAATTTTGGCGCAACGAAGTTGCGGGCGTCATCTAGTAATGTTGAGTTGTTTTCATGAGTGATGAGTGTAATGATAGAAAGAAAGTCACTGAACAGAACTTTAGAGCCTTTAAAGACAGGCGTATGAACATTAATTTTATCATTGCTTGATTAACGCCAAGCAATAAGCATATACATTAGGTATACAGTGGTAGGTATATGCTTGGAGTTGCTTAAGCAATTCTGAAGTAGTGACATCAGACAATGAGTTCTCATAATATCATGAAAGTGTATCCTGGATCCAAAGTCACCAAGCATAACACATTAGTCTGTGCAGAAAACCAGCTTATAAAGCACTTAAAAGAGTGAAATTATTATTTTTAACAAAAAATTAAAACCGACTTCCAGGGTAAAAACAATAATAATTTGTAATGAACAAAAAAGTGTTAAATAATTCTTACTCTTTAAAGTGCCTTATGCATAATTCTCCTAAACCTCAACTATTTCTGTACACAATCTACATTATTTTGAAGTCGTTACCAGTCTTAAATATTAAAAATATTTTGTCATATAGAACTCAGCATTCTTATCTGGTACCGTCTTCAAAGTAATGTAGATTGTGTACAGAAATAGTTGAGGTTTAGGAGAATTATGCATAAGGCACTTTAAAGAGTAAGAATTATTTAACACTTTTTTGTTCATTACAAATTATTATTGTTTTTACCCTGGAAGTCGGTTTTAATTTTTTGTTAAAAATAATTTGAATTATTATTGTACTCACTACAATAATTAAGAATTATTGGACAGTACCTCTTTTATAAATGTCAATTAAATGATAGTCACAAAGAAACTTGCAGCTCTCTATTAATCTTAACATACAACTTCACATTAAATTTTTTTTTCAGTTGTCCGCCACGCACATTTCTACCTGCTCTGTGCAAGATCTTTCTAGACGAGTGTGCACCTGATAACGTCCTAGAAGTCACTGCCAGAGCTATCACATACTACTTGGATGTTTCTGGTAAGTATTCCATACTGAATCCATTTTTAGGGTTCCATACCCAAAGGATTAAAACGAGACCCTATTACTAAGACTGTTGTCTGTCCATCTGTCTGTGTGTCCAGGCTGTGACTCAAGAACTTCTGAAATTTTCACAAATTGTGCTTTCTGTTGTCGCTACAACAACAAAAATGTAAACAAAATAAAATTAATATTTAAGGGGGGCTCCCATACAAGAAACATGATCTTTTTGGCTTTTTTGGTTTGTAATCCATAATAGCAACACATAATTATTAAGCACTTAAATTTTTTAGAGAATCCTCAAATATATATATATATATAAGTACTTCAATAATTGATACTAAAATTAAAATAAAAAATTAAGGGGTGCTCCCATACAAAAAACACAATTTTTGTCCTATTTTTTTTCTATAAAGGTACAGAACCCTTCATGCGCGAGTCTGACTCGCACTTGCCCGATTATTTATTCGATGAATACTATACTAATATAATAAATATGAAAGTGTGTCTGTTTGTCCGAGTATCTTTTACCTCTTCATGCTTAAACCACTGAACTGACTTCAATGAAATTTAGTATTTTATTATATCAAGTCCCATTAGAGAGAGAGAGAGAGAGACATTTATCATACGAAAATTATTTAATTGTTCTAGCTGAATGCACTAGGAGGATTGTAGCAATAGAAGGAGCTGTGAAAGCCATCTGCAGCCGATTGCTTACAGTCGATCCCAACAACAGAACCAGCAAGGATCTTGCTGAACAATGCATCAAGGTAAGCTTTGCTATTGTGAAACTGATTGATTATAATTTTATATCATAATATATTATTACTTTTCCTCCTTCGCATTGTTTTCCAATTTCCGTATGACTTGAATTCGAAAATTTACTGCCTGCATGTTAATAACTTTAATTGGCTGCATAAGTTGTCAAATCCTAACTGAACTATTCACTTTGTTGAATAATTTTGTCTTAACCACTTTATAACCTTAAAACTCTTCATCAAGATATAATTTGTATGAAATCTGCCTCGTGGCTTGGACTATATTAATTATTCATACTCTATGATCCCGTGAACTTTGTATCACTTTCCACTTTCCCTGGATATCCACGAATATTTCAAGGAATATTTTCAATTTATAATTGGGTAAGTCGGTTCAGCGGTTCTAGAGTTAGCGGGACTAACAAAATTAAAAATTCACTTTTACTTATTTTTTATAGATAAAATATTATAGATTATATTGACTTATAATTAAACGCTTTAGGTATTGGAGCTGGTATGCACGCGCGAGGCGGGCGCGGTGTGGGAGGGGGGCGGGCTGCCGTCCGTGCTACACTTCATCACGCACCATGGTACCTCCGTCCACAAGGACACCCTGCATTCTGCTATGGCGGTTGTGTCCAGGTACATTTGTGTAGTTCTTCGTTCGTTCGTCAAGCTTACGTCTGCTGTAATAGGAGTAGGACTACTACTTTATAAAAGTTAGACATATTATCTCAAATATATTTATGCTATAATCATTCAGAAAAGGGTCATTTAAATGTTTCACATACATAATATTTCTTAGTTTTTAGTCAACCGTTTGTCAATTGTACACTGTACTGTACGTGACATGAGATATTGAGAGACATTGTACGAACTGCGAGCGAAATATATGTTTAAAGGGGAAGATGTGTAAGCGACATGGATGTTGTGATGTAAAGTACCACAAAGGTTTGACTCCTTTAGGACCTTTAGGTCATAAACATTTTCTTTTATGCAGGGTGTGCGGTAAAATGGAGCCGGGAGACGCGCGCGTGGGCGACGCTGTATCATCGTTATCCGCGTTGCTGCGGCACAGCGACGCGCGTGTTGCGGACGCGGCGCTACGCTGTTTCGCTTCGCTCGCGGACAGGTTCGCGCGCGCGCACGCCGACCCCGCGCCGCTTGCCGAACACGGTACGATCACATTACGAACTGTTATGTATCTCGCTAGGATGGACATAGATTTTAATCAGCAGCAGTGGCAGCCGCACTCATTGCGAGGCCGGAGACCCTGATCGGCAGGTCTTTGTGAGGTCCTTTGCCAAAAAAAAATAATTTTGCGAGGCCTGTGCAAAAGCGAGGCCACGGGCGATTGCTCTGTTCGCCACCCCCTAGGGCCGCCACTGATCAGCAGTTTATTTCGTTCTCTATTCTTGGAATCTGGAAAGTTGCACAACAGAATATTAGTAATGCCAACTATATAAATATAGAGTAAATACTGTTATTTTAAATACTTAATAATATTATAGTGTTAAGAATTTACCGGTAAGTACTAAAATATTATATTTATTACTTGCTACTTTCTCACTGATTAATGAATTGGGTTTAGTGAAAAAAATTAAAGGAAGGTTTTGTAATTGATTTTATTCGCCGATTTCCGTTACAAAATCGAGGGCAGTTGCATGAAATATAAATTTAAAATCATTGACAGGTTTGATCGAGGAGTTGGTCCGTCGTCTCGGCGCTACAGAGAGCACAGAAGACAAGGGATTAGTGACTTCTGTGTCGACCACTGTCAGCCTGCTGTCCACACTGTGTAGGGGATCGGCTCAAATCACACATGTAAGTAATTTATTGTATTGCATGTTGTAAGCTACATTTTATATTATAAAATCTGTATGAAGAAGATAATGTGTACAGAACTTAACCGAGACTAACTTTTTTATAAAAAAATGTCACCCGCGATTTTGTTACTCCCAAATAAGTTATAGCGCAGAATGTCCTTTCTCGGTCTTTCGTTACCAAATTTCATCCAAATCATGTCAGGTACCATTTCTCAAACTTTTGGAATTTGTAATATTAGGATTTATTTGACGAAGTTCTCTGGCTCTTGAGCCACTATAAGTTCACGATAATAATGATTTATCATCAAGTACATCTCGGTTGTTTTTGTCAGGACCTGGTGCGCCTGGAGCTGTGCGGCGCGATCGAGGCGGCGGTGCAGGCGGACGAGCGCTGGTGTCTGGAGTGCATGCGCCTCGTCGACCTGCTGCTAGTGCTGCTGTGTGAGGGCCGCCACGCTATACAGACGTGAGTGCTTACATAATACCGACGAATGAGGGATGTTGAAATTCTATTTGCCACGAGGTGCCGCGATGTAGCCTTAAAGGGGCCCCGAGACGATCAAATGGTTTGATTCAAACCTTACGTGTTTGATGAAATCGTTTCGACTGCCCCTAAGTATACTGAGTCAACTAACAAATTGCAAACTTTGCAAGAACGAAACGTTATATTTTTAACGTCGTTAAAATTACGGAAAAATAAATGATCATAGATAATCACCTATAAAAAGGCCCTTCAACAGGGCATTGCCCCCTTCAGGTTTGTCAAACGATCTTAAAGTTGTACGATATATACCTGTACCGTGAGACATGTAACGGAATTAACACAATCTAACGTTTACAACGACTCTTTTATTACAGTAACACAAACCGCGGTCTCGGTCCGGTCGCGGCGACAGGCGGCGGCGAGGGCTCGAGTCGCGGCGACAAGTCGCACCGACAGCTCATCGACTGCATTCGCAGCAAGGACACGGACGCGCTCGTCGCCGCCGTCAACTGCGGCGCCGTCGACGTCAACTTCACTGATGACGTCGGCCAGACGCTGCTCAACTGGGCAGCGGCTTTCGGCACGAGGGAGATGGTGGAGTTTCTGTGCGAGAAAGGTATGCTAGTGCCTAGTAGGCTTTAGTTAACGAGTAGTATGTGGAGGTTTTCATCGAAATACCTACCGACCTACTTATGAAATGTCCCATATGTCAAAAATTTTTATGATTTCTAGTAAATGTTGGGGATGGCGACTAATTTATTTTTAGGAGCTGATTAATACAATATATTAAATACAGCTACTTGATGCAAATGGGTTTTGTCTTGGCCAAGGCAAACAGTCATTATCATTTTTAGTGACGATTGACCTATGGGTGCAATACACAACAAGGGTAAAGTATGATAGCCCACTTGCCCCAGATTAATGTTAACTCTTGTTTATTTTAGTTGCATAAATGTCAGAATAAATATGACTCATGACAGAGCTACAGGAATAGGAATCGGGCATTAACAACATTAAAGAAAAGGAAGGAAACAATAATAATTAGTATTGACTATTAAGCTATGACGTCATAGCGTAGTTCTTATATACATCATTTTATTTTTTTATAACAATTCGAACAGGCGCCGACGTAAACCGCGGTCAGAGAAGCTCTTCGCTTCACTACGCGGCGTGTTTCGGGCGGCCGGCCATCGCCAAAGTGCTGCTGCGGTACGGCGCCAACGCCGACCTGCGAGACGAGGACGGCAAGACCCCTCTCGATAAAGCTAGAGAGAGACACGATCAGGGTAAGTACTCTTTTGCCTTTAGGGCTGTCATGGCGGTACCCACATTCGCCTAACATTCCTGCATCGCGCTATCAAAGTTTTCTGAGCGCGTCAGTGTATATACGACAGCTGAAATGTATCACGTGTCACTTGGCAAATGAGCACAAAATATTGCATTAGTTTGCTCAATGTGTAATATTTTTTAGTAATAATAACTTACTAACAAACAATTAATATCAAAGTTTGTAGTATGATAATAATTGAGATATTATGAGCTGATTGATTGTATTAATCACAGGAACCCTTACATATTTTGTAGTTTCAAATTACGTTGTAATTATTAAGTAAAAAAAGTTATTACTGTTAAAAAAAAAAAATAGTAGAAGTTGAAGATACTAGAAACATTGACCCCTTGATTTAAAAAAACATAATATAATTATTATGTATGCAACGAAATGTTATAAAAATGATTTATAACATTCTTATAGAAATGATTTATTTTAAATGTTATAAGACAAGGAAACATTCTTATCTAAATAATATAATATATAACTCAAAGGTGACTGACTCACTGACTGACTGACATAGTGATCTATCAACGCGCAGCCCTAACCACTGGACGAATCAGGCTGAAATTTGGCAGGTAGATGTTATGACGTAGGCATACGCCAAGAAAGGATTTTGTTCAATTATACCCCCAAGGGGTTAAAATGGGGGAGGAAAGTTTATATATTATAATAATACTTCTTAACGCGAGCGAAGCTGCGAGCAAAAGCTAGTTATAAGAATGATTCCTATACAATGTGCCAGATCGATTGAGAATAACGGACATTGACCTTTTACAGGGGTTACAAACTTACAGGCTATAGGTTCAAATTATGGTATGACTAAAATAAATATGATTATATTAATTAATTACATAAAAATAACGGATATCGACAAGGCTCAGAATCAAACATTGTTTTGAAATTCCATTATTTATTTTAATTTAAATACACAGTTTGACAATATTTTCATTCGGGAGTTCTGTCGTCACTTGAATCTCCATTGTTTGACGTACTGTCACTAAATTCCGATGAGCTGTCTGTGACATATTATATTACAAATGAAACTGGCGAATTACTCCAACGTACACGCGCGAACACTATCCGTGAAGGAATGAAAACAAAATGGCGAACCCAAAGAGACGCACATCTGCCTGTCAGTGCTGCGTTTTCTTTCAACCAAAATGATGTAACTCGCGTTTTGCTTATTTTTAAAGAATGAAATTGGAAGTGCGTTTTATTGCTTCAAATATTGTTTTTTAAAATAACTATTGTGAAAAGTGTTGTTTTGTTGCCTGCATGAACTAAAACAAATTACAACACATTTTTTTGCGCTGAATATTTTTTTATAACATTTGACTTACTTAAATGTTTTTTTATTAAATTATTAATTTCTAAGTTACACCTTTCGACTCACGGTCCGTTTCAAGGGTCAATGTCCGATATTCTCAATCGATCTGGAACTTAGTATAGTCTTAAACCTTGGAAATGTCACTGGAAAGACATAACATTTTTTCTTCATTGTGTAACTTTTTTATTAGTAGGAAGGTAAGTAAATTAATAAATGTTCTCAGGTCACAGAGAAGTGGCGGCCATACTGCAGTGCCCGGGCGAGTGGCTGGTGGTGAGCAACCAGGAGTCACCGGCGTCCTCCAACGAGGATGACTTCCCTGACACTGGTGATAAGGAGATGGCCGCCGTTTACTTGGAGTGAGTGTGCTAATACTTGATGATGATGATGGAATAATGAACTATCAGAGCTGAAGTGAAGAATATTCTTAGGCAGATGGGAGACCTACGTAGTTTGGTCGCGTTACGTTAAACCCAGCCGACAAATCACAACTATTAACTTTAAATTGACATGATCCGACCAAATGTCAGTGGTCTGTCAACTAGAAATCATTTTTCTCGATGGTACTATTGTACTGCGATCTATATTCCGTTCCGATCGATATTCAGTTCAGTTAAATTAGTTTTAATTGCCAATGTTATTGTTATTGCGCGGTTACGGTTGCCCGCGAACGTCATACGGTTTTGTAAGACGTCATACGGATTTCTGACCGAACTTTTGCTTTGTGCTGTTGCAATCTGTGGGTTTTATTTTATATTTTGTAGTAAATTTACTATTTATTTATATATTTTTTTGTGTTTTCGTCTATGTTTTGGTGTTTAAATATTTAGTAGTAAATTTACTAAAAAATATTTAAACAATTTTTTTTAGTACCGTATTTAAATATTTTGTAAAAAAAAATTGTGCAGGAACCTAGGTAATTATTATTTTAAGCTGAAAAATAACTCAAACATGTTAAATATTTTCGTATGATAAAATTGTTTTGGTATTAAGTATGTATGAGAATTTCGAGGGTACCCCGGCCCCTTAATTAACCGTTCAATGTCTGTGTCTGTCAGGCGTCTGGTGCCAGTGTTCTGCGCGCGGTACGTAGGCGCGGGTGGTGCGGGCGTGCGGCGCGCGTGCCTGTCGCTCGTACGCAAGATGGTGCACTACGCGCCCGCGCCGCGTCTGCGTGCGCTCTCCACCCCGCGCACCGCCGCGCTGCTCACGCGACTCATTGCGCAGGTGCTAGACACACAGGTAATTAATCTTGTTCTGCAGAGTAAATTACTACACAGGTACACGCTTTGGTCCACGAAACAAGTCACTATACTAATGAAAAAACTAAAATTATACTGCGTCTTATTGGACGACATGCAATATATTATTGTTTTATAAGATATTTAATCTCAGTGGTAATAATAAATACGCACGTACGTTGCGTGTACGTGTGCGCACATGCGTGTAGTACGCACTGACGCGTGTATGTGACTCAGGATGAGTGGTGCCGGCGCGGGCAGCGGTACCTGCGCAGCCGCTATATCCGGCCGCCCGCGGTAATGTTCCGATGGTGTGATCGTTCTGTTGTGGCTCTCATTGCATCTCGCGACACCTCCCAAACGCTGGATATACGGAACCGTTGATCGCCCCGATTGGAGCTATATCTGTCTCTTTCTCGCTCAGTACTCTAGTAATATATTATTCTAAAAACACGTTTTATGCTACGTTTGTCGGAATCCGTGTGCATCCAGTGTTTAGAGCGTTTGGTTTTGTAGTAGCCGCACTACGCACTATGGACTGGTCGTACGTCGCTATATTAGTTTACCTTATCTCTAGTACTTGTATAACATTATCTGTATATACTCATGTAGTTCACCGCACAACGACGGAACTAATAAAATACGAGATGGTTTTTGTCATACCGCATTAACAACTAATTGTATGTTCAAGTGAGTTTTTAAATCATCGTAATATTTTAAAGCATTCTGTTACTGTGAAAACATCACACCATCGAAATTACCCGCATCAGACTATCCTATTGTTTGTACCTTGTAAATGATCCGGGACTTTTGCGACTTAAGGTGACGCCATGTTAAAGTAAAAAACCGTGTTGGATGTGTTTTAGATTGCTTGTTTTCTATGCGAGGCTGGCCCGGCCTCTCATAGAAAACAGGCAATGGAACAGCAAAAAATAGAAAGGGCGTAGCGACAAAATGGTTTTTGTCGCGTAATTTAAAGACCATAAATACATTGCATATAAGCTATGGACAAATTAAAGTGTATGCTAGAACCAATTTATGTACAAATTTTGGAAGCTTATATCACTCTCCTCTGTTGGCAAAATAGGAATCCCTTTTTTACAGAGGTCTTTTTGATTGATTATTCTGTGTTATAAAAGTTGAAAAAACGTGTTATGCTATGGGTAATTCAAAGACAAAGATATGATGAATACTGACAGTGAACTTTAATTTGTTAGCTTTAGTCATTGCTGAGAAAAATGGACATCGCTACAGCCAAATTATCAAGGCGTCACCTTAAACTGTCTGTAAGAATATTAGAGGAGCTTTGTTTATTGTAGATGCTATAGTTACTGTGGTACTTACAATACCATGCACTGTACATTTTCTCAATAAACAAAGCGAGTGAGATCTTGATTAACATTTATGCTATGTGCTACAAAAATGTTTGTTTTGATTTCTTTTCATAGAAATTAAAAGAAAGGATCAATATGAATTTAATAGAAAAAGGAAAATTGTCGAGACCATTTAGCAAATTGTTTTATCATAATGAACATTGACAGGACGACGACGATGGTCACCTGACAGTCCTGGGCATAGCGGAGGAGCTGATGGTGAAGGCTTCGGACATATATCTGGAGCAGTTCGCGCGACTCGGCGTCTTCAGCAAAGTGGAGGCGCTGGCCGCTGCGCAGGCTGGCTTGGCGGATGACAGCGCCGGCCAGTCAGGTACACACTGTCTGTTCATACCATAATAACATATATGAGGTAATGTTTTGATTGTTTGTATATGCTTCGAAACTACTGGACCGATTTTACCAAAAGCTGTTTTTTTTATTGAGGTAAAACTTATAGTTACCGCGGGAGTGTTTTTTGCGTCGACAAGGTCGCGAAAAACTTCTAGTGTAAACGTCATCACTAATCATACATAAAAATGGCGTATAGCGTCATATACGCCGCGATGCCTTCTATAATATGTCAACTTATAGGGGGACATTGTAGGTCACGCTTTAATCAGGGATGTGAGTTCCTTGAGGTCCCAAATGACATTCCTAAATAAGTCCTCATAAATTTTCTATATTGTAGGATGGTCACCAAGCGCTCTGGCGAGCGGTGTGGGTACAGCGGGCGACGCGACGGCTCTAGTAGCGGGCGGGGCGTACGTATGGGGGGAGTGGTCGTTATGCCGCGGCCGCGACGCGCTCTACGTGTGGAGTGACGCGGCCGCAATCGAGCTGAGCACCGGCTCCAACGGCTGGTTCCGCTTCCTACTCGATCATAAACTCGCCACCATGTACAGTAGCGGCAGTCCCGAGCACCAGACTGATAACACAGGTATAGCGACTTGTCACTATAAACCTTGTCAAAAGAAAACACACAGTTTTTTATGTTTATTTATTGAGAAGGGTTTGTTCGCATTGCGAGCATGTCACCCTAAAATTATATATGTTCCTATATATAATTTTATGAATAAATAGGACTTATTCACAGACATTTTATATGGTGTTTTGTGCCTCGATTTGCCGATTGAACTTTAGCAAATAATAGGTTGAAAAGTGTGTGCTAAAATCGGACACAGAGTTTTTTTTAAGGCTGTGGAGACAATTTTAGACTTTTGCTTCCCGCACGAAGTCACAATCATTTTATTTTACTAAAATTTTTATTTTCAGAAAATCGTGGAGAATTTATAGACAAACTCCAGAGAGCGAGGACGTCCGTAAAAAATGCTGTACCCCAACCCATATTGTCGAAGCCTAGTAACACAAAACTCATACTCGGGAACTGGGTACTGTCGTGTAAAAAGTTAGTATTCAGTTTCTTCGATTTATTTATTATACTGTATAATTTTCATACTTTTTTTAAAAGGTCCACGGTTTTGTTCCTTGTTTGATGCATTAGTAAAGTTGTGTGACAGATCACAAAACAGGACAAAACATTGGGCATCAAGCTGCATTGTGTACACATGATAGCGGATATTTTTATACGTAAATGTCAGCTATTTAAACTTAGTATTTGTATATTTGTTATATTCACTTCATATTTTCACATTGTCTTTATTTTAGGGAAAAGGAGCTCCATATTCACAACACGGATGGCCAGCAGCAAACTACGATACTGAGGGAAGACTTGCCAGGCTTTATCTTCGAATCGAATAGGGGCACTAAACACTCGTTCACGGCAGAAACATTTTTAGGTAATTATAATATTACTCTAGTAACTGGCTACTTAACTGTTTTTTTGACGTGAAAACGTCTAATAACTCGTTACTACAGGCTGCATGCACAAAAAATTTGACGTCATTGTCCCGTTCCGCAAGCGAGAGCGCGGCACGAACGAGAGAGAGGCATGATCGGCTCGAGCGATCGGCTCAGTTCGTAGTTGTCACGTCAAACTACCGTCCGTAAACCGACTTTACAGGCAATTTATTTTGTGGCGGTACCCACATTCGCCTAACATTCCTGCATCGTGCTATCGAAGTTTTCTTAGCGCGGCAATATATATACGACAGCTGAAATGTATCAAGTGGGCTCCGGCCTGACCGAGCATACCACCTCGCTCGGTCGGAAGATCTTCCTTTGGGCCTCCACGCATTATCCCCACATTGGTGACCCTCGACAGAACACGCCTCCTTCATCATCATCACTCCCCGCCCCTCCGCACCGCGCCAGCCAGCATCGCCTCATCGGTTACATCGTCCACTAGCCGCAATATACCGCGGCCTGGGCGACTCCGCATCGGCATCATCGGGCTTTCTCACTACACCGACCGGTCAGCAAGCAGAGCACATCTCTCCTGGTCAGCACGTAGCATCGGCCCCGCACGGCAGCTTATCCGACTCACTGGATCCCGTGCAGCAGCTTACAGTTCCGACTCACTGGGACTCACTGCAACAGTTCCGACTCACTGGAACTCACTGGCACTGGCGACTCAAGCGACAAGACTTCAAGATTCAACCTCCGGTCTTCGGGGGGGAGTGATGTGGCGGTACCCACATTCGCCTAACATTCCTGCATCGTGCTATCGAAGTTTTCTTAGCGCGGCAATATATATACGACAGCTGAAATGTATCAAGTGGGCTCCGGCCTGACCGAGCATACCACCTCGCTCGGTCGAAAGATCTTCCTTTGGGCCTCCACGCATTATTTCCACAATTTAATAGAAAATGATGTTCGTATGTGTTCAAAAACTGATAACTTTTTATCAGCTTTAGAGATTGTAGTAAAATTTGATTATAAGAGATAAATAAATAATAATTATTATGTTTACTTATTATCCAGGTCCAGAGTTGGCGAGTGGCTGGGCGGATCGCCGGCCGCAGGTCACCAATAGCGCTGCACCCCAGAGCCGAGGACGACTCTCAGCCAAGACGGAGGCACAAAAGGCGCAGGTCCGTATTGTTTTGTAACGTTAACTTTCACTCATACAATATAACAACCAACATAATTTTGTGGATTTTTTTGTTCGACTATAAAAATATATTTTAACTTTAATATAATGTTATAGTGTAAATTCGCCTGCGAGTTTCAGAGTTAACGTTACAAGTTAACGTAAATTGAGGTCATAATATATTGCGCGCAGGTATGCGAGCGCGCGCGTGGTCTGTACGCTCGGCACCTGGCGGGCGCGGCCGGGCTTGCGCCGCGTGTGCCCGTTGCCCGCCTTCGAGCAGTGCTCGCAACGCTACAACGGTTAGCTACACAACCAGAGGGTTAGTATATTATGTTTATTTACTAAACGATTGTTGTGGCCATCTTTAAATATTTGTTAAAAACAAGCCACTAATATGAAATGGAATTAGTAACATACATTAAGAACTTAATTTTAACAATTTTTAACTATTTTAGGTAATTGGCAAAAAGAGTTTAAGGAGTCATTAGACCAACTCGCAGAACTCATTTGCGGCGAAGAGCTTCTGTCCGCTTACGAACTACAATCCTCTGGTTTGGCACCAGCTCTACTACAAATCCTTGCCCCACAACCTCACGGTTAGTATTTAGTTTTATAAACTCTTTTAAAATAATTATGTATAAGAAAAAAACAGACTGAAATTGTTATGGGTTTTTCTTGTATTTGCATAGAGAGTGCCTTGGGCCAAATAGTCGGAGACTGGCTGAACGCGGACGAGGGACGCGTGGGCGCGGCGCTGGCGGCCCGACTGGTGGGCGTGCTGGAGAGCGCCGAGCGTCTGCCCGTGGTCGCGCCCGCAGCGGACGCGCCGCATGCGCCGCAAGCGCTACACCACCTCACGCGCCGCCTGCGCCTACGCGTTGAGCGAGCCCACGACGACGCAGCGGATGAGGCCAACAACAACGCCGGCCGCAACCTCAAGGTGGAAGCGCTCACCACCGTGCGCCAACTCGAACGCTTCCTCGCCAAGTCCGTAGCCCGCCAGTGGTACGACATGGACCGGGCGACGTTCAACTTCGTGCAGCGGATCAAAGCTGAGGCGCCGCTCACCTTCACATACGATGTAAGTAACTCTTATGTTAGAAAGTGTGCCTATTAAGCTGTTTTTTATTGCTAGATCAACAGATAGCGCAAGATAGTATTTCCCAAGAACAAAGCAAAGCAAATGAAATAAAGCTAATTGATACTGCTTAAACTTGTATTGATATGGAGCTTGTTCTGCAGCACGACTTCGACGAGAACGGCGTGCTGTACTTCATCGGCAGCAACGGGGGAACGTGCGAGTGGGTGAACCCGGGTGCGCACGGATTAGTTTCGGTGTGGTCGTCGGACGGACGTGCCCTGCCGTATGGTCGCGCCGAGGACGTCCTGTCCCGCGCTCGCGAGCCGCTGAACGTGCACACGAACGATGACAGACGCGCGTTCGTCGCGCTCGACCTCGGCCTGCAGCTAATTCCCTCTGCCTACACGCTGCGACACGCGCGCGGATACGGCCGCTCCGCGCTGCGCAACTGGCTCTTCCAGGTTAAAACGTTGTTTTATTTACATACTAGCTGTCCCGGCAAACGTTGTTTTGCCATTTAAAGTATATTTTATCATCAGTTGATACATGTTTTACCCCCTCTTTTGTCCCCTAAGAGGGTGTGGGGGGGAAGGTCATACACCAGATGTTAAGTTGAAAAACACAGTTAATACCTAATATGAAGTAAGTCCACTAAAGAAAAAAGTTGTATACAAAATCTGACCCCTCTTTGGTCCCCAGAGAGGGTTGAGAGGGGAGGGGGGGAGGATTTTTATACACCAGATGTTGAGTTGGAAGAAGACAAATATAATATATCTGTGAAAACCGTATGCAAATCTGTGAAAACCGTATGCAAATCGGATCAGTAGTTTTCGTGTTAAAGAAAAAAGTTTGATACAAAATCTGACCCCCTCTTTTGTCCCCTTAGAGGGGTGGGGGGAAAAAATTTTATACACCAGATGTTAAGTTGGAAGAAGATAAATATATCTGCGAAAACCACATTCAAATCGGATCAGTATTTTTCGTGTGATGCTGGAACAAACATACAGACAGATAGAAAGAGTGACAGACAGACAGACAAAAAACTAACCACATTTTTGGCTTCTATAGCGATGTAGTGACAAAGGTGTAATTTCGGGTGTCATTTCATATCTTTTATGTACAGAATATTCATTTCTACAACAGAATATTTTCTTCCTCCCGCACGCGCTTTGGTGACGCTCACTATCGTAATATTTTAATTTCGCCATAATTTCAAAACCAAACGTCCAATTTTAATCATTCAAAGACCAAATATTATCTACATAAACTGTACTTAGTGATAAAATAATTTATTTTGATAAGGATTAATAGCGTCAGTAAAATATATCCGTTTAAATTTATTCCAAAAAAAATTTAGGATTTTTAAATAAATAAATGGTTATTGTGCCTCACTCGACATAGATAGGTATAGTGTGTCGCGGACTTTTTTGTAGATATTTATAAGATCTACAATTACTTAGAACATTTTATGGTTCTATCTTTTATAGTTTAGGCAGCGTACGCAAAATAAGTAACTTTTCTAGCTGATTTTTTACACCTTGCGTCCGAAAAACTCAAATATCTTACGGAACCCTACTTTTTTCCAAAATAAAATGTAGCCTATGTTCAGCAGAAATAATGTGAGATTTCAATAGCAAAAGAATTTTTCAAATCGGTCCAGTAGTTTCGGAGCCTATTCGACTCAAACAAACAAACAAACAAACAAACAAACAAACAAACAAACAAACAAACAAACAAACAAACAAATCTTTCCTCTTTATAATAGTAGTGTAGATTAACCTCTCAACGATAACAAAAGAATAACAATATATTTTCAAGAATCTGCGATCGAGGGTTTTTATCCAAGTAAAGTCCTGCTAAGACTTAATACTTTTTTGTTAGATGGATCTGACGGTTATTCGAAGTGATAAATTTATATAATTCTACCGAAAAGTAAATAGTTTTGTTTTTGCGAGTTCCCATTTTGAACGTCATAATATTATTTACACGGCGATTAAAAACTATAGTATGCTTCCAGATGTCCGCCGATGGTGTAAAGTGGACGACGCTGCTGGCGCACAGCGACGAGCAGGCGCTGCAGGAGCCGGGCAGCACGGCCACGTGGCGCGTGCGCGCCGACGCGCCATACCGCTACCTGTGCATACAGCAGAACGGCAAGAACGCCAGCGGACAGAGCCACTACCTGTCGCTGTCCGGCTTAGAGGTTTACGGCAAGGTATGGCTTTATTTCATTTTTTTGTCATAAAGAAGTAGCTGTCACTTGTATAATAGTTGAATAGATTTCATGTAAAAATCAGACAAGATATGCTAAATAATAGCCCCCTTACAAATGAAAGTATTTATTTATTTATAATAACTCTACTAGCTCTCCTTTTCTTTGTTCGGAATATTTGAAAAGTCAATTAACAGCCATACCTTGAATAATTATATTTCTGCTGCGTCTTCTATATCTTTATTAGTAAGGTGTTAAAGTTTACTGATTGGTAATGCAGGTAGTGGGAGTTGTGGAAACTCCCCCTCGGCAAGTGGGCGGTGGCGGCGCGGGCGCGACGTGCGGCGGCGCGCGTGCCCGTCGCTTGTCGCGCGGCGCTCGAGGCGTGTGCGCCGGCGCGCGCGTCACACGCGGCCCGGACTGGAAGTGGCGCGACCAGGACGGCGCCACCGCCACCGGCACCGTCACGTCTGATTTGCATAACGGATGGGTCGATGTCAGGTAAATGCACACTCCGCTTTTACCGTGTAGTCACTATAATAGCTTATCAACTAGATATCAATTGTAGATAAATTTCTATGGAAAGTGTATAATCATTTGGTGTCGTACATAGTAAAAGTTAAGTTTAATAGGTTTATATTATATATTATATATATGGTAAAAATTGTGAAATTTTTAAATGGTTAAGAAAAGAACCGAACCGATTGAGAATTATTTGAGTATAGTGTTAATTACAATAACGAGTGACGACGTACACGCTGACAGAAACGTGATGTAAGGTGCTGTCTACAAACTGTTGATAGATAGAATATAGATATTCTTTAATATAGATAACTCTTTATTGCTCACAAATTGGTACTATACCTAACTAGTTTGACTACTTGACAGTGCAGGAAGTTACTAAGTAAATTTTACTTAAACTTTACAAGCAATATTATACCTTAGGTGGGATCACGGCGGTCGCAATTCGTACCGCATGGGCGCGGAGGGCAAGTTCGACCTGAAGGTGGTGAGCGGCGGCGCGGAGGGCGCGCGCGGCGGACGCAAGAGCCACTCCACACCCAGTCTGCCGGACGCCACGGGCCCTGAACACCAGGTATTAATAATATTACAACTAGATGACGCCCGCGACTCCGTTGCGCCAAAAATCGTTTATCGCGCGGGAACCGTACATTTTTCCTATGTCCTTTCCCAAGACTTAAAGTAGATCCATGCCAAATTTTAGCAAAATCTGTTCAGCGGTTTGTCTTGACAGATAAGGTAGTAAATGCAGTTATCTTGCTTTAGGTCACGATTTTAGCAGCGAATATTAATTGTATACGCCGTATAATAATGTGTTTTAACGCAGGTGTCAGTGGCATCGACAGAACAGGCGTCATCGGCGGACAACATATCGGAGGAAGTGGGCGGCAACATGGGCCGGCCGCGCGCGTACCCCGCAGACCTCTCCGCTATCAATAACTCCACCCACCACATTAATACCGGTGAGTTTACATTATATTATTTGATAAAAAGTGGCGCCACTAGTATTTTTGTTGTAGCAGGTTGTTACAAAACAAAGTGATAATACTTTAGTTAGGGTGTGTAGTATGTGTCTTTATTATATAATTGGCTGTAAAAGTCGCGACACTGAAAGGGTAATGTTTGTCTTCTATGTTTGATAAAACGCCCCGACGTCATGAATTTGCCTATAAGAAATATAAAAAAAGTAACTATTCCTTTTAAAGACGTCTCCCGTATATTGTCACAAGTCTCAATACTTATGCCGGTCATTTTCTTGGGTCTATTTAACAATATAATGTGTGTTAGCGTTTTATTCATATCCTTTGTTATTTCAGACCTTGCTACAATCGTAGAATCCCTCACCCTGGGAGCGGAAACCAATAACTGTATGGACTTGGGCAACTCGTCCTACACTAACATGGAGCTTGGGCCCACGAGCATCACTGACATTACCAAACCGTATCCTGCGAAGGAGCCGCTGCCGGAATCGACACATGAGGTATTCATTATTCAAGCATTGAAAGGTTTTGCTAATGTTATGTTTTTGAGTTTTGCGTGAGCTTAATTTTTCTCTGTTTATAAATTAACGATTAAATACTGGAAATCGTTGAGGCATCCATCAGGACGCCATATGGGTACTAGTAAAACATAGTTTTGCTTTTAACTTATGTCGACTTAAGTCTAATAACCCCACGACGCACAGCCGATTTATTTGTGTGACTTTTTATCATAAAACTGACTGTAACGCAAAGGTAAACCTCAGCTTGCGTACTTGCAAGTTGTACCCAATCACCGAGTTTAGCAGCAGGAGAACACGGGTAAGGAGGCCTACTTTACGAAGAAACCGTTTTGAGACTCAAACAATCGAACGAGAATGTCGCGTCCTACTCTAACAAATGTGAAATGATGTTAGAGCATGCAATGATGTTAGTGCGAGTTTTATTCGATCATACGCATCGAACGCGTAAACGCGGATTTATGTGGGATCAAACCAGTATGCACGTTTAAGCCAGTAGATGAAATGAAAAATGAAAATGAAAAATGCGCTGCTTTGATCCCATATAAATTCGCGTTTACTCGCTCGATGCATATGATCGAATAAAACTCGCACTAACCCCTCAGGAGTCTCAAAACGGTTTCGTAGTAGGCCTCAATGTTACAAAGCTGCGGATCATTAAGTAGAGGGAGCACTCGACTAGGTGTAGTAGTAGGTAAGCAGTCAGCAGTTGAGTGTGGACCCACACTTAACTGTGTCACACCCGTGTGTGTTAGGCGGGCGGCGCGGGCGGTGCGGGCGGTGCGGGGTCGGGTGAGGCGGCGCGCAACAACGCCAACGCGCTGCTGTCCAGCGAGCTGCTTCATTTACCCGCCGAGCTGCTGCACACGCTACGCAACAACGCCAACCGCCTGCACATACAGGTAAACACGTGCACTGCGGGCCCCTTTCCTGTCATGCGAATTATCGCGCGCGCGCTGACTGGTCCACATGCTAGTTGCAATCATCTTGTCACTTCACACATGTTTTTCATATCATGTAGACAATACGCCCGTGGCCAGGAGCGTGGTATTATCCGCATGCATACTAAATCCGCGCGCGGGCTAAATTAAGCGTGATAAGAAAAGTGCTCTATAGGCACGTATGCTGTGCACGTACACCAGCGTGCGTATACGCACACCTATGTGTACATGTTAGTAAATAAGTACGCATGTATGATGTATCATATAAGATATACGTCGTAGTCGTTTAACTTTTAAAATATATGTACGCCTACAAATGATTCATATATTTCTTCAAATTACACAATTTTAGACTATTCCATTAACTTAGTTTACGCATTTTATTGTTGATATTTTTAGTGCGAAGAAAACGAGGCAGGCGACAGTCAGTTTGAGCACAAGAAGGACGCACAGGCGGGTGGTACCGGTACTATGAGCGCCAGCGAACCCGATCTCACGCAGCAGGTAAAAATAAGGACATAGACTAAATGCAACTAAACAAAGTTTTATGACGTCTAAATTTTATGCAATGTATACCTTTTTACTCTATTTTCAAAGAAGTTTTAACCTTTATGAAATTAATTGTCGTTATTATCTAGCTTGTGAATAAACATATACAAGGCCTCTCCTCTGGTTCAATTAATCAAATTCAAACTATTTATTATAATAAACTCAGGGTGCTGCACGGCTGTTGGAGTCGCTAGGCGTGGGCCGCGGCAGCGGCACGGCGCGGGGGACGGGGTTGGCGGGGGCGCAGCGCCCGCGGCCTAACCACTCGGCGGGGCTCTTCCCAAGGTATGGCGAAACTTTGATATTTTCTATGGTCATAGCAAGCAAATTTTTGTAGCCCTATGCTACAATGTAACATGTTTTAATCCGATCCAGGGGCCGTATCACGAAACCGTTTTGAGACTCAAACGATCGAATGAGAATGCCGTCCTACTCTAACAAATGAGAAATGACGTTGTTAGAGCAGGACGCAGCATTCTCATTCGATTGTTTGAGTCTCAAAACGGTTTCGTAGTAGGCCTCCAGCATCAGATATCTGTTCAATTGTAAAATACTTACTTTCATTGATAGTCTGGTGCGACTGGCGCTGTCGAGCAACTTCCCAGGCGGACTGCTGTCGGCGGCGCAGAGCTATCCATCGCTGGCACCCAACGCGCAAAACGCGCTTACTCTCTCGCTCACGTCTACGTCTAGTGAGAGCGAGCAGGTGCGTTATATGCATTTTATTTTGAAGAGATAATTACCTGTTTTTAAAATCAATGTTTATAGCAAGTTGGTTGAAATAAAAAACGCATGCAAAAAATAAACTAGTATGTAAGTGCCGTACTTAAATCTGCCATAAACTCTAATATAATTTCCCTCTTTTAAAAAAATACTTACAAAATCAATGCACTAAGTTTGTCCTAGTCTATCAAACAGGCGATGATAAATCCTTGTATGTTTTATTGGTATTTATTTTAATGGCATTTGATAGACTAGGACGAAACATTGTACTTACATACAGCGTATCTATTGTGATTTGTTTTACTATTTTTAGGAAGGAGGATGGACAGTAAATAATGTATGAATTGTCACGTTTGTATGTAGGTGTCTCTGGAGGATTTCCTGGAATCATGCCGCGCGCCGACGCTGCTGACGGAGTTGGAGGACGATGAGGAGGGCGAGGACGCGCTCGACAGCGACAAGGAGAACGAGCCCACCTACCACGAGGTAGTAAGTACACACGCTTTTACATTGACGGAGATGGAAGATATTACTGGCCCTTTAGCCAAGATCTTTTATTTATCGCTTCTATATAGAATCGCCGATCAAAATCTATGGAATTCAAACGATAAAGAAAAATTTTGGGTACAGGCTAGGGTGACGCTATAGTAAGTGGTTGAAAACATTTTTGGTGACATTAATTACCTCTTGCGCCAGTCTAGGATGGATTTACCCTTGGTTAATTTTATGGTTTTGTTATTCCTCGTATGTAAAAGAAAATACACGATATTTTAACGCAGGAAAACTTTAACACGGATTGACGCAGGTTGGCCTTAGTTCTTTAATATTTTGGAACGAAGTTCCTTAGCGCGCGTTGCGAAAGGGGGCTAGATGGAAAAAGTTGTAACGACACTTTTTGGTCGACACTTATTTTAGTACCTGTGAAATAGGGGCAGAGGGCGTTGACGTCAACTGGCGGGAAATTTAAAACTTCGTTCCATCCTGATGTCACTTGACACATCTCAAGTTTTTATCTATTTATAGCCAATATATGCACACAAGGAATGTTCTATCAATCTATCCAGGTTTCCCGCAACCTGCTGTCGCTGATGGAGGAGGAGGCGCTGGAGGCGGTGTGCGGCGCGGCGGGGGCGGGCGGGGGCGGGGCCAGTGCGGCCGGCCGCGCACGCAAGCCCTGGGACGACGACTTCGTGCTCAAACGCCAGTTCTCCGCACTCATACCCGCATTCGATCCGCGACCCGGACGCACCAACCTCAACCAGACCATCGGTTAGTTGCTATATTTGTGTAGCGCGGTGGATAATAATTAATGTGTGGTTGATCTTTAACTTACTAACTGCCGCACTCAGAGTAGAACATTAATTACTTACTTAAATGTAATTACATACATCCGATAGTCTATACCCGTATAATGTCGGCTAATAAAAGGTGCTTATTACATTCATCTGTTCCACTTGGCTCACTCAAACTATCTTTGTCGGTATGGCTAAAAGAAAATAGGTAATCGATATGATGTCAAACCAATAAACAGATCTGGACGTGCCGTTGAACGACGACTCAGACGAGGAGGAGGAGGCGGGTGCGACCGCTGCGGACACCAACAACAGCACCAGCATTACAGCGCTGCCGGCGCTGCGACTAGTGCTGAGCGCGGGCGGCGCGTCGCTCCCGCTTGACCGCCCGCGTTGGACCCTCTACCGCGCCGTGCTAGCGCTGGCATCGCGTGCCCCGGCGTTAGACACCACATACACGTGAGTAAAACGATCTTACATCTTTGTAAGGACGCTTCTTTATTATATGACTTTTTAATAGTGCATAACTAAGTCTTTTTAAATCCCTCAACTGGAATTTAGGGTTCTGTTTACTTTATTTATGAATATAATATTACTAACATTTTTTACAGATTAACATACAAAGAAATAGATGGAGCGGATACTTTTGCTCAGTCGAGTGATAGTGAAGACGACGAACCAGGCGACCCAGGTATCCATTTTTTCCATAAAAAGTTATCTATTATGAAAACTACTAGTCATTTGTAATCATTTTTTATCGTAAAGAGTATTTATATTAACAAATTTACGTTATTTTACATTCGTATTACGTTTTAGAGGGCGGCGTGTGCGGTGCAGAGGGTGCGGGCGGCGCGCACGTGTGTGCGTGCGTGCGTGCGTTGCGGCGGCTACGGGCAGCGGCGCCGGCGTTACCAGCGTCAGCGTTTGTGTCCACAAAGCTCACCAACAAGCTGCACCAGCAGTTGCAGGAGCCACTCGCTCTAGCCGCTGCAGCCACGCCTAAGTGGTGAGAATATAATTATTTTTATTGACGCGTAAAAGATAAGTTACGTGCGATTTGACTTCCAAGTTGTTGGCTAAAATAGCGCGACTAAAGTATTTTCCAACATTAGAACACATTATGCGACATTAATGCTCATCATTGATATCATATAATCATCAAGGACATTCAAACTAATAATTTATCTCCCACTTAAGCATTAGCATACTTCGGTTTGGCGCCTCCGAGTTGTATTATGCTCTGTGATTGGAAAAACAGGGAAAGTTACCAGCAAATTTGGTAATCAAAATGTCCATATTATATTTTATTAATGTTGGTTTATTTAAAAAAACAATTCGTACTCAAGGTGCCAGCAGCTGAACGACTGGTGTCCGTTCCTGTTCCCGCTGGAGACGCGGCAGATGTTCTTCGCGTGCACGGCGTTCGGCACTTCGCGCACCATCGTGTGGCTGCAGGCGCAGCGGGATAGGGTGCTGGACAGACAAAGGTGGCCAAACATTCATTATATAAATAAATAAATAAAATATCTTTTTATTCAAAATAGGTATAATAAATACACTTTTTGAACGTTGTGCGAACGATGATACGTCGTCCCACCGGATCAGGAACTAGCCCGGCAAGAACTGGCGTAAGAAATTAGCACAAAATATCTTAAGAAAAATATGAAAAAGAAAAATATATCTTAAGAAATCAAAGTTTCGTACGCAGACCAAAGTCTTAGTCGAGCCTTTTGTATTTTTTACATACTTAAATCGATATTTTATGTTTAAGTAAAGTTATGAAGTTCAGCTAACAACTTCAAGCCATCTGACACCTCAGTCCACCCTATACTACGACCTCTGACAAAACATCCGCATAAGAAAAGTGCTTCGCTGCAAAGTTTGTAAGTTCTTAAGACTAAAATCAACTTGTGGGTAGAACGGGCAACACCGTGTCCCCGCGGCGCGCGGACCTCGAGGCGACGGAGTTTCGCATCGGGCGGTTGCGGCACGAGCGCGTGCGGATACCGCGCGAACCCAACCTGCTTCGCTCCGCTATGCAGGTACGTGTCTCGTGCACACAGAATAGTACATTATTGTAACTAAATTTATTATTTTTTACGCAAAAACCATAATTATTGTGCTTTAATAAAGTTGGTAATATTATAAATACATATTCCTACTTTTAGTCGCGAAAATATACCACTTAAGTCAGTCCACATGGCGCGTTGCGTCAGCGCTGCATCGACGCAACGCTGACGTTGTTTGTGTGTTTTACATACAATTAATAACCAAGATGTTCAGACGGCGCGCCGCGTCGTGACGCGCACACAGCCGCGCGCAGCGCACACAAGACGGACAGCAGCCCCCGAGACGGAAGCTGGAGGGGGTGTTTATTTATTTATTTATTTATTTATTTATTTATATGACATGGAAAACTAACAGCTATGTAATATCGATGGCAATTATGTATAGTTATCAGAAAGCCAATTATAAGTTTTCACCTCTAAGTAACAGATAAAATTAAATACATGATATTGTGAACGGTCTTAACTAGATACAGAAATGTTTTAAGATAAGATACATAACAGAAAAAGTATAGCAAGAAGTTTAAACGATAGTTTGACCAGAAACCAAAAAGTGTTGACGGACTGCTTCGTAATAACGCGCCCGTGTGGCCGGCTATGCGTCAAACGGCAGCGCTGCGTCGATGCATCGATCGTGTGGACTGGCTCTTACCGTATTTACGCGGTCGAAGCCGCAGACATAGGCTACTTATTATTATGAATACATTAAATGGTCACAGGTGATGCGTGTGCACGCGTCTCGCAAGTCTGTGTTGGAAGTGGAGTTTGCGGGCGAGGAGGGCACCGGGCTCGGGCCCACGCTGGAGTTCTACGCGCTGGTGGCGGCGGAGCTGCAGCGCGCCGACCTCGCCATGTGGCTGCACGACGCCGACCCCGCGCACACCGACGACGCGCCCAACCACCTCACGCTCGCTGACGGTCAGTACTCGCTATTGTACTGTCATAACCGTGGGAGAACCATGCTTCGGCACGAATGGGCTGGATCGACCGGAGACATACCACGCGCTCACAGAAAACCCGGCGTGAAACAGCTCTTGTGCTGTTACACGCCGAGTGAGTGAGTTTACCGGAGGCCCAATCCCCTATACTATTCCCTTACCTAAATCCCTACTCTCCACTATTACTCTATTCACTCTTAAAAGGCCGGCAACGCACCTGCAGCTCTCTGATGTTGCGAGTGTCCATGGGCGACGGAAGTTGCTTTCCATCAGGTGACCCGTTTGCTCGTTTGCCCTCTTATTTCATATAAAAAAATATCAGAGAACATCCACATGCAGATGGCAGGCCTACGTAATTTGGTCGCGTTATATCAAACCCAACCTATAGCGGATAGACATTAATGTTGTAAAACGAATATTTTCAAATATTCGTTTTACAACACAACAAACGAAATAACAGGTAAAACGATGACCGCTGAGCATTCTTGGCCATAGTAAAGGAACACGGAGTAAGGCGTCTCCCAGACAGACGCGGGCAGCGGTGGCGGTCGCGGCGGCGGTCAGTTGTATGGCTTGAAAGTTCTAGGAACGACACAGACACACGCGGTGGCGGTCGCAGTACAAAAAACTGACCGCCGCCGCGACCGCCACCGCTGCCCGCGTCTGTCTGGGAGACGCCTAACGTTCTAAATAGTTGTGTGTTGTGTAATACGTACTCAGTTGTGTTATACCTAATTATTTACAGAGAAGCCACCGGGCTACTACGTGACGCGCGCCGGCGGCCTCTTCCCCGCGCCACTGCCACAACACTCTCCTATCTGTGATAAAGTTTGCAAATATTTCTGGTTCCTGGGAGTATTTTTAGCTAAGGTAATTAATGTTATTAGTTTTTTGTAATATAATACAATCACTAGAAATAATAAGTTAGATAATTAAATGTATTGGTATTTTGCAGGTTTTGCAAGACGGGCGACTAGTCGATTTACCCTTATCTGAGCCCTTCTTGCGTATTATGTGTGGTGAAGAATTGAGTGATGAACATTTGAAGGATGTTGATCCAATTAGATATAGGTAAGCTTTAACATAATATTAATAATTCACAAGGCTTTTTATACATAGCTTTCTGCTAATATTACACTTTATGTTATACTGTATTCTAAAAATGGCTATTGTGTAAACTTGTGTCTTATTGTGTGCTCATGTGAATGAATGTCGCCACGATAGCATAATCGATTAACGTATAAATTTAAAAGCAATGTCAAATTTATTTTTGGCTCAGTGTTTACTTAATATTCGACGACTTAAAACTAAACAAACGGCTAACCAACCTTACCAATCCATAATTACTAATATTATAAATGCGTAAGTGTGTCAGTCTGTCTGTTATATCTCCACACCCAAACCGTTGAACCTATTTTGCTGGGTATGTAGATACTTTGAGTCCCGGGTAAGGACAAAGGATGCTTTCTATCCCGGAAAAATGTACGGTTCTCGCGAGATAAACGAATATCATCCAGTATCATATAAAAGCAAATATTGTCCGTGCTCAGGTTCCTACAGGGCGTGCTAAACGCGGCGGACGCGTACGACACGTTGATGAACGACGGCACGCTAGCGGCGGACGAGCGGCGGCGGCGCGCGCGCGACCTGCGCGTCGACGGCGCGACATTCAGCGACCTCGCGCTCACCATGACGCACGGCGCGCACTCGCTGTGTCCCGGCGGCGAGGACATCGAGGTAAGTGGTCACTGTTTATTTTATAAAGTGTACCAAAAGATGTAAAAAGGAGACGTAATAAGTAGTTGATTAAACTTATATTTACTCAGTATTTTAATGAAACAATGGAATGGTTCATTATCGTATCATTTTCACGTATCCCACAACAAGTATAAGCTGTATTTGTCTGTCATTTGACTTTTCCAACGTGGCAAGCAGACCTTGTAGAGACTAGAGATATACGCTCTGTTAATTTTTTTAGAAAGGAGGATCATATTATATATTACATTTTAAAATAATGATAGGTTTATTTTGATGGTGACCATACCATATCGGTATTGATTACCAGTTGTTTTTTATGTGTGTATTAAATTAAAGGCTTATTCGCATTGCGCAGTAAAATTTAAAAATTTTCAATAATATTATTTACTTGTAGGTGGGCCCGCACAATGCGCGCGCGTACGCGTCCGCGAGCGCGGCGTGGGCGGTACGTGCGGGTATACGGCGGCAGACGGCGTCGTTCGCGCGCGGCTTCGGCGCGGTGTTCCCCGCGCGCCGCCTGCGGGCGTTCGCGCCGCACGAGCTCCGCCTACTGCTGTGCGGCGAACGCGGCCCGCAGTGGACGCGCGACCACCTGCTACAGTACACAGAGCCCAAGCTGGGATACACGCGCGAGAGGTAAGTTGTTATTGATCCTTAAGCAGCTGTGGTCTCTCTATGTTGGTTAATGATGGATCAATACGATGAAGAACGTACAGAGGGACATATTCGTATATGATTGACCATGATCGATGTCGACTGCATATTATAAATAGCAAGCAATCATTGTAGCATTCATTGAAGTAATCCACAATGGAATGGGGCTTCCAGATATCAAAGTCCCCGCTTGTCACAATTGGGTATTTCAAAAAAGTCATCTCTGGGCAGGGGTGCCAAAATACCAACTGCTCCCTCTGGATCATATCCAACGAAGGGCCGCTCGAATTGTTGACTGCCATAGTGTTTCAAACAGCTTCGACACCTTGGAATTACGCCGAGATGTAGCTTCACTCTGCATCCTCTATCGGTTGTATCACGGGGAGTGCTCTGAGGAATTGTTCGGAATCATACCACCTGCAACTTTTCGCCATCGTCCCACGCGAAAAACATACCATCCTCATCACCTTGATGAGTGGCAGTCTTCCACCGTGCGTTTTTCACGTAACTTTCTGCCACGCACTGTAAACCTCTGGAACGAACTGTCACCAGCAGTATTTCTGGACCTATACGACCTGCAAACCTTCAAGAAGAGAGCGTATTCCCTCTTAAAAGGCCGGCAACGCACCTGCAGCTCTTCTGATGTTGCAAGTGTCCATGGGCGACGGTAGTTGCTCACCATCAGGTGACCCGTTTGCTCGTTTGCCCCCTTATTTAATAATAAAAAAATTGTGATAAAATATGGAAAGATCATAATATATGTTTTTTTTTCTTATGGCACTTCGGCTTTAACCATGGCAGTGTCGAGTATAAAATATTATGGCGGAATAACTATTTTATATTATACAATTTTCAGCATCGTTTTTCTATATTGTCAGGTCTAAAGTCTAGTCAAAGTCTAAGTAAAAGTCATAACAGTCAGAAAGTCAAGTCGGTCGATTCGGTAAAGTGGTAGGACGCTTTACTGAAACTTTTAATGGAGTTTTGGAGGGAACACAAAATAGCACGTTTCTGGATAATGCATCACTTTCCCACACTTGTGCACGATAACGAATATCTAAATTCTAATGGTTAATATTCTACCAATATTACACATTAAAAACCCAATTTAACACCATTTTAGGAAAATAATACAAAATCACAACATCACTCTTTCACATTCCCGACAAAACTCCCCATATGTAAATTTTCTAAAAAAAATTTCTTTTATTTTTTTTTTGCAATAATTCAAAAGTTATTTCAAAATAAAAATACCGAAGACACGCCGACAGCTCCCGCACTAACCCGAGCGCGTGTGACGTCATAATGTTATTTTCACCACAGAACACTAAAAACAGTAGAACTGACATACCACGAATTGTTTAACAAACGAATGTTTTGATTGGACGCGTACTTCTAAACCCAAATAAGCCTTATATTTATTAAAATTGAAAACCTGTGTTTTGGTTTTCAGTACTTAAAATAGAGTTTGTTTTACAATAAACAAAACGAGCACTAATTACGACATTTCTTATTTCGAGTCATAGGAGCATCAGTTTATTGTGGATTTACTAAAAAGATTAGCTACGTAGATTGGCATTATAGTTAGCGCAAACAATTTTGACCTTAAACTTCAATGATATAAGGTAAATATTGCCGTATACTATTGAAATGTATTATACATTATGACGTCATATCTCAATCATGTCATGGCGCGTTTATAAGTCACGTCCATGTAATAACTAATAACACACTCTTTTGCCCTCAGCCCCGGTTTCCTGCGGCTAGTGGAGGTGCTGGTGGAGATGACCGCTCGCGAGCGCAAGGCGTTCCTGCAGTTCGCAACCGGCTGCAGCAGCCTGCCGCCCGGCGGACTCGCCAACCTTCATCCCCGACTCACTGTCGTGCGCAAGGTACTGTTTTGTTTAAAACATCAAGTAAATCATATTAATAGTCAGTAAGTTAAACACCGAATTTTATAGTCATTTAGGACGTACGCTCATTGATACACGACAGTCTTAATACATTCTATAACTATATAAAACAAATAAACATTTTGTATTGCATTAGTCAGTCATAATCTGTCGTGTTTCAAGAGAGTGCGCGCCCTCATGTGTCAATATGAAGCTGTCTAAATTAGTACTTAAAAAGCTTCATACTAACGTTTTGACTAAAGCTTTCCATACGCATAGAAAAACTTGCGCTCTGTGCGCCAATTACTTTAAAAATTCAATGCGCATCTAAAACTTTCAATGTCTAATTGAATTAATAATGTGGCTTGCAATGCTAATAACTTGCCTCGAACTGCTTTGATAATAAAATGTCTCGTTTATCAGGTGGACGCCGGCGACGGTTCGTACCCGTCCGTGAACACGTGCGTGCACTACCTCAAGCTGCCAGAGTACTCGTGTAAGGAGGTGCTGCGCGAGCGCCTGCTAGCCGCCACCCACGAGCGCGGATTCCATCTCAACTGAAGACGCACTCGAGAAAGAGATGGGGAGATACCTCTCTTTCCTACTACAGTGCTAGTTCAGACAAAACGGGAACCGCGCGTTTCTCGTGCAGAAACTGAGTGGTTAAGTGTGAACGTTGTAATACAACGCCTTTGTAATAAGCTGCGAGTGGTTAAAACGCACGGGTGTAAACCGCGCGATTTTCGCTGTGTCTGAACTGGGGCCCGCGCCGTACCGCAGTGATATAAGCTCTAGATCTATCTAATTGGTAGCTACAAGATAATCGGCCCGATATTATAAAACATTTACCTACATAGAGAGAAGGAGTTCTCTCTTACAATCAATTGTTATCGCGTTAGAATTACAGAATGAAATTAAAACTAATAACCGCTTTCTGTGTCGCTAGACTGTTGAAACTTGAAACTAGGGCCATTGCAGACCAGTTTATAAGTCCGATATAGCAATAGGAATGATGAAAGTAACTTATTGATCAAATCGAAGTCTGGCATTGATTTATGAAATCAAAATAAAACCATCGAAAAACTGCGGTTACTCTTCATTCCAAACATAAATATCAGAAGCATGCCTGCAGAGTATTGCTATGTCGACTTGTGATAAGTGACGTTGAGTTGGTATGAATATTTCACGCAAATAGCACGGCACATACTCCATACGTCGTCTAGCAATATGCATACGGCTTGATTAAAGCCCGTTCAGAGTTGTGTCACCTCGGAATAAACGAAAGTGAGCCTTCAGTGATTGACATAAAACTTCGGGTGAAATAACTCTTGCGGGCTGAACATTTTATCACATATATAGCTAATAATTTTCTACATAGCTAATATTTTTCAATATATAGCTACATTTTATACAGTTGGGCAATGTAGCCTATAATGAAGCAATAAGAATAAGTATATTGATCGATTCGAGTTTAATAATTATAATAAAGATGTGGAGCGCTAGTTGATATAGTTGATATTACACTATTTTCCGTATACCTAAATTTTATGAACAATGTTTTGCTCTGAAAGGAGTCCGCTAGATCCAACTGTTGCTAAAATTGGTACACAAACACTTTGCAAGATATATTGGTCTGTACTCAATACGTCCTAACCTCTTAGGCCGGTATAAATAGTCAGTACTCAAGATGCATCTCGGTCTCAAGACACGGTTCAGGCTCTGTGATTGGTTGGCTGTCAAAATTTGGACCAATCACAGAGCCGAACCGCGTCTTGAGACAGGGCCGCATCTTAAGTACTGACTATTTATACGGGCCTAAGTATACTTTGGTTACTACTACTTTATTGCATAGGTAATGGTCTACACTTTGATTAACAATTAAGAAACTGAATATTCGTAGATATAATATTATGCAATAATAATGTATTACTATCAACGAGGCTTGTCGTTTAAGACTTATTCTTAAAAGTGAGTAAAATATAAAAGTTTTGTTCTATATATTTTAGTTTTCGTGATGTTCTATGGATTATATAACTTAAGAGCGTTTACACCTTTCACGCTCAATTTGGCTTAAAACTGTACTTTTCCAACTTGAAAAAATCATCAACCACTTATCTTTATAAAAATGTTGATAACTTATTTTTATAGAAAATTTCACTGTCTATATAGTTATCAGAGAAAAAAATAGGATTTATAGAGTATTTGTACATTAAATCTCGATACCTTAACAGAGGTTTCCTTAAATTCCGTTTTAGTATCAGTTTCGAAGCTTTTAATTTACGAAACCAGCGATAGATCTAATTATAAAATAATAATAACCTATTGACAAGATCCTTAAGCAAATAGTTATCAGAAAAAATATTTCGTTTAGGTATTTAACTTTATGTAATTTAAATTCAAAGAATGAGAAATATCAAAGAAATATCAAGGAATTAAAACTTTTTTATTACCTATTTATGTAACTTAATTTAATATAATAATAGCTTCATATCATAGAAGAACACTTTAATTAAAAAAAATTGTTCTTAAATATCAACAAATCTTTTGTTATTTTTTTTCTACAAATATTTTAAAACTACTATAAATCGCTGCGCGCAGAGCAATTCCAATAGTCCGCCGCAGGTTTGTATGGAAACTTGAAATAAGGTGTAAACGCTCTTAAGGAATTGTGGTTGCTAACTTTAAACCTAACAGAGGTTCGGTGGGCAGAGTTAGTTGATGTTTAATGGTATGCGCTATAATATTATTATGTAAGAGTAAACAGTTTTATTATGAACTGTGAAACCATAGTCCTCTTTTTACTAATGAAGTGTCTGTATATTTAAAATCGTTAGACGCAAATTGTTCTCATAAAGTTATGCTCTAGAATGCGATGGATTTGCTTTACAAAATGTGCATACCTATTCAAAATACATTGATGAGAATAAATATGAATTAAAAGGATGACTGTGGTTTTAAATTGTGAGATATATAATGATTTGATGATATTTTTGAATATCTAATGTATTGCTAGCAGTTGCAGTTTATGACATATTTTTACTAATATGGCACGGTAAGGTAACACATATTTTTTAGAATATAATTAGAAACGATACTTTCCACACATAGCTTTGCTTTCTAGTAACCAATAAAGTAAAGTTAAATATTTTGAAAAAAAAAGATATCCGGTTTCGAATTTATGTAAAATTTCTCGTGAATTTTGTGTATAGTTTTTGTATAAAAGCCAACGGTTTCTGTCAATACTATAATTACTAACATCTTTGTTACTTACCGAATGCAGACAAAAATATATTCAACTTTACGATTTACAGGGTGTTCAGAGGTAGAATAATTGGTTGTAAAAAATTATAAAGATACGAAAAATATTAAAATTATGTACCTATACCAAAAACGGCATATAATTGAGACGTAACGACGTACGCGCAATGTAAACGTTCTAAATTTCCAAAGAAATCTTACCTGTTGACACAAATATTATTATTATTATACAACCAAGTGTTTACCTTATAAATATAATAATAATAATTTCTATTGTTATATAATATATAGCACGCAATGTGCATAATATTATACGTTTTCTTTGGAAATTTTCCGTGTACATAATTTAGAACTTATAAAGTATGTCGCTTGTCTTCGTGTTGTCTTCCCGACTTCATGCATTTGATTTATTGGCAATTTATAAATTATATTATTATTGGTTTATCAATAATAATTATTATCAGGGATCCCTCGCGGTGTCTAACACGATCGGCCGGTATATTAGCGTATGTTCCTTTAGTCAAATAATATTTTCAACTCAAAGTTGGTATTGTGATTTTATTATACGGATATATGGAAGTAAAGTATATATTAGAGTCTGGCTAACGAAAGATGAGACTGGAAAAAGGCGGCAAATTCAAAAAATCGACGTATAAAAACCCTGTCTATAGCCAGAATTATAGTTTTGATCTACGAACTACGAATATAAAGTTCCTTAGTTTTTATTATTCGTAGTTCGTAGATCAAAACTATAATTCTGGCTATACACAGGGTTATTATACGTCGATTTTTTGAATTTACCGCCTTTTTCCAGTCTCATCTTTCGTTAGCCAGACTCTATAATGTTTAGTTGGATTTAAGTAGATAATATTCATAATTTGAATCTAGTAGTGTAATATAATTCATTTGTTGAGGATTGTATCAAATAAATTAAGAAAAATATAGAACTTATTTTATTTTACTCCCGCCCATAAGCCTTTATTTAAAGTTAATAATTTTTGAATATTTTGGTAATATCATATTAGTATTGGTCAACTTTACTACTGTTGAAAAATTTAAAAGTTTTGGTTCACCTTTTCGATAATCTGAGCGCGAAAAAAATATAAGGACGTGCTAACTGCTACGTACGTCTGTTCTTTGTCCAATATGAGCGTACAGCTCTACTCATACCTAATTGCATGTTGAGTGATGACGGAGTACACCGTACAACACAGTACAAGTAACAAGTACTTACTTTTGCTGCATACTGCTGACACTGTAATAATAAAACAATATTGAAGTCGAAATAGTATCAAGAGGATACACCAGGGGCGAGAGAAATTCAAAATAGGTATTTTGAAAATGTATTGCTGTCTCACCAATCTCAAGTCTCCCACCGCAGAGCGCGATAGAGACAACACGACAAAAGTTCTAATAAAAGAACAGAAAATCATCGATTCGTTGTCCTCTGATTCCTTCTCCAAAACTTAACCTATTTAAGTACTTTTTTCATTAGGAATTAAAGCAAGGCTTGAGCTGTGTTCCTATGTTTTACTTTTTAGGGTCCCGTAGTCTACAAGGAACCCTTATAGTTTCGGTCTGTCCGTCCGTCTGTCCGTCTGTCTCCGCGGTTTCGCTCAGAGACTAGGACCTACAAGCTGTAATTTTGGATGAATAGACATACGACAAAATGGTACATAAAATATTAAAAAAATATTTTTTTTTTAAATGGTACCTCCCCTACACATCAGGCGGGGTTGAATTTTTTTTTTCGCGCCCACCCCTTCGTGTGGGGTGTCGTTGAATAGGTTTTTTAAAAATATTAGGAGTATTCATAGATCATTTTCCGATTTAGGGATCCATTTGTGAATTAATATTAAGTTTTAAAGTGGAAAAAATACCCCCTCTACCAGCTAAACGGTTGCTTCTGGAGATGTGAAAAAATTCACGGAAGTAGGAAATATGCTGAATTTAAAAGGAAACTACACGGCTATAAAGACTTCATAAGTTATTGAGTAATAGTCGATCAACTAAAAAAAATGTATTCGGCGAAGTATAAAGGAACTTTTCGTTCAAATTCCTTTGAAAGTACCTGATGTTGTTAGTAGTGTACAACATGTTAGGTATAAAATATTCAAAAACTAGCGGTACTACGGAACCCTATATTATTTCTGGTCTCAGTGTGTTTAGTACAGTATATTAATATAATATATTATAGCTTTAGTCTGTGACGGCCTTAACTCTACTGGTATTATGAGGGTATTATACAGGGAGGAAACAGAGGACAACGTTTGTATGGAAAAACGGCGGTGTAGATTCCTCTTAAATATAGATAGCAGGTAAGTACCTATTTTCTCTAAAACAAATTTTAGTAACCATTTTTCTACACATTAAAAACATTCAATTCTATATACTTTCTCTATCTTTTATACTTTTATCACTTTCCAGCTCCGTTTCAGCACCAGTGTCATTTTCATGATTTCTGCGGTCTGACGGCGCGCCTTCTAAATAACTCTAAAAATTGGGCATGGACTCTGGTAAATCTGGTTCTTCTTCAAAGGCCAAAGCTTATCTTGTAGAATATTATTGCTAACTTATAGGTAATTAATAGCTATGTCCACATTGTGCCCTTTCATCTTCAATTTTCATAATCTTTTGACATTCAAAGTGTCAAAAGATTATGAAAATTGAAGATGAAAGGGCACAATGTGGACATAGCTATTGTTCAACTCTGAGTGCGGCAGTAAATGAATTTTTAGGATAGTAAAAAAACTACTAAGTATCTAACACTGGGGAGTGGGGGTGTCTAAACATGTACCCCATAGGCTGCCATAGGTCTGTACAGCTCCAACGGATGATTTTTCGCCTACAACGAGTCTTACCCTTACCCCTGTACCCCCGAGTACCCTTCAAAATGTGCGCTATACCATGCTATACTGACAATACATAAAAGGAAATAAATATGTACTTACCTACTTTCGATAGAAAAAAATGTAGTTTATCTTTAGGTTGAATCGAACAATATATAGCAGGTTATATTGTATGCAAGTAGGTTTCATAAACAGCTGTAGATATTATTATCATAATTCATAACTGATTGATTATTATTAAAAGTACGAAGTTAACATACCTTTGAGTGGCGGCTGTAGATACTCCGAGTGTTTCGTTCGCCTGAGACTGGACATTACGTTATTGATTTGTGTCGTAAACCACTACAATGGATATCTCCAGCTGACAGTTTCCGCTACGCAATGCATCTCGCTGCAGCCTTGGTCTCCCGGCTTGCTCAAGCCCATGCGGGACCGGTATAAAACGTCCGCCGCCGCAGACCGGGGCATCAGTCGGCTCACCCCCTCGGCAGCATGAGGGGCATAGTGTTGTGTTGCGTGGCTCTCGCAGCGGTCGCCTGCGTCGGCGGCCGGGAGGTCGGCCGGGAGCGGCGCGACGCCGACCTCGCCGCCGCCGCCTCCCACCACGGCGGCAAGTGGGACAAGGGCGGCGGCCACGAGCACCACGCCCACCACCACCACGACCACGGCGAGAAGGGTCACAAGGGCTACAAGGGCCACCACCACCACGAGCACGGCAAGAAGGGTCACCACCATCACGAGGGCCACAAGGGCCACCACGACGAGCACGGCGGCCACAAGAAGCACCACCACCATGACGATGGCCACCACCACGAGCACCACCACGGCGAGAAGGGCCACAAGGGCCACGGCCACCACGAGGAGGGCCACTACCACAAAGGTCACTCGACCAAAGGCCATCACGGCGTCCACAAGCACGACGAGTTCAAGAAGGAGAAGCACTTCCACGACCACCACGGGGACAAGGGTCACCACGAGCACCACGGCGGCCACCATGAGGAGCACGGCCACAAGAAGGGCGGTGAGTTCCACAAGGGGCACAAGCACGGCGGCCACCACCATCACGAGCACGGCAAGAAGGGACACCACGAGAAGGGCGGCCACCACCACCACCACAAGGACCACCACGACGAGGGCGGCCACCACGAGCACCACCACCACCACCACGACCATGGCAAGAAAGGCGGCCACGAGGACCACAAGCACTGGGGATACAAGAAGGGACATAAATAATCTCCCGCAAGACTGCCTCGACTTAGATAGATCTGTTAAGTTTCGACTAGGTTTATTAGTTGTTACGTTTGTTGTTACAGAGCTGTGATGTTTGTTCAATTATAATGTTGTTTTCTATTTCCTGTTTTTCTGCCTTATTGTCCACTTTTTCGTACTTGTTAAACACCTACTAGTTATGAACAAACTGGGCATATTCTAACTCAAAAATGTATTGTTGGATAAAGTTATACCACACGATGTCCTTCAAACAAAGAAATTGTTTCTTGCTCAAAAGATAATTAATTTCAGTAAAAACGTTAGTTCTGATATAGTAACAACACCTTGAATAACCAAAAAAAAAAAGCAGTGCAACGAGTTGCAATGAATTTCAGCACGTCTAGTTTCAACAGCTGCAACATCGCTGTGGTCCACGCGTTGGGAAAGTCGAATTGGACTACGAAATAAGCGGTCAACAGAACAGATCTGCCCGTGGTGAGGTTACTCAAGCGGTGTCAACAATGCCCAGTGATGCGGAGCGCCGGCGGTCAAGGCCGCTGATAACGACCGATAGAAAGTCAATACTTTTCTCAAGTAGTTTGTTATATTCAATGTTGGTTTTGGTAGTAATACCTTCTTTATAAAAATGATAGAAGTAAAGAAAAACGATTATTGCCGATCGATGGTCACATAACAAAAACTGACCAATTAATTGATGGTAGGAAAAAGCTAATTGTGTGAAGGAAATGAAAGAATTAATCGTACATACTGGATGACTGTTGCGCCAAAATTCAGTAAGTACATTATTTTACCGTGATAAAAGGTATCCTATGTCCTTTTCCGGGACTCAAAGTATGTCTACACCAAACATCATAATCGGTTTAGCGATTTGAGCATGAAGAGGTAACAGACAGACAGAAACACTTTTGCATATTAGCATGGATGTGAAAAGAATCTCAACAAGTGGCGTGTAGAGAGGTACCTTAGTTATGACTCTGGAGGTACCTCAAAAATATGTTTTATGATTATAGCCCTTTGTCGATGGTTTTACTGCACTCGTGATCTAAAAACAAAAATGTTACCGCAGCAGAGTGCCGAGTGTGAGTTTTTTTGTTTCACATTCGATCGTGAACGCGTTTGGTGTTTACTAAGGTTTTGTATGGGATTACTCACTGGACTGAGCTCACTCCCGTGAGCATCGCTAGGTGGCGCTGTACAAATCCCATACAAAATCTTAGAAAACGCCAAACGCGTTCACGATCGAATGTGAAACAAAAACTCACACTCGGCACATAGATTCCACAAATCAAAGAGGATGTAAACTACGTAGCACCACAAACAAATAGTATATAAACTACGTAACAACCACAAATAGTTATGATGATAGACGAGAGCTTTAATACCACAAAAAGCATTTGAGGTCAAAATCTCTGTTTTACCAGAGACCAGATATGTCTGGTCTCTGGTTTTACTTAAAAAATCCATACAAATACAGGCACAACAAAGTGTTACAGTGTGCCTAACTATATTGTGTAGATGTTTTTGTTGTTCGTTTGTGATAGGTGTTTTATAGACTGATAGCACTTGAATGTAAATATTTTAGTTTAGTTTGTGCGAGAGTGATCTGGGGGGTGTGCCAAAATGTTTTCGTTTTCGCTTCGTTATAGAATCGCCGATAAAAATGTATGGAATTGACATAAGCGTTCGTTAATATGACGTTGACGTTCGACTCGTCTTATGTCAATACATTATGATCGGCGATTCTATAACGAAGCGAAAACGAAAAAGTTTCGGCTAAATGGCCTGGCGTTAGAATAAAAACCCGGGGTTTTGCGATACGATTGTAGCGGGCAAACTAAACTCGCGCCCGTACTTTCTGTTTGGGTTTTGTTACAGATAACGCTTCACCTGCAAAACGGTTTACAGTTACTATGTAAGTGGAGCGTATATTATGTGGTAGTAACAAAATTAAGTGATAATACTTTCGGGTGTTTGTGTCCCCTATTAATATAGTTTGCTGTGAATGTCGCCAGGAATTTTCCCATACAAAAGTTTAAAAAGTTACTCCTTCAGCGCTGCCCCTTTCACAGTGAATTATATACTGGGGATTCATACACACCTTAAAATATTATCACTTAGTTTTGTTACGCCTTGTATAAAGTTGCTAAACTTTTCCGAAACAGCTGGACTGGTTAAGATGAAATTTCTTGTACGGGTAAGTCCGAGAATTGGTCAAAATAAAATTTTCATTCCCGAACGTGTATAGCAAAACAACGTTTTCCGGGTCGCTAGTATTAATGTGTACAGAATTATAGATGTGTGGATAGTGTGGGAACTGCAAATTTCTGTCAGCCCGTGTAGTGATCAATCGGGTCGAAAGCCGTAGAGCGTCGTAGAGGGTCTACGGCGTAGGCGCTACGAAACGTTCCACTAATATTATCTTGTTATTATTACATTAATTCAAGTCTACCGACCGCATTTAGTAACATCTAATGACTACTTAACTGTAATTTAATGAAGAGTTTGATTTAATATGCATGGAGTTTCTGTCAAAATCTTCAAAAAATCATATTAAGTATTCATTAAATTTCTCTAAGTTCGGCCGTTAGAGTCTTAATTTTAAAACCAAAGTTGTAAATAATTAAACATAATATTAGGTGGGTCGTGTGTCGAGTCCATTTTTTGATACTTTCCACGTGTAACGTTTTAGTTTGGAGAACTATCTCGGGGGTTTTACGGGTTGAAGTTAAGAGTGAATTTAAACCGAAAGCTCCTGCCCACCGCCCCGTGCCCAATAACATATTGATAACATAAAACAATAACTTACTACTTATGTGTTATTAACTCTTCTTGGGAGTTACGTTCGAACTACTCATACACTTTAAAGGCGCTTCGGATTGTAAAGTAATTTTTTTCTTTATTAACTTTATACCCAGGAATGTTTTCTTTAATAAAAACACAAAACATAATGAAATTCAAAATATTTTCACGTCATAAATGAATAAATATTAAATACAAACTAAAACTTATCAATTTCACAGTGGTTCATAACAAAGGTCCTTTAAGTCAAATAATGTAGTTTACAACATATTTTTTTCATGGATATTATTAGTATGAAAACAATAAATATAAAAAATTAATTTGTAGAATAATTAATGAAGTAAAAAGCATTTAATGTAACTTTCGCGTCAAAGTTGCACTTAAACTACTTATACGCTTATGGAGCGCACAGGATGATTGTAATAGTAAAACTAATAAGGTTTGAGGCGTAGAGTAGTACACTAGGGTTAACCTAAAACAATAACTAACTACCAATAATAGTAATTTGTGCCAATGCATGTACCTTAACAGGCGACACTGCATTCACGATTATAGCTTTAAAACTATGTTAGTATGTATGTGCTGTATCATGAACAATTCACGGAATCTTTGGGCCAGTGGTAAAATTATATAAATATAAGCTAGTATTTTTATATAATATTTAAGTTTAACACTTTACACTATAATAATTATAATAGTAGTAAAAATTACGTGTAAGTCATCTTTAAACGGTTACATAAAACACGTTATACACGGTAATAAAATGTTTATTGTATTTATAAATTGCCAAGAAACCTTATAAACAGCGCTCAAGCTCGCGAGGTTGAGCTCGAACACGAAAGTTTTATCAAACTTCAACAGCGAAACAACAATCGTCCCTACCGTATATACAGGCGGAGGCGGATTACTATGTTAAAACACAAATCATTGGCAGAGGTTACACGATCAGTATTTCATCAATCTGATCCGTCAATCTGATTGACAGAATAATGATGGTTTTAAAAAAGTTCATATTAAAAAATGATCAATCCATCAATCCAGTAGGTTAGACGATCAGTATTTCATCAATCTGATCGGGATTGATGGATCAGATTGATGAAATACTGATCGTGTAACCTCTGCCAATAGGCGTGATAGTTTTTCCGTATAATGTACAGGTTGTGTGATATACTAGGGTCTAGGGCTCGCTTCGCCCGCGCTGATTAGTTAATAAAAACCAATATTATAATTTCGACAGAATAAATTTTTGATTCCTAAAATATCAGAATGCGGATGTGGCTGAACCGCCAAATTGATAACGTTATTTGTCTGTTTGTCTTGTCTGAAATCATACGTTCAACTACTTACCACAGATCGGAAATTGAAGAAATACATTCCAAAATGACGAATTGGGACCATTTATAAAAACAATATTAGCAACCAACCAATCACGCAATTGAAGACTTCAAACCGAACTGTAAAGTCTATGACATGTAATTTTCGCAACACCCTGTAAAAATATATCATAGAAAACTCGATACTACTGCACACTACAGTGTCACACTGCACACTGCTGCCACTTTGCACATAGCTACCCCTTTGCACACAACTGCCACTTTGCACACTATTGCACACAGCACACTACTGTAGTTCTTTACAGTATCGCTACTAGTATCTTCATCTCGTGTGCTTTATTGTCTCGGAGTTAGCGGTAAATCAGCAGGACTGCGGGAAATATAAGTAATACGACTTACCGAGAACTTCAATTGCATGCTCCTAGCTTCCTACATTGTTATCTGCTACTTGATTTTTCTCTTTTCGTTCTAGTTTTTAAAGCCAATAAGTAGTCTTAGCTAACGTTTTTCATCACAATAATTTTGTGGAATCTCGCGTTAGATGTAATTAAATAACCTCTCATAACGATGCCTACAAAGCGTTTCATAGTTCAGACAGTATGCCTACAGACAACTCCAGACAAAGTAGATAATTTCAGCCATTTCAATCCATATTATCTAGCAGAGAATGGCGAATAAAATAAGATTTGGACGACACAACACCCGCGAGACGTTCATTTGATTAGGAGACCGGCCCCGGGGGAGGCTTGTGCTAATAACCAATAAATAAGTGGCCCAGTACGCATTATGTGCTCGCCGAGGTTTTCTGTTTGTAATAATACATTACGTTATATTGTTATTAATATTGAATGAGTATCATATAACGCAGAAATTAGGTTTTTAGGTTTATGAAAATCTCTATTGTGTTCTTCGTGAGTTAAAACCTCTTCGTTGTCTCGATTTCAGGACTTGGGTCGTAAACTGTCCATCACTATCTCCCCGTCTGACGATATTATTACTTACAGTATCTACCGTATAATTAAACAATATTCGGGGAGCATTAACGGCATAATAACGCCGTAATTGGCCCCTAATAATTTGATTTAGTGCGCTGATGTAAGATTAATATAATTAGAGTAATTCAGTTGAAAATTAACTAAAGCGATATCGCTCCTCCATTAGCGCGCCGTACCTGCCTTTGATACAGAATGGAAATCAAATTTGCGAGACGTGCCGGAAGATAAGTGCGCGGTAACTCACTTACCCCGGCTCAGACCCACCGGACCCCGCGCGCCGGACCGCTGGAACGTTCCACGATGCCGGCAACCTGCAACCGCCTGCCACGCGCCGCTTGCGACAACCGCCGCACCGGCTCTTGCGACGGACGCGCCGTTACACAACGGCTTATATAAAACTGCCGCGCCATCCGTTGCGACGTTAATGCCGGACGATACCACGATGAAGCTCGCGCCGCTGCTGGGTCTGCTGGTGCTCGCCGCCGCCGTGCAGCCGCGCCGTCTGCCGCGCAAGCACGAGCGCCTGCCCGACAGAGTCCATATCGCGGACCAGGAGGACGCCGCCTCCGAGCACAAGAAGGAGAAGGAGAAGAACGAGGAATTCAAGAAGGGCGGCGGCAAGGAGCACCACGCCCACCATGATGACGAGCACGGCGAGAAGGGCCACAAGGGGTACAAGGGCCACCACCACCACGAGGAGGGCAAGAAGGGCCACCACCACAAGGAGCACCACAAGGGCGAGTACGACGACCACGGCGGCCACAAGAAGCACCACCACCACGAGGACGGCCACTACGACGAGCACCACAAGGGGGAGAAGGGCGAGAAGGGCCACAAGTACGAGGAGAAGGGCCACTACAACAAGGGGCACTCGACGAAGGGCCACCACGAGATCCACAAGCTGGATGAGTTCAAGAAGGACAAGAAGTTCTTCGACGAGGAGGGCGACTCCGGCCACGAGGAGAAGCACGGCGGCTTCCACGAGGAGCACGGCCACAAGAAAGGCGGACACTTCAAGAAGGGACACCACCACGGCGACCACCACCACCACGAGCACGGTGAGAAGGGCCACCACGAGAAGGGCGGCCACCACCACGAGCACAAGGGCCACAAGGACGCCAAGGGCCACGACGAGCACTACCACCACCACCACGACCACGCCAAGAAGGGCGGCCACGACCACCACAAGAAGTGGGGCTACAAGCACGGACACTAGTGTCGCAGTCAGTGCGAGGTCTCTCGGGGTCGCTCGCGGTTTCGGCGCTTATTTTAGGCGGTTTATTTATTTCTAATGATAAGTATGTCACAGTACTGAGTAGATTAAACGTTATAATGATAAGGAATATACATTTTTTTATTTAAATAGGTCAAGGTTTTAGAAAATGACGAAGATCTATGTCGAGGTACTTAGTCAATCGACGAAATCTAATAAAACTGTCATTTATTTGCAATGGATCGTTTCGATCCATTGCAAATTAATAAGGTAAATTGCCATGAATAATAAATATTATGGAAGAGGAACCGAATAAAAAAATTGATCCATGAAATGCGGTGTGCATTTTTAGGGTTCCGTACCCAAAGGGTAAAAACGGGACCCTATTACTAAGACTTCGATGTCTTCGAAGACTTCAATCGGTCACACAATTTTGTTGTACTAGTTTTTAATAACGGTAACTTAGCCATGTTTAGGTTAGGTTAGGTTTTATATTTCGATGGTAAATTGTATATTTTATGCATAGTTTTGTTATTTAGGTATCGGTCGCTTGCTGTTACAATTAATTTTTCTATTAACATTTAAAAGGAATCTAATTATCCGAAGCGAGCTTGGCTTTTGCATCGGCGAAGACTTAAGTAGCCCTTTGCTAATGAAAAAGAAGCTAATGCTAGTTAAAATGAAATATTAAAAAACCAAGGAAGAAAACTAATTAATTTTTCTAGAGCTTCATGAATCATGATACAGCCCAGGTAAATCTTTGTGAACACAACATTATATTCGTGATAAGTTTGAAGAGACTGTACTTTGATGCAATTGGGCATCGAGATAGACTTTTGGTTTTAGAAACGTTTTGATAGAGAAATTTGTGATAATATTTTATTTCTTAACGTAATAATATTTTATTTGAGCGTTGAAACAACGGTAGATATTGAACATTTTTGGAAATAGTCTACATGATGTAAACAAACTAATTTGTTAATTCTATTTTGAACACAATGAATTTATAAAAAAATAATTTTACATCACATTAAAAAAGTAAATACACCGTAACTTACGTCGTGTCTCAGGTGTGTGGTCGCACTGATAGACAGCTGTTGAGTTTTCCTTACATTTGTATAGAATAATGTGGAAATAAACTGTAATATTTTTTGTATTTCATCATATAATTTTTATTATACAATATTTATCGTTCGTTAAATATGCGATAAAACCGCAAATATTTGTATTTTTATAGCCAAAAACGTCATGAAAGTCACAAAAAACTTATAAAGTATCATAACACAATATCTCTCGGTTCTGTCCATAAAGTTAATATACCTAGCGAAATAGAGAAACAAAGCGAGATGTCACTATCAGTAACACTGCGTGGTAAAAAGAGACGTGTGATACATGACAGCAGCACTCTTTTTTTGACGTCCAGTCGGCACGTGCCGCACGTTGACAATTTAATCTCATATAGAATTCATGTTCAGTCATGCTTGTGTAGATGTATATCTATTGTATACGTACACATATTTTTCACACAGATGAAACCAATTTCGGTTTCGTTTGACAACTCGAGATTGTTGCTCTATTCCGCTAGGTATATTAACTTTATGGTTTTGTCCGTTACCTGTAGTAGTACAATGTAAATGCAACGTCGTGGCATCACGAAACAAGGTGGCATATTTAAGGTCCAAAGCGGCTAATGTTGTCTAGATAAACGATTTATGCTCGCACATCCGTCATATTCACGTCGTACAACAACAACACCGGCACAGCCAACAACAACAAATGCATGGAAATTGTTGTTTTGCGTGCCATCTTGCCGTTTCGGATTTGATAAGGGACTTTGCATACGCTCGTAATATTAGAATTGAAAATGTACAAAGTGTTCCTTTTTAGGGTTCCGTAGTCAACAAGGGACCCTTATAGTTTCGGTCTGTCCGTCTGTCTGTCCGTCTGTCTGTCTGTTCGCGGTTTTGCTCAGAGACTATAGGACCTACAAAGCTGTAATTTGGCATGAATACACATATTAAAAATGCCGACAAAATGGTAAGTACATAAAATATTTAAAAAATATTTTTTTATGGTACCTCCCCTACACATCAAGCGGGGTTGAATTTTTTTTTTATCGTGTGGGGTGTCGTTGGATAGGTTTTTAAAAATATTATGAGTATTTATAGATCATTTTCCGATTTAGTGATCCATTTGTGAAACATTAAGTTTTAACGTGGAAAAAATCGTTAGAGTCCAGTGTTCCCCCCTTCTACCAGCTAAACGGTTGCTTCTGGAAATGTGAAAAAAATTCACGGGAGTAGGAAATTTATGTTGAATTTAAAAGGAAATCTATCACGGCTAGGAAGACTTCATAAGTTATTGAGTAATAGTCGATCAACTAAAAAAATGTATTCGGCGAAGTATAAAGGAACTTTTCGTTCAAATTCCTCTGAGATGATGTTGTTACTTGTTAGTAGTGTAAAACAATATGTTATAAATGTATGTACATTCATTGACCATACAAAAATTTTCAAAAACTAGCGGTGCTACGGAACCCTATATTGCGCGTGGCCCGACACGCACTTATTTGAATAAACATTGTGATTTCAGTACGGTTCATAAGTTACAGATCTGAAATACATAATCCTCCTTACTAATGAAATAGTGTCACAGATTGTCAGTCGTTATATAGGTTTACCAGAATCAGATTTATTAAATTTTTATAATATTTGCATGTTTCACACATAGAGTCAGCCCCTATAAGAAAAAAAAAGGATCAAAATGTTTTATTACAATTACCCCGGTATTGCTAGAGTCAATTTACTTTCTCACTTTTTTCCACCAGATTCTGGTAGACCTATAGTTTAATACGATGTTTATTGAAAAGTGACTATTCTAACGTGCCAGTCCAGGACAAAACATTCTTTTGATATAACGTCACCTGTGCTAAGCGTCTCCCAGACAGAACCGGGCAGCGGTGGCGGTGCAGTGGTGGCGGCGGTCAGTTGTTTGTACTGCCACCGCCACCGCGTGTGTCTGTTCCTAGAACTCTCAAGTCATCCAACTGACCGCCACCGCCACCGCCACCGCTGCCCGCGTCTGTCTGGGAGACGCTTTATACATATTACTCAGTGGTTGCAAGTGATATTATACACGAATATTAGCTTAGATCAGCCATTCTCAAATTGTGCTCCGTGGAGCCCTGGGGCTCCGCAAAGGCCTTGTAGGAGCGCCGCGAGCGATTCATGAATTGCTTTTAGAAATGTCATCTGATACCAGCATTGAGCATGGAGACAATAATTCATTCAAAGACAAAACATTATTTTTATTGGATACCACTTTTTAAAAGGGTTCCGCTCCCAAGAATCTTTGAGAACCGCTGGCTTAAAATATTATGGCCATCAATGATGTAAAAATAATTATGGAATAGATAACTTGGTATAAGTCATAGACTTATAATATACTGTCGTAGTATAAGTTGCTGTATTTAATTGATACATTATAAAAAAAAATCTCCTGCAAGACAGACAGGTATTGAATGAATTATATTTATTATGAAAACAGGAAAGTCTGTCTTTACTTGATACTTACGTACAACTAACGTACTATGGCAATTTTATGCCGATAGGCGCGAGCGGCTATGGACCAGGCCGAATTTTTTTTATGATTTGAACAAAAAAAAACTTCACTAATCTATTGTACTACACTACTAAGATAGAATCATTTTACTGCGGGAAAAGAACCATTAAAATTTCACGCTGTAGTGTGTGTTCGAATTTCTCAGTACACGGATGATAGACGCCCGACAATCGTATTATCTGGCATTAGATAGGTTTAAGCCTAAAGGTCCTTGCACAACAGGTTATGGCAGTGGCGCGGCCGCGGCGCCAGCAGTTGCACTACCTGCAAGTGATTTTTTTTTAACACTTGATAGTGAACATTTTCTCTTAATAAGTTAACTTGTTTACAAATTGTAAGGTCAGCAATTAACCAGCAAGTTGACATCTGATAAGAATATGTAGAGTGTTTCAATTCTCATACTCTTAAAATAATATGCTTTAAGGTGGTGCGAAAAATGCGCTGACTAACTGGCATACCCAATTAGTAGCATTTTAAGACGACGCCTTGATAAATTGACTGTAGCGTTATCATTTTTCTCAGCAATGACTAAAGCTAAGAAATTAAAGTTCATTGTCAGTATTCATCATGTCTTTGTCTTTGAATTGCCCATATCATAACACGATTGGTCATATTTTACACAGAATACGACAACGACACAGAATAATTAATCAAAAAGACCTCTGTAAGAAAAGCGGCCAAGTGCGAGTTGGACTCGCCCATGGAGGGTTCCGCAGCAGCAATAAGGTTTATTTTTATGTAATTAAAATATTTTTGATTTATTTTTATATTTCAGTCGATTTAATGAAATTTAGATTAAGGTTTACTATTTATGACGTATAAAAAAAACTACTGGCTAGATCTCGTTCAAACCAATTTTCGTTGGTAGTTTTTATAGTAATCTACATCATATATTTTTTTTTTAGAATTATCATGCCTCTACTTTAGAAATTAGAGGGGGGGGGACACACATTTTTCCACTTTGGAAGAGTCTCTCTCGCAAACTATTCAGGTTAGAAAAAAATTATATGAGAAACCTCAATATGATTTTTGGAGACCTATCCATAGATACCCCACACGCATAAGTTAGATGAAAAAAAAAAATTTTTTGTTTCAGATGTACTTTACTATTTATGACGTATAAAAAAAAACTACTGGCTAGATCTCGTTCAAACCAATTTTCGTTGGTAGTTTTTATAGTAATCTACATCATATATTTTTTTTAGAATTATCGTGCCTCTACTTTAGAAATTAGAGGGGGGGGGGGACACATATTTTTCCTATCCATAGATACCCCACACGCATAGGTTAGATGAAAAAAAAATTTTTTGTTTCAGTTGTACCTATGGGGACCCCTAAAATTTTTAATATTTTTTCCATTTTTGCATCAAAATCTTAATGCGGTTTACAGACTACATCTGCTTACCAAGTTTCAAATTTCAATAGTATAGCTCTAATAGTTTCGAAGAAAAGTGGCTGTGACATACGGACGGACAGACAGACAGACAGACAGACAGACAGACAGACAGACATGACGAATCTATAAGGGTTCCTTTTTTACCATTTTGGCTACGGAACCCTAAAAAGGGATTCTAATTTTGCCAACAGAGGAGAGTGATTTAAGCTTCCAAAATTTGTACGTAGATTGGTCCAAGCATACACTTTAATTTGTACATAGCTTTTAAGAATTATATTTATGGTTTTTAAATTACACGACAAAAACCATTTTGTAGCTTACGTCTTTTCCATTTCTTGCTGTTCCATTTCTTGTTTTCAATCCAAGTAAAATTGAATACAAGCAATCTAAAATATATCCAACACGGTTTTTTACTTTAAGGCGGCGTCACCTTAAGTTGTATATTATCGTATGTTTAAAATGGTTCACATGTACAGCTCTACAAGCGGTATAACCAGGCCATACAATAGCATTATATCCGGATATAATGCTCTTAAACTACTAGTTTGGGCACAAGTTAGACAGTTCTAAGTTCACTCTGGCCATACAATAGCCGTATATAGCCGTATATCTTATATCTTTAAACGAGCAATTCTTGTATACTTGTATATAATTGGAATCTCGGAATCGACTCCAACGATTTTCATGAAATTTAGTATATCGGGGGTGATAAATCGATCTAGCTAGGAATCATTTTTAGAAACTGTCATTTTATTCGAATACCGAGCAAAGTTTGGTCAAATAGCTAGTTAGTATTAAAGTAGCGTTGTAAGTAGGAACGTACGTCTATAGACGCGGGCAGAAAATCATGCGGACCAGGGCCATATTCTAAGCTCCAGAATTTAGGATTATTTTCTTTTAAACTCCCTTGGAAGCGCCACTAGTTCTTTTTCAAAGCCACTAAATAGTTGCTTTACCCAGTGAGCACGGGCACTTACGCTCAGAACCGTCGGATTAGCCAGTGTCACAGCCGTAAATCTCGCGAAGTGTCCCCCCGGTGACACGGTGGCACGCTAAGCTCTACTAGCGCGTTAATTAGCGATGTCTTTCGCAGAAACAATAATTAGCGAGCACTGATACGGGTACGGCCGGAGCTCTAATCTGATATAATACCAGACTCGTCGAAGCTCTATGTGCTGTAAGCGCCGATTTACCGAGAAATCTATTTCTTGCTGAGGAGTTTCGCTCGAGAGTTAGTTTTTAGCCATAATATAAACATATTTTCAATGGTGGGATTACATGATAAGAAAATACAGTTTAAAATCGTTTTTTCATGTATTTATAGTCACATGCATATCGATAATTTCTATTCAAAAAGGTGTGATCAACTAACAATTCAAAACAGTCCCTACAAATCCCAATTATTGTTCTATTGACGTGATATTGGTTTAATTATAAATAGATATATTCTGTTTACGACAATGGGTCCTCCATCACACACAATCTGGAATTATCACCGAACATCATCGTTGTTGTCGGAGTTCCATTGAGTGGATTATTACCTGATCGACGGGCGCGCCGTGCCAACACAATCAAACCTCCGCCTGGAGATTACTGATGTAGGTACAGTCGGACGGAAATACACCTAATCCTTAATAATAATCTATAGACCATGGACCATAGTACATCCATACTAATATTATAAATGCGAAAACGTGTCTGTTTATCTGTCTGTCTGTTTACTGTTACCTCTTCACGGCCAAACCGCTGAACCGATTTTGCTGAAATACCTTGAGTCCCGGGAAAGGATATAGGATACTTATTATCCCGGAAAATGATCGGTTTCCGCGCGATAAATGAATTTTGGCATAACGGAGTTGCGGGCATCATCTAGTATAATATTTTAAAAGTATGATACAGATGCGAGGAGAGAAGACGGCTCCGACGGGACGGTTTACATACGACCTGTTTGTAATCGTGCTTCGCGTAGCTACACACCTATTAAAATATCCCTCCTATGTCGCTATGTACAGCTGTTGGACGTAACAATAATTTCCAGTCTCAAACTGGGTAAACCTCGCCTTTACCTACAAAAGCCTTAAGTTCTGGCAGAGGAAAAAGGATAATATTATGTACCTACGATATAATACAAGGTGCAATTAAACATTCGTGCCAAATTTTTTCCAGGGCTTAGGTAATAATTCCCTATCATTAGGAGAGTCCATTCAACAAAAAAAAAAATGGGTGTTATTTTTTTAATGACATATTTTATCCCATTTAAAATCGTTGCAGAACGGTCACTCGCGGCGGTGGGCATGAGTGGGAGTGGCGCGGGGGGAGGCGCGTAGTGTTTTTTAGGATAACTTACGGAAGCTATTTCTCAACATTTTAGTAAGTACTGAGTGATTATAAAAAAAATGCGTGTATTTTTATTTTTAACAAGGATCAATAATCAATCAAGGCTTAATTGCAGCCTGTATAAAACTGACATCATCCACCTTAGAAGTCACGAAGTTGGGTAATCGTTGATATCATAACTTTAAAATAATATCAGAATATAGAATATTTAGAATATCTGATAAGATTTTTCGAGATGATGATAGGCGCTTTGGACACAGATGTGTGGAAATCAAATTCGCATGAACCATATTTTGTGTGAGACCGATTTATCTAAATGCCTTTCAAACTTTTACATTTCATACAGATAAAATCCGTCAGGCATTCTGCTAAAAGATTGCAATAGAATTAGTCAACTATTAAGAATGCAAGATCGCAATACAGCAACTTTGCTGATTTATTTTGCGGTAATCGTGTGTTTTATTCACCAGTTTCAGCAGGCGACTGCAACTAGTACTACTTAGTACTAGTACTACTTACTAGTCGTAGTAAAAGTAAAATATGCTCGTTTATAAAGGATAATAAACTTAGAGTAGTAGTCTTTAGTGTATACGTATTCGTTCTATCTGCAGCCTTAATTTATCAAATATGAACGCGCCATAAAATGGAAAGAGTAGAATAAACATGGCTATTTGCTTACAAAATCTTGAAGTACGGTCCATTTTCTTGAATCTTGCGGTAAATAAAGTCCGTAAACATTTTCGCATTTCACGGCCGACGAGCCTTATTGTTATGATAAGGTTGTGTATCCGCGCCTTTATCAAATTATACGCCACATAAAATTAGAACAATACTCGGAGCTCCCCCGAAAGCCCGGCCAGGCCCAGCCTCGCGCAGCGTCTCGTAATGTCTACCATCTCGTGGGCAATTTCATTGTGTTCTTTGTTTTTTGACTAATGGCTGCAAATAGGTAAGCAATTTGTATTTCAAGCAAAAAAAAAACTAAGCAATTTTAAGCAAAAGTACCCAAGTAGGTATACGGAAAGACAAAACGAGTTTGCAAATTGTTCGAAGTGTTTTAAATTTTAAATTAAGAATATTATGTAATCAAAATGGCGTCGGAGTGATTGAAAAACGGTGGACTCTCGTGTGGCGAAAATTGTCATTAACACGACGGACACAATTTAATTGATTGCTTAAAATATAAACAAGAAGATAAGATTTAATTAACTGTCATTGAAATATTGATAGGCTTGAGCGTTTGCTTTATGCTATTTCAGGTAATACTTATGATGATTACTTACATTAGTATTTTATCAAGTAATATTCATACTTGAGAGCACAGATTTTAGAAGTAAAGACTTACTTGTGTTTCTTTCTATTAAAGTATGAAATGCTTGGCAGACTCATTTTCTTCAACTCAACAGGTCTCTGTGCCTATTCAAATCAATAAGGAGCTGATTTGTCTAAGCATCTTTGCTATTTTGATGGTAAAAGCTATCGTAGCTAAGTATTTATACTATATTATTATTAACTAGCTGTCCCGGCAAACGTTGTTTTGCCATTTAAAGTATATTTTCTACATCATCAGTTGATACATGTTTTACCCCCTCTTTTGTCCCCTAAGAGGGTGTGGGGGGGAAGGTCATACACCAGATGTTAAGTTGAAAAACACAGTTAATACCTAATATGAAGTAAGTCCACTAAAGAAAAAAGTTGTATACAAAATCTGACCCCTCTTTGGTCCCCAGAGAGGGTTGAGAGGGGAGGGGGGGGGAGGATTTTTATACACCAGATGTTGAGTTGGAAGAAGACAAATATAATATATCTGTGAAAACCGTATGCAAATCGGATCAGTAGTGTTACCTAAAGAAAAAAGTTTGATACAAAATCTGACCCCCTCTTTTGTCCCCTTAGAGGGGTGGGGGAAAAAATTTTATACACCAGATGGTAAGTTGGAAGAAGATAAATATATCTGCGAAAACCACATTCAAATCGGATCAGTATTTTTCGTGTGATGCTGGAACAAACATACAGACAGACAGAAAGAGTGACAGACAGACAGACAGACAAAAAACTAACCACATTTTTGGCTTCTATAGCGATGTAGTGACAAAGGTGTAATTTCGGGTGTCATTTCATATCTTTTATGTACAGAATTTTCATTTCTACAACAGAATATTGTCTTCCTCCCGCACGCGCTTTTGTGACGCCCACTATCGTAATATTTTAATTTCGCCATAATTTCAAAACCAAACGTCCAATTTTAATCATTCAAGGACCAAATATTATCTACATAAACTGTACTTAGTGATAAAATAATTTATTTTGATAAGGATTAATAGCGTGAGTAAAATATATCCGTTTAAATGTAGTCCAAAAAAAATTCAGGATTTTGAAATAAATAAATGGTTATTGTGCCTCACTCGACATAGATAGGTATAGTGTGTCGCGGACTTTTTTGTAGATATTTATAAGGTCTACAATTACTTAGAACATTTTATGGTTCTATCTTTTATAGTTTAGGCAGCGTACGCAAAATAAGTAACTTTTCTAGCTGATTTTTTACACCTTGCGTCCGAAAAACTCAAATATCTTACGGAACCCTACTTTTTTTCAAAATAAAATGTAGCCTATGTTCAGCAGGAATAATGTAAGATTCCAATAGCAAAAGAATTTTTCAAATCGGTCCAGTAGTTTCGGAGCCTATTCGACTCAAACAAACAAACAAACAAACAAACAAACAAACAAACAAAAAATCAAATCTTTCCTCTTTATAATAGTAGTGTAGATGTTATCAGGGCAATCGAAGCGAGCCCTAGTATATCCCACAACCTAAACCTTTTTTTGGTACACTTTACGAAAAAATCTATCACGATTCACGCCTATTGATTTGTGCTTGTACATAGTAATTTTTAGGGTTCCGTAGCCAAAATGGCAAAAAAGGAACCCTTATAGATTCGTCATGTCTGTCTGTCTGTCTGTCCGTCCGTATGTCACAGCCACTTTTCTCCGAAACTATTAGAGCTATACTATTGAAACTTGGTAAGTAGATGTAGTCTGTGAACCGCATTAAGATTTTGATGCAAAAATGGAAAAAGTATTAAAAATTTTAGGGGTCCCCATAGGTACAACTGAAACAAAAAAAAATTTTTTTCATCTAACCTATGCGTGTGTGGTATCTATGGATAGGTCTCTAAAAATCATATTGAGGTTTCTCATATCATTTTTTTCTAACCTGAATAGTTTGCGAGAGAGACTCTTCCAAAGTGGAAAAATGTGTGTCCCCCCCCCTCTAATTTCTAAAGTAGAGGCATGATAATTCTAAAAAAAATATATGATGTATATTACTATAAAAACTACCAACGAAAATTAGTTTGAACGAGATCTAGCCAGTAGTTTTTTTTTAAACGTCATAAATAGTAAAACTTAATGAAACAAAAAAAATTTTTTTTCATCTAACCTATGCGTGTGTGGTATCTATGGATAGGTCTCCAAAAATCATATTGAGGTTTCTCATATCATTTTTTTCTAAGCTGAATAGTTTGCGAGAGAGACTCTTCCAAAGTGGAAAAATGTGTGTCCCCCCCCCCTCTAATTTCTAAAGTAGAGGCATGATAATTCTAAAAAAAATATATGATGTATATTACTATAAAAACTACCAACGAAAATTGGTTTGAACGAGATCTAGCCAGTAGTTTTTTTTATACGTCATAAATAGTAAACCTTAATCTAAATTTCATTAAATCGACTGAAATATAAAAATAAGTCAAAAATAATATAATTTCATAAAAATTAACCTTATTGCTGCTGCGGAACCCTCCATGGGCGAGTCCAACTCGCACTTGGCCGCTTTTTTATTTACATGTAGATGTGTTATCATTAGTCAGTCAAGGTGTGACGACGCGAGCACTCACAAAGCTCAGCATTTCGCTAGTTATAATATAATTACTTATACTGTGTATTATATTATTATATAGTTCATACTACAACACAAAGCTAGACAATGGTCTACGATGTAATTGATTTACTAATGTAATAATTAGGCCATTAAGCAGATATTGAGACCAGACATAATAGGTACTCTGAGTAGAAAATAAGGCCGGCTACACCGTAGAAGGGTTTTAACTTTTAATTTAGACTCAATTTGTACCAAATGTATTATACCACCGAAAGTTTCGGAAACACTCGAGGGAATACATATCAAAAGAAAATTTGTGATGAGCAGACAGAATGGTATTTTTATTATAATTAAACTAGAAGTAATTTTATGCCTTAACTGAAAATACATTTTGGCCGGATCATTACAGAAAGATGATCATTCAGATCATTTACATTTACAAAATGAGATTTTGAAGAAAAACAACGCAAGCCATGTTAAAAAACCAGGACATACTCCTATTTCAAGCTGCATCATTTAAAAGGATATTGTACGTGTACCTACTATGTACACAACACTAGACAGCGGGCTACAACAAAAATAATATACTTTTTACCCGACTGCTAGGAGGGTTATTTAAAATATGATTTTCCTCGTAATTATATTAAAGTTTTCATTCAGCCATTTTCCATCCCACGTGTCGCTGGCGGTCACAGAACGAAGAAAAAATGTACCGGACCTATTTTTATATTTCGAGATTTTAGATAGTTGACAACAAAATTCTACTCTTAACCAATTGACTGTAAGAAGTAGAAACTCAAACACAATGTGTTTTATTAGCTACAGTTGATTTAGTGCAGGAGTCAAGTTACAGCGCCCGCTATAAGTGTGTCAATGTAATGAGTCAAGTACTCATATTATTAGTAAATATTAGATATTTGGGATTACCAATATTATTAGTAACGACGACGCCTAAAATTCTTAACCGCGCTGTTGAACGCAGTTCGTTGCCGATGATTTGCTTAATGGACGCCAGTACTATTATACGACGTGAAATTTTAGTGGTTGTTTTCCCGCAGCAGAACGATTTACCTATAGTAGTAGGTACTATCAAACCATGCATGTTATTTTTTGAAAATAGAAAATATTTTGTATGACGTACTATGGAAACTTTATGCCGATAGGCGCGAGTTACTATGGACCCGACCGATTTTTTTTTGATTTGAACAAAAAAAACTTTATTCTACTACTTAAAGATAGAATCATTTTACTGCGGGAAAACAACCATTAAAATTTCACACTGTATATTCTGTCTGTCTGTGCTTCCGCTAACATCTTTCTTTTAACTTTTGTGTTTCACGTCATGTCTAGTTGAGGGTGCGCTCTGTTTTAATCTGATTTAATTACGTCTGTCGCGTTACACACGCTCACAATAATTACTATCTGAATTTCGTCCGCGTTATATTTAATTTCTTTATTACTACGTACGCGTTATGATGTGAGTAAATACAACGATAAATAAACGCTGAATTCAATTGAATGAGGTGACACATTTCGTACACAAAAGTATAGAATAATATTTTTAATGAACTAGAAATGTCAGAGCGTCTCTACTTTTAAGAATTTTCACACATTTCAGTATACATCACACATTATGATTTTGAAAGTTTGTTTACGTTCAAAACGGTGTACCAAATTTGATGAAGTGGTATGAAAATTCATTAACTTCGACCAACACAAATTTAGAGAACCTAAGATAGTTTTTGATTTAGAAAAATGTAGAGTACCCATGAGAATAACCTTAGAAGAATAACTAATTTCTACTAATTAAGCTGTGGGCAGCAATTAGTCTTTTCTCTTACCTCGATATTCTTTTTTTTTAAATAGATTATATTAAAATTAGTCTATTTCAAAAAACTTCGTCGTTTGTTAGAATTGTTTGTTCATCCTTGAAGACGTGACGTACGAGGTAGACTTTGATAGAAAAAGTTGTTCATTTTGACGGGCTCATTTGATGGTTTCAAGGATAACGGTGTTTACACCATAGACTTATAATATACTGACGTAAAGACCACCTGACAACCCGAAAATGCGTGACGATTTTCGATCTGTCAATGTGTGCGTGTGCTAGTGTTGTATCTTTTACTATCGATAGTATAGTCCGTTCGAGTTATTTTACCTGAGTTTCTTTAAGAAATATATAATATGCAACTTTGGCAGATTTTGTATTTCAAATTAGGTATTTATTTTATTTGACAGAAAAAAGGTGACGATTGAAAAGTATAGATACACAATATTTTCGTTTGGGGTGATTTTTCAATCGTCGGATATGTCATGATATGAGGTTCTTATAAGGGTAAATAATATACACATTATAAAGTTACTTATTTATTACTCAGGTAAAAGCTATCTGAAAAATCAGCCCTTACATTATTAGAAATGCAAATATAATGTTGAAAGTAAACAACACACATAGTATATTATTTATTCTTAAATTAAATACATATCATAATACTCTCACACACCCATTACATTTATAGATTTGTTTTATGTTATAGTTAAATACCGATAAGTATATCGATAAATTTGATTCAAGCACTAGCGTATATGTGAAAAATTTTTATGAAAATTTTTTCTTCAAAAATTGTGTAATTTAGGAACAATAGCACCTTTAGTTACGCAAAATATGAAAGTAAAAGGGAGGATTGATATTATTTTATTTGAAATACAGAACTAAAGACAGAATATAGCAGAAATAAACACATCGTAGCAATTAGGACCAGGGCCCTGAGTCAAGACGAATTCGCAATCGCTTCGTTATAGAATCGCCGATGAAAATGTATGGAATTGACATAAGACGAGTCGAACGTCAACGTCATATTAACGAACGCTTATGTCAATTCCATACATTTTCATCGGCGATTCTATAACGAAGCGAAAACGAAAACATTTTGGCTCACCCCCATGAAGATTAATTACCTGTGAAATGTATATTTTTCAGGACTATTCCTATGATTTACACTGCAATCACTCACAGAACTAGTTATCATTGTTATATATAATAGTATTTGTTCAAAATAACAAACGATTTAAACAATAAATTGCAAATACCGAAAGGGCACAAAAACGCGTGTCGACTTGTGACGACCTGTCAAATAAAAGTGGTTACAGTTCACATTAGACTGCCTCTCTCTTTTCATCTTGTTATAATTCCATAAAGGATTTTCTTCTCTCTCGCACTCTTTGTTGGTCTATGCATTATAGGTTTATGGTTTACACCATGTTTACACTAACATCTTGTATATTGATACATTTTATGATAAAAGCTTTTTGCATTCCGTTCAATACTTATACTAGACGTTCCGCGTGGCTCCTAATTCCTAAATAAGGAATTTCGCAGCCCGCAAGAAAGGCAATCAATCGTCCCGAAAAAAAGTACCTAGACTATGTCCTTCCCTCTAGTTTACTCTATATTTGTGACAAACTTCAGAAAAATTTTATCTAGTAGTTCTTAAGATAAGCGTGTTCAGACAAATAAACTCTCTTCATCTTTCTAATATAAGTTTCGAAGATTCGTAGCAAAGTTGTAGTAGCTTCTAAGTTCTAAGTATAAAAGGTATTTGCTATGCTTGTTAAAATATATTATATGATACTTAAAATCATGGTATTATTATATCCCAGGGAGCATACACTAAGTTATAATTAAAATTCCGGATGAAACTGTCAATCTGTTCGGATAATGAAAATTGTGTGAAATTCTCTCACTGGGATGATGAAATATTTTGTAGACGCGCGTTATTAATAACACGTATTTTCAGGATTTGAACTATTTTCCGCTTCAAATTTAAAAGGGAAGTCAACTAGTACATGCAAAGTATTCTAATAGTTTTTGTTATGAGATAGTTATGAGGTATTCCTGTCAGGGAAATTGCCGCGAGGGTTCAGAGTGTAGTGGATTTGGAGCAGACTTAATGCATAATGTATTTTATGAGGATTACTACTTAATGCTGATATTAAAATAACGTTTTCTAAATGTTATACCGCAGTATTGAGACGATATTTTTTGTGTTTTCAACATTTTATAACGACAGAATTAATAATGTGTTTGATATCATAATAATAAATAAATTATGATAATAGAAGCAACTTTACTAATTAATAGTAGACCCATAATAAATAAAATGTAACTCTTTTTTTCACCAATTTTCATGGCTTCTTTGGTTTACACTTTTATTAATTTCAATTTCCTCACAAATGTAACTCCATATAAAAGTAACAAACTAACTCGACAACAAAGACAACTCGTGACTACCGTCTACTACATTAGTGGCTTAATGTCCCTTCTTCCAGCCCCAGTGCTTGTGGTCCTCGTGGCCGCCCTTCTTGCCGTGACCCTCGTGGTGGTGGTGGTGCTCGTGGTGGCCGCCCTCGTCGTGGTGGCCCTTGTGATCGTGGTGGTGCCCTCCCTTCTCGTGGTGGCCCTTTTTGCCGTGATGGTGCTCGTGGTGTCCGCCCTCCTTGTGGCCTTTGTGGAAGTGGCCACCCTTCTTGTGGCCGTGCTCCTCGTGGTGGCCGCCGTGGTGCTCCTCGTGGCCGGAGTGGCCGTGTTTCTCGTGGAAGTGCTTGTCCTTCTTGAACTCGTCTATCTTGTGAACCCCGTGGTGACCCTTCGTCGAGTGTCCTTTGTGGTAGTGGCCCTTCTCTTCGAAACCGTGTCCCTTCTCGCCCTTCTCGCCGTGGTGGTGCTCGTGGTGGTGGCCGTCGTCGTGGTGGTGGTGCTTCTTGTGGCCGCCGTGCTCCTTGTGGTGCCCCTTATGTCCCTCGTGGTGGTGGTGGCCCTTCTTGCCGTGCTCGTGGTGGTGGTGGCCCTTGTGCCCCTTGTGGCCCTTCTCGCCGTGCTCGTGGTGGTGGTGCGCGTGGTGCTCCTTGCCGCCGCCCTTCTCGTGGTGGTGCGAGGCGGCGCCCTCGAGGTCCGCCTCCCGCTTCCTGATCTCCCTGGCGTAGGTGAGAGCTACGCAGAGCATCAAACATCCCAGCACTAGGGTTCTCATGTTGTGTCCCGCCCCCGGCCGCGGCGCTTGTGCTGGGAGGTGGCGGCGGCGGGTTTTATAAACACTTTTCTCCTCGCTGCTGTTGGGCAACGTCGCTCGCACTCCGGCAAGGTCGAGCATTTAATTTTTGAGCCACTGCGCACTGGACTGTGATAATAATATTAATTTTGCCATTAGCGTTCGATTGTCAAATCGCTAGCACGTCTCTCCACTTTCTCCCTTCGCGTAGCGGCTCCGTCTGGATCAGGGACCTTTTTATATTTTGGTGCTAGTATATTTTTTCATTTATAGGGTGTATTACAATGAAAAAATAGCGCGCAGCATCAGTTCATTAGCACGATGGAGTCTTAACGTCGTGTATAAAACAAAAATATTTAATGATGGCTACGTGCCGAAAGAATCGTCGAGAGTTTAATGTAAAAGGAGTAAAAGAAGCGCTGAGGTTGGGAAGTAATGCAGTTCGCTTTACGGCCGCTTAAAAGCGTCATCCTCGCCGGGACTGAAATATTTCAGCTGCTCATTAAAAATGCAGGTAATTTTAGTGGAAGTCTGAAATTTAAATTCTCCTTCTTGAAATAAAATACAGGCGAGTAATCTGAAACACATTACGGAAGTGACGGCCACCCGCATCTCATTAGTTATTGCTAATTAGTTTTTTTTAATTTTTAAAGGTTTAAATTAATAAAATGAAAATTATTATATATTTTTTATGGAAGGACTTTACCAGCCTGAGGTTTATCTAATCACTAATGGCTGCGACAATACTATTATGTACACAGAACTGATACCTATATATACATAATTGGTGAAGTATGGGACCTCAATCCGCGAAGAAAAATGTTTTCATTGATATACTTAGTTTTAAAAATCTGTGATTACTATCACAGATTTTTAAAACTAAGTATATCGATGTAATAATGAACTACATCGACAAACACGTTGTCAAAAAAATTGTCTTCCATGCAAACGCCAATCAATACTAAAGTGCCCTACTTTACTACTCTACTAAAAGTATATAACTTGAAGCTTCTGCTAGTATTATACAATCAGTATATTAATCCTTTGTTAAAAACACCGGGTGCCATACCGATACCAGAATACCTTCTTTGTGTGTTGTGTTACTACTAAGAAGTGGAGGCTTAAACAATAAACATTGACAACTTTTAAAAAGCAACGAAAGATACAGTTTTGAGGAATGAACACCTAAAAATACTTATTTTAAATTTTGCTTTACACATTACATTGTTACATACAACTGGGTCGCTAGTGCAACGGCTTTGTCATAAGTTTTGAAGTGTTCAGTGTGAAACACGTCGCTTATGCTGTGCGGCATTTGTAACTGATTTATTCGACTAATTCTCAGCGAGCAGATAAGCGAGTGGTTTCACGGCGTGACGCTGTAAGTCGGGGCGTGGAGCGTGACACGTCGTAAGTCGCAGCGTGACAGGAACGTGACTGCCCTGCGAATGCACATTGCACGCCGGCGGGAACTCATCAATTTCACGTCTAATATTACATCTAGATTCTAGCTGATGTTCTGCGCAAGTTCTGCGTCATGGAGCAGCGAGTATCTATTAGTTTTATGTAAATTTTACTACTAGCGTAAAATTGTGGTGGTCCTCCTTCCTCTGGTCTCGGCAGATTATGACTCGCAAAATGCTGCAGGTATGAGTATTTTGTGAGTAGTTACTTCTCTTCTAGGATGATAATTTGAGTCCCGGGAAAGGATATATTATGATACTTTTTAGGGTTCCGTAGTCAACGAGGAACTCTTATAGTTTCGGTCCGTCTGTCCGCGGTTTTGACCAGATACTACAAAGCCATAATTTGACATGAATGCACATAATATGGCGAATAACAACACTGGCGATTAGCGAGTGATTTGAAAGCGACTCGACTGCGCAGCGCACACTCCGCGATTGCGCGTCGTGAACGCCGCGACAGCGCAGCGTCGTCCATATTGCTACTGAGTATCCAAAACGTGGAAGGCAAGCTGCGTGCACGCCGCGCATTCGCGGCGTTATCGCGGCGTGTGCGCTGCGCAGTCGTGTCGCTTCCAAATCGCTCGCTAATCGCCAGTGTGATAAGGCCCTTAGGACTTGTGTGAGCGTCCTGTGTATTATAAGAAAATTGGAAACAAAAGATGTTATTAGAATTATTGAGGGGACATAACTGTTTATGTTATTAACTCGGGATAATATTTATTTTAATTAGACAACACAAAGGGAGGAAATGAAAGCCGTCGCTTTATTTTTATGGGTCGTTATGGGAATAGGAGAACCAATAACGACGGAGCTATAGGGGGATTTAATACAAAATGTAGCAATTTTTCTAGGGAATCGTTTTATTTTTTGTTAAAAAACATAGTAACAAAATATCAACAAAAACTACATAATTAACAGTCGACTGGTCTCTAGTGGTGAGACTTGTGGCCCCAGTGCTTGTGGTCCTCGTGGCCGCCCTTCTTGCCGTGGTCGTGGTGGTGGTGCCAGTGCTCGTGGTGGCCGCCCTCCCCGTGGTGACCCTTGTGGTGATGATGATGCCCGCCCTTCTCGTGGTGGCCCTTCTTGCCGTGCTCGTGCTCGTGGTGGCCGCCGTGCTTGTGGCCCTTGTGGAAGTGACCACCCTTCTTGTACCCGCCCTCATGGTGGTGGCCACCGTGGTGGGATTTGTGGCCCTTCTCGCCGTGATGGTCGTGGAAGTGCTTGTCCTTCTTGAACTCGTCGTGCTTCTCGACGCCGTGGTGGCCCTTCGTGTCGTGACCCTTGTGCCAGTGGCCGTGCTCCTCGTGGCCGTGGCCGTGCTCGCCCTTTTCGCCGTGGTGGTGGTGATGGTGGTAGCCATCGTCGTGATGGTGGTGCTTCTTGTGGCCACCGTGCTCGCCGTGGTGGCCCTTGTGGCCTTCGTGGTGGGAGTGGCCGTGCTTGCCGTGGTGGTCCTCGTGGTGGCCCTTGTGGCCCTTGTGGTGGTGGCCGCCATGGTCGTGGTGGTGGTGCTCGTGGTGCTCGTGGCCGCCGCCCTTGTCCCAGTGGTGTCCGGAGGCGGCGACCTCGAGGTCGGCGGCGGGGGCGGCGGGGATGTCCCGGGCGACGGCCACGGCCGCCAGGGCGAGGAGCCCGCACAGCGCTAGCAGACTGCTCCTCATGGTGGAACCTGTGAGAGTGATGCCTGGACCGGTGGTTTGAGATCATTTATACTAGTATAAAAACGGTTAGGAAATTCGGAGTCTCTACGTAGTGTCAAGGCTGTGATACGTGCGACACTAAAGATTTCTAATTTGTGTCTAGAATTGAAGTGATAAGATTTATTATATACATATATATATATATATACATATATTTATTAGATACACCAACAAAATCGTTAGGATACTAAAATTCCCATTATAAACATGCAACATCATCAGACGCTTCTTCATACCTATACATACATTACCACGTACAATCATCCCTATAGCTACAAATACAAATATTTATTGACCAAAAATTTTTAACATAGAATAATGCGATAACGGATCAAAGCTGCTAGATCAAACTCATTCTATTAATATCAAAAATATATTTGAACTATTTCTTAAACTAAATTATAATTCTTGGTTAAAAGCTACTATAACATGACCGTAAAAATAAAATTTTATCTACATCTATATTCAATGGTTTCTATTCAAGATGACTGGTGTAATGTAGTGCTCACTCAATTTCCTATTTACGAGCTTGAATAGATCTACTGGCCATAAAAACACTGTTCACTTTTATTGTGATAGTGAACGTTTGAGCGTCGTTTTAACGACATTAACAATGACATATTTTAATGGTGCGCTTACTCATGACAATCTGATTATAAACGCGTTTTAAAGTTGTGAATATTATATGGTACACACTGTATTTGCTCCGTACATAACAATCGTGATCATAAAACGACCTCATACTTAATATGTAAAAATTTGTATGAATTTTTGTGGCTCATTTCGTGGTTTCGACTAAAGATTCTTACTGCTGTCTTTTGCCACAGATTAAGATATAATATAAGATATTTTATTATTTTATTAGATTAAGATATAAAATAAGATAACTACACTCAGTTTCATTTCAAAGATTTTCTTTAAAGCGTCTCCCAGACAGACGCGGCCTGCGGTGGCGGTAGCTGTGGTGGTCAGTTGGATGACTTGGCCACGTGGCCGCGTGTGTCTGTGTCGTTCCTAGAACTCTCAAGTCATCCAAGTTCCAACTGACCGCCACCGCTACCGCCACCGCAGGCCGCGTCTGTCTGGGAGACGCCTTAAGCAAAAGAAAGTCACGTCACATGCTTGCCATAATAGGCTATTCCACTATTTTTTCAAATATTTTTTAAAATGTTCGTTTACCATGCGACAGTCAAGTGTAATTTTTATTTTTGCGAAATATTTATCCTGTAAGTAGGGAAAAAAGTTCAAAATATTGTCGAAAATTATAGGCGCCAAAATGCCGACCGCCATATTCCACATATTTGTGACGTCAAAAGTACCATAATAAAGAAATGTCAAACTGTTATGTCAAAGACCAAAGTTATACCGACCATAAAACCACCATAATTTAAGATATATAAGACCGAAAATACACAATATAATTTTGTCGTAACATAGTTTTAGAAAATTAAATACACTATACTTACATAGCCGTTTTGATATTTCTGCCTTCTGCAGGAAAAAAATCGGTATTGTATAAAAAGAACTTTGCAATCATTACTGCATCTATTTTCGGTAGATTTGTAGTTTCGGCTTTCAAATCCAGCGTCCATGTTAAATCTCGTATTGCAAATAACATAATGAAAACTACGTATAAATTAAGGGTCTCAAAATTTGCTCAAAATAGTTAATTTCGACGTGACGCGTTGTTCACAAACAAAAACTTGCTTTAGTACAAATGACGTCATACAGAAAATCATGGCGGTCGGCGTTTTGGGTCACGTGATATACAGATAATAAAACTTCAATTTTGAAATAGAAATATAACATTAATCGTACGATTTTATGAAAAAGTAACATTATTTTTGCATTCCTCATGACAAAAAGTATATAATAAATGATCAAACGAACTTACCAAGTGAAGTTCGATCATTATTATATGAGTCGCTTCATTCAAAGATATATTAACCAAGTAGTCCTTTGTCTATCTGCTAGGCAATCGCGTTTTTTAAAGACGTATGTAGGTAGTTGAAAAAATAACTTCCCATCCCGGCCACTCGCTCCTGGACGCGCCTCATTATGTTTAGAGAGAGGTAATGCAAAAAATCTTTCTTTCTTTCTTTGGGTACTGCAGCAAACATAGTTTCTTGCAGACTGGGTGGGAGGGAGATTATATCTTTGAATGAAGCGACTCATATAATAATGATCGAACTTCACTTGGTAAGTTCGTTTGATCATTTATTATATTTCTTCGCTTCATTCTTCGATATATTAACCAAGTAGATTTTCAGAGTAACGAAAGAAAGATTTTTTACAAAATACTTAGAATTTATATATACTTATATTATACATTATGAATAGTAATCATTATATTCGAGAATTTTTTTTTTTTAACATTATGCCCATAAATAATAATAATAGTCGAAACAAAACTTAAGAGACCTCTATGGTTTTGTGATTCAAATGATAACGTACTGGGATCATGGTGATTAAGATTATATAACTGATTCAGCGAAACTTTGTTCGTCGATAAAATTATGGCTTAGGAAAATAGCGAAAGTATTGGAGTCACTAGTTCTGCCTGTCGACTGTCGTCTTACTAATAGGTCCAGTATCAATCCCCGTGTCGGCGCTCGACGTGTCGAGCGAGGCCGCGCCGCTCTCGCACAGCACCTGCTTTATCCAGCGGCTATTACCGAATGGGAGGTGGCTGTTCTGTGCAGAGCGTTAAACCCGTACTGTAGCATTATCCTATTTAGTATAATCTTGAATAACCATCGCAGGGCGTAATAACTTAAATATTATAACTTCTTCTTCTTTTTTTTTTATAAAAGAGTTACATAATTTAAGAACATCCGATCACGCTCAGGAGTTTGTCTTTGTAATATAAATTTCGAATAATTTAAAAGTTAAAACCGTACCTATTTTTTATTTTGCCGAGTTTTATTATTAGGCAGAAAGTTTTAAGTCAATGATCAGTATTCAGTAGGTACAGAGTGCAAGAAAAAACAAATAATTTATAAGTGGATCCTGGGTACTACACTAGGTACTCGGGTATGGGCTAGGAATTAGAATGTTTACCGGAAAGCTTCTTTCAAAAGACACTTTAAACATTCATCTAAGCCAATGTCACCATCCAATAATATCAACATTGTTCATAAACAATGACAGTGCACAGTGACATGGCTGTAGAAGATATCGTTTTACAGCCATTGTCAAATTGTTTGGCAAGGTTCTGATAAAGCAGACGAAGATCTCTGTAATAAGTCTATTAACTAATGAGATTGAAGAGAGTATTTACCTAAAATCTAAGTCGAAGTAGAGCATTTTAGAATAAATTTTAAGGCGTCTACTGTTATAACTCATAACTGTGTCCGGCCCTGTGGTCGTCGACTCGTCGATAGTGTGATTATTGCATATTACAAATTACAATTACAATATGATTGAAATTAGAGAATATTGTGTTCTCGGTCCAGCAGGATAAATATTTATACTTACACTTATATTATTCAAGATTAAGACGTGTCATTATGTTATCGTATTTATCATTGCATTTATTTAGCATTAATAATTTTAATCGCTGAAAACCAGTTGCATTCCGCGACGGGGGTCAGAAATCAGGTGTCAGAACACCTATCAGTTGAGGTAGCTCACGAATAGTACACTGATTTAACTGTTCTATATTATTTCGTTTTTAATAGGCTTATATTATTATTATATAATATATCTAATATGTAGGTACATAAAATTCTCGTATCACGGTGTGCGTAGTTGAACTCCTCTGAAACGGCTCGACCGATTTTCGTGAATCTTAGCGAGCATATCGGCTAGGGTTGAGAATCGGACAACGTCTAATTATTTTTATATTGATGAGTGTATTTTTGAATAAATAATAGTAAAATGTTACAACTCGAGACTGACGGCGACCATTGTTTGTACGATGGGATAGCAATCATAGACGTCATGGTGACATACTTACTAAGTCACTTCAATAAAATAATATGGGCAAAATACTTTATATGGTAAAACAACATTTGCCGAGACATCTAGTTATGTTATAATAATATGTATTGTAAGCGTTAAGACTTAAATATTTACATATTTGTTGTGGATTTAATACACCCATGGCACTATTAACAATAAAACTTAAACAAAAAAGGGGCGCCTGAGGCTGCGCCTAGAACACTGGTATTGCGAAAGCGTGGTAAGGCTAGTAGTGATAAAGCCTTCTACGCCTGATCTGGTTTCCTTCTTTATATTTTTTGTGAGAATAAATGTAAGCGCACTGCGCATCTGATAGTCTGTACGTCAAGACTTGAGGCTTTAAATCTTTCAATCGAATAGTGAGTTAATAGGAACCAACAAGTAGCTGGCTTTTAAATCTATTTTTGACAGATATCCACTTTTGGATATTGCCTTGAAAGTCATACGGTAATTTTCCAAATTAACATGTAAAATAATTATTTAGAAATAAACTTACGAAGTGGATTCAAATTGAAAATAATTTTAAAAAATTGTATTTAAAATATAATACAATATTTAATAGTTTGAAGAAAGGAAAATCTTTGAAATAAGGTAATCTTCGGTGGAGTTACACGAAGATATAGTTTTAAATTCTAATAATAATTTATTGATGTCATGATGTATAATACATTAAGCCAGTGGCCCCCAACCTGTTGTTGTTTTTGGAACGAAGTTCCCTATTTATTTATTTTTTAAGCGGGCCACAAACTTGTTTTGGTCTTGGTGTCGTGGGCCGCAACAAACATTTTTAGGTTTAAAAATAACGTTCAAAATCAACGATTTACTAGTGAACAAAAATAATTTACGAGTTACGACTTTCACGATTACTGCTGGTGGGCGTGAATTTCAAAATGCTTTAACATCACGCGGGCCACAAATAAAGTTCCGGTGGGCCGCAGGTTGGGAATAATAATTATAATAGTAACATCTATAAAATATGTATAAAAATGACTGTTAGCTGCACTACGGCTGCGGTGTTGAGCATTTGTTCGTCTCAACGTTCTTCGAACTCGAAGGGGGTTGATTGTAGCGTTACAATACTAGTGGCGCCAGCCGACGGTTACCACAGTCCACATCTCTCTCCCCCCCCCCCCCCCCTCCTTGACGGGTAACGGGAAGGGTTTGTCAGAGCCCGAAGAGTACCCGATTGATGATGGAATGTACTAATTTGTCTCTGAGAACAAATACTGGAATTATCCTGCGAAACCATAATAATCTCGGTCTGATATAACAAGGCTTATAATCTTGTCTTGTCTGATAGTATATTATCTGATAAGTCTGATAATAATTAATATCGAGATAAGTTAGATACTGGCGATAACTGATAGGTCTTATAATTTCGAGACATTGTCAGGTGAAATCTATAATGATAATAATCGATCGAAATAGAATCGAGCTGCAACACTTATTAGCAGGAATGTTTTATAAGCAATAGCTTATCTTAATCGTCTTTGTGATCCTTTAAAATCATAATCTGGCGAACCCAACAAGGGTTCACCTAACGTCAGTAGAAGCTCTGGATCTATCCGGATCTGGTCCGGTGCCGGTGGGTCAGAATCGACCGTTGGCACCTGGTTTAGGAGTGGGAAAACTTCTGGTTTATTCGTAACCTGATCGACCCGTATATCGGTCACTTCTAATTATATTTCCCCGATAGTCTGGTCTTAGTGACCTAAAAAAATTATTGGGGTAGTTATATTGTTCGTTATAATCGACTTATTTGTCATATAAATTAATATTATGTTACAAAAAATATTGAGGGTAGTAACTATCACGTTACGAAGATATTAAATAAGTTTCGTTATACACTCGCGGTGTATCCCGAATCCCAACATTGGTGCAAAATTTATTTAATAATAATAGTTACATACCGTCAGACATGATAAATTATAATCGTAGTTCTATATTTAGAACAAAAGGTGTGCGGGACGCGCATTAGTTGTTAACTATCAGTTAACTCGCAGTCAATGTAGTTATTAGCTCGAAATATTTTTGTATAAAATGGTAAAGATAATATTATAATAATTATGTAGTTCTATTTATAGAACAAAGAGCGCGGGGGAACGCGCGGTAGTTGCTCATTTTTATTTTTAAACATTGTCGGAGACTCCCAGTTAATCCATACTATATGTTGATTTAAAGAATAACAATATATTTTAAATTTAACTAGTAATTAACTCGCAGTTAATCATCTCAAACCAGCCAACATATATTATAGTTCTATTTTTAGATATAACATCGTCAGAGACTCGCAGTCAATTCCGATGCATAAGAATTGCGTTTAGAGACTCGCAGTCAATCCACACATTATGGCGGTTTATAAAATAACTCGCAGTTGATTCAGACAAACCGGCCAATATATAGCTATTTTTATAGAAAAGCTGAAAAAAAAAAAACATCGTCAGAGACTCGCAGTCAATTCCGATGCATATAAATTGTGTTTAGAGACTCGCAGTCAATCCACACATTATGGCAGTTTATAAAATAACTTAATATAATTAAGTACTTGCAGTAATTAACTTGCACTTATTTCCCCCAATCGGACAAACGTATAGTTCTATTTATAGAATAGGTAAAACATCGTCAGAGACTCGCAGTCAATTCCGATGCATATAGATATAGATTGTGTAAAAGGACTCGCGGTCCAAACACACTGTACTTATTGACTCACAGTCGCAGTACATGCCGGTTAATTAAATAATTGCAGATGTTTCCCCCAATCCGGCAAACATATAGTTCTATAATAATTATTATATTTATAGAACAGATGAAGCATACATAATATTATAGATTGTGTATAAAGACTCTCAGTCCAAACACATTGTACGTTTATTGACTCGCGGTCGCAGTACATGCCGGTTAGTATTGAATATAATTGGCTCGTCTTGGCCTCGGTAGTGCCTGCCGTTTATTTAAGTATTTAATAGTACTTACATGTATGTACACGATAAAATAACACTGATTTTAATTACAACACTGACTCAATCATCTTAAAAAAAATAACCAATTTTCGTCTGAGCGCTGCGCTTTGGCATGGTTACTTAGTATACGTGCACGCGTTGCCTCGCGTTAACAAAGAATGAGGCGCGTCCAGGAGCGAGTGGCCGGGATGGGAAGTTATTTTTTCAACTACCTACATACGTCTTTAAAAAACGCGATTGCCTAGCAGATAGACAAAGGACTACTTGGTTAATATATCGAAGAATGAAGCGAAGAAATATAATTAAAGTTATTTCACATTCTTATGTTATAACATGAAAATTGCCTATTCCATCAAAAGGTATCGATTCTATAGTACACTAGCTGTCCCGGCAAACGTTGTTTTGCCATATAAAGTATTTTGCACATATTATTTTATTGAAGTGACTAAATAAGTATGTCACCATGGCAACGTCCATCGCTATCCCGTGACCCGTCGCACAAACAATGGTCACCGTCAGTCTCGACTTGTAATAATTTACTATTATTTATTCAACAAATGCACTTATCAATATAAAAAGTACCCAGTAACCGATTCTCAGACCCACTGAATATGCATATAAAATTTGGTTAAAATTAGTAAAGCCGTTTCGGAGGAGTACCTACGCAGTCTAACATTGTGACACGAGAATTTTATATTTAAGATAATATTACAGACTAGACTTGTACTAGCTTCCCTATTTTATAAAAGATGAGCTGGTATTTTTAACCATCACAAAGTGAGACAATAAAACGCCAACAGAGAAATTGAAAAAGCCGACGATAAAATTTATGAAACATCCCTTTACCAGTGTTTTGAAACCTCCAGGGGGCGCAAAGCCTTAATCAGGAGTGTAAAATAAAAAGTGAATATTCCTTTACCACAGACAAAGTAAGGGGTGAAGTCGTTTATTAAAAACTATTGTGAACGTGGTGTTATTGCACTGTTTCTTTATTTTGATTCGAATATAAGTGTCAGTAATTTGTTTTAAGTTTAAGGGCTCCATTCCACCGCGGCGCACGGAGAGACTACGCACGTGCGTCAAGCTTCGCTTTGTAAGAAAATATATTATGTGACTGTGTCCACTGCAAGTTGCAACCCACGGACACGCTAAGCACGAATTGACTCAAGTCAAAGAAATAAATCCGTGCACGTCCACGCGTGCGCGTGGGTTGGCGGCTTAAATGTTATTTTTATTAGTACACGTACATAATTATCTAACAATACAATAAATAAATGTATAATTATATTAAATTTTTTCTCCTGAATGTTATGCATGTGGTATTACCGCACAGCCCAAACATCAATTTATTAGCTATGGCCACATTATGCAATTTCATCTTCAATTTTCGTCATCTCTTTTTATTCAACTTTCGTTTGGCATATATTCAATAATTGAATTCGTCAAAATCCACCCGCGTTGAAAGAAAAGTGTCATAGCGAGCGCTACGATTTCAACGCGCGTCACGGGCATGCCTCACGTTCGCTGTTGACTGCGCTATAAGTTATAACGCATGCCCTTGACGAACAGAAAAATTCACAATGTGGACAAAGCCATTGAACAACAGAGCCAAATTATAAAAATTTCGGGTAGTTTTAAATAACTTCAGCAACTTTGAAATCTGTCACCGTTGCTGTTTTATTCGTCTCGACTCTCGAAACCAAGTTTGTATGGTCGCGATGATGAGTCCGGACTCATCCCGGAGCCCTGGGACTCCCTTTCCCTTTTGTACCGACAAATCGTTTTGAGTACGCTGGGATATATTATCGTGTCGTTCACGGACTCTTGTGCGCGTTTTTCGTTTGGTAGTCGTGGTAGATGTTGCATCCCTGAACTGGCAGCTCACAGCTGCATCAATTTTGTGCACATTTAGATGTGTTCTATTCGGAAAATTATAAAAGACTATTTTAGTCTACGTAGGTAGATATAATCAGAAAAGTTCCATGTATGGTTCCAGTTTGGTTATGAAATAATAGTTTAAAAATAACTCAATTCCCTAATTTTTGCTTCACTAAATAAAAGTAAGATTTTGACTATAAACTTTTAATATATCACAAAGTAACTACTTAACAGTAACAAATTTCATAGGTCTTTGGTCATTGGTCGGTTTCATCAATGTTTCCAGCCCCAGTGCTTGTGGTCCTCGTGGCCGCCCTTGCTGCCGTGGCCCTCGTGGTGGTGGTGGTGCTCGTGATGGCCGCCTTCATCGTGGTGGCCCTTATGGTTGTGGTGGTGCCCTCCCTTTTCGTGGTGGCTCTTCTCGCCGTGCTCGTGTTCGTGGTGGCCGCCCTCCTTGTGGCCCTTGTGGAACTCCCCACCCTTCTTGTACCCGCCCTCGTGGTGGTGGCCGCCGTAGCCCTCCTCGAAGCCGGACTCCCCGTGCTTGTCGTGGAAGTGCTTGTCCTTCTTGAACTCGTCTACCTTGTGGATTCCATGGTGGCCCTTCGTCGAGTGGCCCTTGTGGAAGTGGCCCTTCTCCTCGAACCCGTGGCCGTGCTCGCCCTTCTCGCCGTGGTGGTGCTCGTCGTAGTACCCATCGTCGTGGTGGTGGTGCTTCTTGTGGCCGCCGTGCTCGTCGTAGTGGCCCTTGTGGCCCTCGTGGTGGGAGTGGCCGTGCTTGCCGTGGTGGTCCTCGTGGTGGCCCTTATAACCCTTCTCGTGGTGGCCTCCGCCCTCGTGGTGGTGGTCGCCATGGTGCTCGCCGCCGCCGCCCTTCTCCCAGTGGTGGGAGGCGGCGGGCTCGAGGTCGGCGCCCCTGGGGCGGCGCACGTGGCGGGCGCAGGCAGCGGCGAGCAGGGCACACAGCAGCACGCAGGTCCTCATCTTCCTCGGGATGTAGTCACCGAATGATACTCACGTCTGGTGCAATACCGCTTATATAGTATTGGCAATGGTGCATTCGATGTCAGGGTGACCGCCGCCGGCCGCCGGCCGCCGTCAGCGCGGTGACCCGGATTACTTCTATTGTTTGCTGAATATCATTTTTGATACATTTTTTGTCTGTTTCTTAGTGTTATTCCCAATAGATAATCCATAGTAGGTGATGATTTCGCCACCTTTTTAGGTTAAAATAATTATGTTACTAAATATATGAGCTGAAAATTATTATGAAAAGCTGGCAGAGTTTATTACATAATTAAATCCAATAATATGTTAAATCGTATTCGATTTAAGCAATCATAATACGAAATGTGCGTTCAAAACAAGATATTATGTGGAAATACTTTACTGTGTATTAGATGGTATTATGAATACAGTTTTTGAACGGCGATGCGTACCACCGGTTCTGATTTAGTCCGGCGAGAATAACTATAACTTTTAAACCCTACTGTTTAATGTAGGTAACATTACAAAAGGTTTGGATTAACCCTTCGTCAAATGTATTGTAGTGACGTTATCGCTTCTTCGGATAGACGTAATACAAAATTTAATTATCTAAGGCCGGTATAAATAGTCAGCACTCAAGATGCATCTCGGTCTCAAGACACGGTTCAGGCTCTGTGATTGGTTGGCTGTCAAAATTTGGACCAATCACGGAGCCGAACCGCGTCATGAGACCGAGATGCATCTTGAGTACTGACTATTTATACCGGCCTAAGTCACAATAAGTGGCTACATTCATATTAACAGTGATATGATATTGAGTATATAGCTATTAATATACGGATAAGATCGAGTAGGCTAGAAAATTAAAAATCGGCCAAGTGCGAGTCGGACTCGCGCACGAAGGGTTCCGTACCATTATAGAGAAAAATTAGGGCAAAATTTGTGTTTTTTGTATGGGATCCCCTTTTAATTATTTATTATAATACATTAATATCATATTCAATATTAAAGTAAACATAAAACTAAGGATTGTGTGAAAAATTCAAGTACCTACCTGTTGCTATTATTGATGTAGAGCAAACAATCGGCCAAGTGCGAATCGGAATCGCGCACGAAGGGTTCCGTACCATTATAGAGCAAAATTAGGCCATAAATTGTGTTTTTTGTATGGGAGCCCCCCTTATTTTTTATTTTATTTTAATATTATTATTAAATATTAAAGAACACATATAACTGTTGCAATTTTTGATATAGAGCAAAAAAGGCCAAAAAAACACGTTTGTTGTATGGGAGCCCCCCTTAAATATTCATTTTATTTTATTTTTAGTATTTGTTGTTATAGCGGCAACAGATATACATAATCTGTGAAAATATCAAATCTCTAGCTATTACCGTTCTTGAGTTACAGCCTGGAGACAGCAAAAAAGGCCAAAAAAATCACGTTTGTTGTATGGGAGCCCCTCTTAAATATTCATTTTATTTTATTTTTAGTATTTGTTGTTATAGCGACAACAGATATACACAATCTGTGAAAATTTCAACTCCCTAGATATTACCGTTCTTGAGTTACAGCCTGGAGACAGACAGACGGACAGACGGACAGACAACGAAGTCTTAGTAATAGGGTCCCGTTTTTACCCTTTGGGTACGGAACCCTAAAAATGTACAGGAAACATTTTCTGCATTTATTATTTATTTTCGGGATTAGTTATTTTCGGGAACTAGCTAACAGAGATAGAAAGGATTTCATACTTTGACTTGATGGTCCTAAAATATGGATTGTTTTATTTGTGTTGTTTTGGACAATGTTACTCTTAAATTATATAACTATTAACCTACTAATATACAAAAAATCAGCTGGTTAGGGTTCCGTTTTAGGGTTCTGTAATCAACAAAAATGCTTTCATCAATGTCGCTTTATATGAAAAATTATAAACTATAATATTGTTCGGTGCGTCCTGAAATAGTCCATAATCCATTCCTCGTATTGAAATCAATTCAGTGACTTCATTTTTACAATATTGCATACTACCTATCAAAGATATTCATTCATAGGCACACAGCGGGCCTAAGTAATTTGGTTGGGATATGTTAAGCACAGGCCACAGCCTAGATACCTTATACAAGAAGAGAGATAACAGTTAATAGAATCGCCAATCATCATCAAAATGTACGAAATGTACATAAGCGTTTAACGTTCGATAAAATAATGTCGACATTCGACTAGTGTCATGTCGACTCTAGTCTCCATACATTTTGATCCGCGATTCTATAAAGAAGTAGTAAAAGAAAACTTCTTGGCTAAAATACCCTGACTCACTTCATTTAACCCGATTAAATTGCCTAAGTCCGCCATCTAATACCGCTTAAATTTCACCGACAGTATAATATGTAATCACAACATCCTATATTCGGAAATTGAATACTGTTACCAATAATTATTGTAAGAAATTTCACGAAACATTTATAAAGCAAAATATCGAGTACGGGAAATATGTAGCACAATTTTCAACACTCATGAACCTGTATAAGCCTTTGAGGAGGTGTAAAGTGGCTGTAAGTGCATGTTCTGTTCACCGCTTTTATTTCCAATTTCGAACGTCAACCGGTGCGCTCAAATATTGTTAAGGTTTTGGGCAGGTGGGAAGGGCGATTTGATAGTACCTATTGTTTTTACGGCCGAACCCAATATACGATCCTAATCCGTTTTTACCAATCCAAGATCGATATTTCAATCCATATTTGTGTTTGAGTGTGCCAATAATGTATCCACAGATTGAAATTACAATCTGTGGTTGCAAGCCATCCATGGGAGGTTCGCTCTATGATTTCGGATAGCCCTCCGTTTGAAAATGACAGTTCGAGTGTATTCATAACCTATCTCACAGTTTTGACGTTTCTTTCGATCGGTTTTATGATCCAAATCTGCAATCTTAGGAATTTCTCGGTTTTACTGTTTAAAATATGGATTTGTCTATACTCTCAAGCAGTGTTGCATTTTTAAGTTTACAGCATTGTAAATTTCATTTTAAAAGATTAATTTTTCCTCACTTTTTTTGGTAAAAAAGTGGGCCCCGTGCGAGTTTCTTACGCCGGTTCTTCTCGCCGGGCTAGTTCCCGAACCGGTGGTAGGCACCAGTAGTATCAACGTTCTGAAAGCATTTTTTTAAAAATCTATTCAGAAATAAAACAATTTTTATTTTATTTATTTATTTTTAGTGATAGTAGTGATTTTGAGGATCTCATACTGAAATACTAAGTGCTCTTGTGTATTGCGATTTGCGCACACACTTGGGCACTATAAAAATTACTTCTGCTTAACTGGCCTGGTTTTATTGAAACCGGCCACCGCCACTAAAACCGGTATGGGAGTTTTTAGGGTTCCGTAACCAAAGGGTAAAAACGGTACCCTATTACTAAGACTTCGATGTCTGTCCGTCTGTCCATCTGTCTGTGTGTCTCCAGGCTGTAACTCAAGAACCGCTATAGCTAGACTTCTGAAATTCTCACAGATTGTGTATATTTGTTGCCGCTATAACAACAAATACTAAAAACAAAATAAAATTAATATTAAATTTAAAGGGGGCTCCCATACAACAAACGCGATTTTTTTTTGCTATTTTTTGCTCGTAATCAATATTGGCAACAGCTAAGCACTTGAAATTTTCACAAAATCCTTAGTAATTATATTTGTACTTTAGTAATTAATAATAAAATTAAAATAAAATAAATATTAAAGGGAGGCTTCCATACAAAAAACACAATTTTTTGTCTACTTTCGCTCTATATTGGTACGGAACCCTTCGTGCGCGAGTCCGACTCGTACTTGGCCGATTATTTTTTATTAATTATAATCACCAGCATTGGACATTGGGCACAATTGAAATACTCGTTAGTCTAATTAAAATACTATCTAAGTAATTGCAAACGAATTAGAATACATTTTAGTCTAAATTTATTTGAATCAACTTTTATATTATATACGGGTAATTTCAGGTGTACAATTACTTCATCAATCTGATTTATTTATAATCTGGTCACAAATTCAAAGTATTTGTAATTTTGACATCATATCAAAATCATTGACATCAAACATCAATTGCTGAGACGTTGTTTGATAACAAACAAAAGCAACAAAAAAAGGGTGCGCTCGGTGCGCCATGATGACTGCCCGCTGCCGGCAGGTAGAAAATGAGCAATGGCATGTGTCAACTGTCAGCTTACAGCAAGATGGCGCGTGAAGTTCGTTTGTCAATTGTCAGTGCCATTAGAATTTAACGAAATACTCCAAAATCCGAATTTTGCGGATATATGTTATCGACTCGAAATCAATATTTTTTTATTTTCTATTATTCACATAAGGTTTCGATCGAGTCTATCGTACCCCTGGACAGAGGGAAAAGATCGCAGGCAATCCGGCCAGAAAAAAGATTGCAGATTTCAATTTTTATTATTGAAACGTGGATTGGAGATCGATCTAAGGATTGGGATCGATCCGAGATTGATTTCAATCTATGCATAAGGATCGAATATTGGGTTCGGGCGTTAGATAAGCCCTTGCCAATTAATTTGAAAGAAAACAGTTCATTATATTATTTAAAGTCAAAATTGTTTGTAAATACAACTTTTTGATAAGTGAAAAGAAAAGCTTCGAGGACTGATGAGTAGCTAAGCGCGTCAAACTGAGAGCCACGGGTTTGAATGCGCTATTAAGGCTGCGTTTCCACCAGAGCTGAGCTAGGCTGCGTTTCCACCGGAGCTGAGCTAGGCTGCGTTTCCACCGGAGCTGAGCTAGGCTGCGTTTCCACCGGAGCTGAGCTAGGCTGCGTTTCCACCGGAGCTGAGCTAGGCTGCGTTTCCACCGGAGTTGAGATAAGCTGCGTTGCGAGGAATGTGTTTTACAAGAACCAATAGAATAGTTGCGCTGAACGTGGTCAGGCAAATTTAAAGGTTAGGTTTATTTTCGTAAACGTTACGACGTTTATTGATTTGTCGCCATGCTTAAACCGGTAAAAGCTATGTAATAGCTTAAAAACATATTGTGTGTCTAAAAAATATAAAACACCCATCATAATAATTGACAAGCTTTTCTTATATTACGCGGATTCGAACCCGCAACATTTCACAAACAGCTTATACAATATAATACAAATATTATCGTAATACATACAAATAATCATTATATCGGAAGGGGCGACAATAATTATTGAGCGCGGCCAGTGGCGACATATTAATACGCTTGACGGTCCGCTTAATTGAAACTATATCTTTAGCGTGCTGTTTTAATAACAGCCTTTCGTAATAATATTATAAAATATTACGCTGTTTGTATGTTTACCCATCTGTCAATTACGGGTATGGAGATACTTTGATTATGGACTTAATAAGAATATAGTTTTTAATAAAAATGTACATTGTACTTCCTTGTGCGATAAACAAATTTCTAGGCAATGAAAATGCGGGCAATATTATTTTATTGAATTATAGTAAAGTTAAAAATATATTTTCAATCTAGTTTGCAATTTTTTTTATCGTAGATTTTACTTCACTTTAAGAGCAAATAGGTGTTACGATTAAAAAGAATATTACATGAAAGGAAAGATAAGAAGTCTAGTCTAGACGCATAAAAACGATTTTCCTTTGAAGTGTACAAAATATCGTGCAGCTTTTTGCGCAATAAAGCTGTAAATTGTTACAGCGTAAACTTGAAAACAATTTCGAGATCGATGTTTCATATCGCGCCAACGGCCGCGGCCCTTCGCTTTTCCTGTGACGTCATCTATTTTTAACCGACTTCAAAAAAGGAGATTAACAATTGGAAGCGTATGTATGCAATATTTCCAGAACTGCCCAGTTTATATGAATATTCCGTGGCTATTGTGGTGCTTTCGATTCTTCTATCGATACGTCATAATATCTTCTAAACATGGTAATATAATATCTTTGCTCTGTGCTACATAAAGACTGCGTGATTTTGCTTAAACAATAATATTACTAGCTAAAGGCCGAGCTCTGTGAGGGCACACACATCTACATAATATTATAAATGAAAATTACTAAGTATGTTAAAGCACAAATCAATAGGCGTGAATCGTGATAGTTTTTCCGTAAAGTTTACCACAAAAGTGCTCAGGTTGTGGGATATCATTCGGATATACCCTGATTAAGCTATTGCACAGCTTTTACCGCGGGCTTTGAGCGCGGCGACCGACTGGTCTTTGTGTGCGTGCAACTGGACGTATGCGAATTGTAATTGCAGAAGTTGATGAAAAATGCTTTACCGCGCAAGTCCTAGAGTGCCACGTGTATTTTTATCTAGTATATCACACAACCTGTACAATTTGTGGTACACTTTACGGAAAACTATCGCGCCTAGTGATTTGTGCTTTAACATAGTAATTTTTATTTATATGTAGATGCTTGGAAAAAAAAGCTCTACAAAGCTCGGATTTTAGCTAGTTATTGAGAAAATGAATATAATGCTCCACACCACAATATATAAATTAATAACTTTGTTTCGGGTTTTATGAAGTATAGCGGTTTTCTCCGCAGTCAAGGGCGCCGCTGGCGGGTGTCACGGCCGCGGTGTGAAATCTCTCGTTATTCGCCGCAGAACAAACAGTTCGATACATTTCTTGCGTCACAGTTCCGGTACATTGCACACGCGCGGTCTCTACCACGCGGTATACTCTGTCTTATTACGGCTTTGTAGTACTCCCTTTACAGTCCTACTCTACAGCTACAGAGCAGAAGCAGACACCTTGGTCGCTACGAATACTCATCACAGAGGATATATTTTGTAGCACCAACCCCAACCATATCGTTAATTCATGAGTAGCATCAGGTTGGGGACGGCGCTCTAACGCGAAGGAGTCACAATAGATCTATTTAAGATCAGATAGCGACAACGACTATAATGACCTGCCGTCAGGAAAAAAACTTCCTTTTCTAAAAATAAATAGTAGTTAAAAATACAAAAACACACTTTTATTATTTTTTTCAAACATTTAAAAAAAATATTGCATTGTCATTGGCTCTTAATACACGTAGGCAAAGTTTCGAATTAATTAGACTACTAGAGAAAGGTTTTGCTCATTGTGCTCAAAGATTACGTTACATACTATACAGCCCAAGCTAAAAAAAACCCTGATAAAATAAGCTTATAGAATGTTTTGTCGTTGCTTGACAAGCCTTTTCAGACGACACATTTTACAGGGTTCTAAAATACTCTTTCACCGCTGCTACTTTCACGATAAATCGATCTAGCTAGGAATCATTTTTAGAAAATGTCATTTTATTCATCGTCTATGGACCTTTCGGTTAATGACTAAAATGTATGTTGAGGTTAATGACTTAAGCCATAACATTTTCTACAACACAATAGTAATTTTTTTCTTTTTGTTTATAGTTCTTAAAATTATTAACCAAAAGGACGAATCTTTAAAGATTTTTTATTATTGGTCCTCGGCAAACCAACCGACTTACAAAGGCCATTTTCCCCTTCCGTTCCGCTTTCATTAGGCCGGAGATATTTTGAGCGATAAAAGTTTCGTCTCGGGGGGTCGAAGTTTTTATTTTTCGCCAAGTTACAACATTGCTTTAATTAATCGCAGCATACGTAGCGTTCCCCACTTGGGGACTCCCCGCTCCCCGCTACCCGCTCCCCGCACCCCATTCCCCGCGACTGGGGATGCGAGTTGTCTATTGTCTAAACACCACACTGGGACTCGTATTACAAAATTAAAATTTCATCTACTTAGGACGAGAAAATTGTAGTTGTGTAGTGTGTACAGTGATAAAGAACTTACCACTCTAGTTAATCTAACACTAACATAAGAAACAGATTACTTTTTAACCGATTCCTAAGATTAGATGGTTTTATAGCTGTAAATATAATTATATTAATATTAAGTTTAGCGAAATGTTTTATCTCATTAAAGCTTTTTATTTTACGACAGCGCATGATATAATAGCTTTAATTTTCCCAGAAAACCACTTTATGCCATAAAATCTTAGACGTAAACAGACATGACGAATTTATAAGGGTTCCTTTTTTGCCATTTTGGCTACGGAACCCTAAAAATGTGCTAGATTATAATAGATGTTTTAATAATAATCATAAATGTACAGGGATAAGCTATTAAGGTATTGACCAAAGTACCTACATAAGTCAGTACCTATGTAGCTTACAATATCAGCACAAAAATACCATTTCAGTCGCAATGGAAATACATACTGGTATTTTTATTGAACTTAACGTTTTTTCACTCGTTATAACGTACGAAGCTGAAATTCCGGTGAGGTGAAACGTGAACCGTAAATAAAAATTATAGGAAATATTGAACCGAGCGACGCCGTGGTGCAGCAACTCGGCCGTGTTTGCCGTCGACATACTGCAGCCGCTTCTAAATTATGCTCATTTTTTCAGTATTTTAATAGTGGAAAAAATTTAAAATTATTATAATAGGCTGTCCAAAATTTATCTGACAGATACTCTATACTCTATATCTATCAGATAAGCTGTTGTGGATAGCATATACGGCACTTATAAGCAATTAGTGGTGAAATAGGCGCATATAAGGTATCCTTTATGAGAAAATGAAACAAAATACTACCAAACGATAGCAGAAACTGTAGAGTTTATTCAATAACTTATCTACGTTATATTTCGGTCGAGTTATATCAAGTCAGTATTAGCCGTCATTTTCCTGGGCTTGATATAACCGAACCAAAATACGGAGATCCGCAATTTGCCTTTATATTTCTCTGACGGCTCCAAAAAAGGATACTTGACTCTCACCCAGGAGGCTCGGGTTAGATTCCTCATTCCCGGTATCGGAACGAATCTTGTCCAGATAAACTTCTTGTAGTTCTCTCGGCATTTAGTAATTATGTATTAATATTGTTTAAAATGAGCAATAAATTAAATAAATAAATAAATAAATAATAGTTAAAAAACTAAAAACACGCCTTCTATATAAAGCGTCGGTTACAAACAAACATAGAAATTGAAAAATGGAATAATTACATCAAATTAGTGTATTGTCATCGGTCCTCGATAAATCTACAAAGTTTGAACGAAATCTGGCCGTTTGAAGTGGGCCAAAATCGCACCCAAAGCAGTCGGTTACAAACAAATATACAGGTAAGTATAATGGTTAAAAAAACTTAAAACACGCTTTTTTTATAAAGCGTCGGTTACAAACAAACATACAAACATACAAATTGAAAAATGGAATAATTATATCAAATTAATGTATTGTCATCGGTCCTCGATAAATCTACAAAGTTTGAACGAAATCTGGCCGTTTAAAGTGGGTCAAAATCGCGCCCAAAGAAGTCGGTTACAAACAAGTATACAGGTGAAGCTAATAAAAAGCGTATAAAAAGCGTATAATAAACAAATATGGCTAGACCGTAGAGACTAGAGACTAGAGAGCAAAAATAGAAGTATGTTTGGTATCAAACTGAACTAATCGTGTGTGACAGTTTAGGTATTGAGCAGCCGCCCACGGGAGCTCTGTGGAACTATTATATTGCTATTTTTAACCTGAACTCACTTAATTTTTAATCCAAGTTAATTCAGTCCTATTCAGAAAATAATGACACAATTTTGTTGCCATCAATTAGTTATCGACGGCTTATTGTGGGGGACGGAAGTATGCCAAATGCCAATGATATTTAAATATAGAATTAATTTATTCTTTGTTTGTCTTGCTCTCAGATAATACTAGACCTTTTAAATTAAAAGTAAGCTTTAAATTAAAAGTAAGCTTATACAGTAAACTACGGAAAGGGGAATAGGATACTCGATAGCAAAATATATTATGAGAAAATTGGTTTATAAGCAGGCGACGGACCAACGTAATTCGGTCGGGCTATTTCAAGTTAATGTTAGGGCGCGTACAGACGTGCGCGTGTTTTGCTGTAGCGTTAGGGAATACACGCGCGTCTGAACGCGCCCTTAGCCGTGATCGGTATGGAGCAAAACCCGAGCAAGTTACATAGGTGCGACATTTCCGCTACAAGTCGGGGATCTAGACTAGTAATATAAACAAATAGCGCAGTGAACGCAAGATATTTCCCCGGTAAACTAGATCTAGGAGTTTAGTTCCACCGGATATTGAGCGTGCTGGCTTCCTGCTTTCCTTAAGTGTTTTATTCTTCGTTATTGAAAATGCTGTTCTCGCCCGTGGGCATCGTTTAGAATGGGGAAAATTGGAAAATTCGCGGGGATGTGAATTCCTGATGTCAACCTGCAGTGGAAATTGAAAATGGGGAAGTATTATCAGATTCGTTTTATTATACGTGTGCTTATAAAAAGAATTTAACTACTTTGGTAGATAGATGCTTAGTCTGTTATATTATATCGCAGTTTTATGAAGTTTTGCATTAATTTTGATTATGCCAGATTCCCATAAAATATATTATTAGAAACGATGCGTCAGATGATAAAATACACAATATTTAAATATTTGTTGGTCGAAAAACTATAATTTATGAAGAAAACAATATGTTTTTATGAGAAACCTGCAAAGGAACCGTCACCCACACATCACTAATGCCTATTTAAAGCTACATTAGACAACACATTACACTAGTTGCATAACTCTAATGTTCTGGCACAATTTTGTCACTGTCCAATACGCAGTACAGTAGAAGAATTTTGCAGATACCGTCTGTACTTGGTCTGTACCTGGGATATATTTTACAGTTCAAGGCCCAAGCGGCTGTACGTGGGATAGTAATATGTTATAATTTTATAGGATGCGAAAGTGTATTTTTATATCTTCACACTTAAGGGCCGGTTATTCCAAATTCACGTTTCTAGAATGAGTTTTTTTGATAGAAAGCGTCATTCAAAAAAACTGAAAAACATATACATACCTATTGTATAGATGCATCTTTTAACTAGTGCTTTCATTGGATAGAAACACAATACAGATAATTTGGCTCGATAAAAAAATAACTGTATTTTAAAAAGATAAAATCGACTTCAAAGTTGTACGTAATTGAGAGATAAAACTTCCTATCTCCAAAACTACTGAACCGATTCTGATGAAACTTGCACTATTCCCTAAGTTGAACAATACCTAGTACAATAAAAAAAGAATCACTTAAATCGGACTTGTAGTTTCGGAGATATGCGTGAACAAACATAAAAACATACATACATACATACATACATACACTTTTGAAATTTGGCACATTTATTCAGAAGCTGTTATAGATTAACATATACGAAAACTGTTCAATTCTGGAAATATTACATACATACGCGTCGAATTGATAACCTCCTTTTTTGAGGTCGGTTAAAAATTCCGAAACAACATCGATTTTAAAAGCATTTTGAGTTTTATAGGACTTACAGAGACTCAATCAAAAAATAATAATTTGGACAGTTCGATAGCTATTAAAATTTAACAGGGAAATCATTGGATAGATGTTTAGTTATAATATTTGTATCTAAGTAAAACGGGTTTTTCTCCTATTTCGCTCTATCATGGAAGCGGCGAGCGTCGCAACCGCCACCGTACAAGGCGCGCTGATATGAATTTTATTGTAATGACAATTAGGTCGATATTCACACTGACAGAAATCGACCTGCTAATTTACGAAGAACGGGCCCTTAAGCCGCTGAGCTGATTGTAATGAAATTTGGTACGGAGTTAGTTTTTATCCAAGATATTATGGACACCATTGAATGCGCGCCCACAAAAGTTAACTAAATATGCACGGGTAAAACTTAGCTCTAGTTAACGAAGGTTTCAAGAAAACGACTGAGTTACTATTTATTAATACTCTTTGTTAATTATAAATTTATACTATGGTTATAATCAAGACGACTGTACCTCACAAACTTATAGTGTAGACGTCTGTACCTGGGACAGTAACAGCGAAGGTACCTGGGGATAGTTATAGCCAATATAATTTTGCAATTGGGGAATTGCATCCCCAAAGCAATTGCACGGAGCTCTCGGCTGATTACACCGCCGCGCGCCGCGCCGCGCTCGCAGGCGACGGGAGAATTAACTGTACCTTGTGTGGAATTGAAAAACTCTCCTGATTGTCAACAATCGCGATTACATCTTTCATCTGTGTTAATTGCTTCATGCTTGATACTTTTTTGCATAATATAAGCTGCAGTAAGCAAGGATATTCGCGATATTTAACATAATATATTAAAACAATAGTATTGAAGGTGAGGTAAAAATTAAAATAGAGCAGAGTCGCAGCGCAGAGAAGCGAATTCCCAAAAACTGAACACAGAAAATTAAACCTTAACTCCAGAACGTAACGCACACATTACTTCTGCGAGACCAATCAGCGTTGGTCGGGGGCATGCGCGCGAATTCGCGTGGATGCGGCAGACGCGCGCGCGCCTTTTAAAATTCTCAGATGTAATATTGTGTGCGTTAACGCTTTGGAGTTAAGGTTGGACTTGCTACTGGACTTCGTTGTCTGTCCGTCTGTCTGTCTCCAGGCTGTATCTCAAGAACCACTCTAGCTAGAGTTCTGAATTTTTCACAGATTTTGTATATTGGTTGCCGCTATAACAACAAATACTAAAAACAAAATAAAATTAATATTTAAAGGGGGCTCCCATACAACAAACGTGATTTTTTGGCCTTTTTTGCTCGATATCAATTATAGCAACAGGTAGGCACTTGATATTTTCACAAAGGCCTTAATTATAATTATGTCTACTTCAATATTTAAGAATAATAATAAAATAAAATAAAAAATTAAAGGCTCCCATACAAAAAACACAATTTATGGCCTATTTTTGCTCTATAACGGTACGGAGCCCTTCGTGCGCGAGTCCGACTCGCACTTGGTCGACGTGTTGTGTCCGACACAACACAAAAAAATGTATTTCCTACCTGATATAAATCTGCTGCGGCTGAGCCACACATATTGAAAAATACAATATTGCAAAGAATAACCCCTTCTCAATTTTATCAAAACCTCTGTTTTGAAACAAACATATCCAAAATCCTATAATAACATTGAATTAATTTTGTACATTTACGTTAACACAATTGTTACGAATTCTCATATTGTCGCAGTAGATATGTAATACTGACTTTAACGTTTAGAGTAATTTTAGAAAAATACAGTGTATAGAATGGTGCTCGGGGCCAGCATTTATCGAACAAAACGTCGAGAAAAACGCCAACAAGCGCGCCAGCTGTATCGAATTGCCACTCCCCGCGACTTCGCACTTCAGCTGGGTTCATTATTTGTTATCCCTTAACTCACTAACACGTTTATTTACTGCTTACTGCTCAACCGAGATTTACTGATCGTCGGAATGTTAACTTCTGTAACACAATACATATTAGTCGAATACCTTCTTAGATATGTTTTAAATTAAACAAAACTTGTCCACATCCATACTAATATTATGAATGCGAAAGTGTGTCTGTCTTTCTCTTCACGCCCAAACCGCTGAACCGATTTTGCTGAAATTTTGTATGGAAATACTTTGAGTCCCGTTAAATGATATAGGATACTTTTAATTCCTGAAAAACTTACGGTTCTTGCACGATAAACGAATTTTGGCGCAACGGAGTTGCGGGTGTCATCTACAATAGGGATGATGACAAGGTCAAAGATTAGCGAATTTTGTTAATAAAATAAAGAAATCACGGTAAAAAATAAGTGTTCCCAAAATTTCAGATCGATAGCATTTGTATTTTTTTGTTATGAGCCTTCAAAGTTGGATAATCAAGTCGATTTTTTTTTCAATTAAATTTCTTAATATTTGTATACCATTCGATAACTTATGCAATTAAAAGCGACTTTTGTTATGAAACCACTTTCATAAACGCAATATTTAATATACCTATCGAACAAAGTTCTCTCCCGATGCGTACAAACTAAGAAAGAGTGACGTCAGTCTTTCGTACTCACTTTGTATGGAGCGTTTTCGGGCAGGTCTATTTTATGAGATGTTTGAATTGTCATATCTTGGTGAATTTTTAAGCTATCACAGTCATTCTTTCAGCAATGTTTCTATTTTTTAAGGGTCTTTCAATTACTAATGAGAAAAAAAAATTGTCATCAAGCCTATTTACCTATATTAATTTATTTACTTTCTAACTTGTTTGAGGATTGTATGGTATTTTGTGTGTAATAAAATAAATTGTAACTTATTTTAACATTAAAGCACTAGATCCACTGTGAAACGTGCGCCTGCAGTTAAAAATGTCCAACAGTTTACCTTCTATTGCTATTCAATTGTTAATGTAATTGTTATGTTCCCCGTTTTCCATTTGATGTTAAAAACGATCAAAACGCTCAAAATAGGAGGCATTTTGAGCGTTTTGATCGTTTTAACATCAAAATAAATGGAACGCGGGGGTTGAGTGATTTTATATTGACATTAGGTTGATACATAACATAAAGGCCGTCACAGACTTAGCTATAATATATATTAATATGTTTATAGCTAGGCATATTACTATATATTTTCTATACAATTTTCGCGTGACCACACACTCAGCTATAATATATATTTCTGGTCTCAGTGTGCTTGGTACGGTTTATTAATATATATTATAGCTAAGTCTGTGACGGCCTTAAATGTGGCAAGAGGTAGAAAGCTTGTCAAATGAATGACCTTCACCACAACCCTTCACTTTTTTGGTGACCCTTGTAAATTGTCATTTACTAGACGGTTGCATAGTGCATACAAAGATGAGACACTCGCACACCACCATTCATAACCTCACAATATAACCTCACTTTTTAACCGACTTAAAAAAGGAGGTTATCAATTCGACGCGTATGTACTATGTATGTAATATTTCCAGAATAGCCCAGTTTATATATGTTAGTCTATATCAGCGTCTGAACAAATGTGCCAAATTTCAAAAGTGTATGTATGTATGTTTTTATGTTTGTGTTCGCATATCTCCGGAACTACAAGTCCGATTTCAGTAAATCTTTTTTTGTTGTACTAGGTTTTGTTCAACTTAGAGAACAGTGTAAGTTTCATCAAAATCGGTTCAGTAGTTTTGGAGATAGGTGGTTGGATAGGATGGTTTGGTTTGATGCGATTCTCTGATTATCTGCTTAGTTTTGCTTTCTTTTTTTTCTCTTGTTCCTTTATGTTCATTCACCAATTCGCATTGTACCTATGTTACATTAGTAATAAGTAATAAGTTGCAAGTTTTTGTTTTTCTTTGTCTTTATACTATAGTTATCTGTATGTGAAAACATATAAATGGTGCTCTGATACCTACTATTCATATGTAATTAGTATTATATCACTGTTTGTTTTCCAAGTAAAATAAAATAAAAAATAAATAGGCAGTTTTAATACAATTTTGAAGTCGGTTTTATCTTTATAAAATACTATTCTCATTTAAAGATTTCTCTGTCAGATATAAGACGTGGCTTATCCATAAAGTTAATATACCTAGCGGAATAGAGCAACAAACTCGAGCTGTCAAACGAAACCGAAATTGGTTTTCATCTGTGTGAAAAATATGTGTACGTATACACTTACACAAGCATGATTGAACATGAATTCTATGAGATTAAATTGTCAACGGGGCTGATCCGGGCTGATGGACGTCAAAAAAAGAGTGCTGCTGTCATGTTATCATACGTGTCTTTTTACCACGCAGTGTTACTGATAGTGACATCTCGCTTGCTTAGGCCTTTGTTTCTCTATTCCGCTAGGTAAGGTTACCCGGGGCTATTGTAACTAAAAAAATACAACTGGCAACTTTGAATTGTCTTCCACTAGTCAGTGAATAATTTACAAGAAAATTATTTAGGTGGCCTAATTTGATAAGTATCCGTTATTTATTTTTAACTAAATATAGTAGTAAATAACGAAAACATTCATCCAAAAGTTCACTTTTATCCTAAAATCCGGTAAAAGTTACATTAGCCCCGTAAACGGGGCTATTGTAACTATCATCTTCCCATATTTATATGGAGGAGATATAAATATATACCCGACAGAATTTGAAGTACCAAGGGAAACTACAAAATGATTTGAACTCTAAAACAACGTAAGAGGGCATACTTTCCTTTCAAAATAGTTTTTAAAAAAAAACGGGGCTATTGTAGCTTTTTACCATTATGATAGTGTTGGGATTAGCCTAATATTATATGTCGATAAATCGATAATGTTGTGGATGAGGACGGTCTCTAAGAAATTGGTTAAATTATGAAGAAAATGCTATCTTTTTTAGCCAGTTTGTAAGAGAGCGTCCTTTTTGTATAAAAAATAACCTCGTAAGTTCACTTAGATTAAAAATCTTTAATTATATCTATATCACATTCCTTTTGGTAACATATCATTCTCTCTAATTATGGCGTGGGGTATTTAATAGTATTTCAGACTTTAAAATTGACAATAATCTTAGGTGTATTTTACCTACCTACCTACCTAACATTTAAACAATTCTCAGGTTGTCTTAATAATAAATCAATTGTGAAAATAAAAACTCTAAGTTCTTTCAATGCTTACATAAAACAAAAATAGTCCTCACGTACTTGTTAACAATTCAGCAATTACAACATCGAAAGGAAAAACAAAAACAGGTTTTCTTAATTAAAAATACAATAATGTTAAATCAATTGTGAAAATAAAAAAATCTTACTTCTTTCAATGCTTACTTAAAACAAAAAAGTTATAATTTTTTTCGTATCCGCATCATAACACTAAATAGTCCTCACTTACTTGTTTACAATTCAGCAATTGCAACATCGAAAGGAAAAACAAACACTTTTTCACTATCGTCACACACTGGTGTGGGAAGATACGCAACAATTTGGGTCAGATCAATAATTGATATGTCATTTTCTACAACGCGAAATATCTTTTTATTCTTTTTAAAGGACTTTAAGCCTTTGACAACAATTCTTTCGTCGTTGATTCCTTCTATGACACAAACGTATTTGTAATCCTTTTTACCTTTGGCTGTAGAAAACTTGACCAAGACAAATTGACCTTCTTTGAGACTTTGGCATAAAACCGGTTTCGATTCTTCTTTTGAAGTACTGGGGAAATTGTTATCCTTGTAAAGATTGTTGCTATCCTCCACTTTTTCGGCAGTTTTTGTCCTCTTGCTAGATACTATACTTGGCTTTCCGTTCAAGTCTTTCTGTTTTTGGGTATATTTTCTTTTATATTTCTTTATAGTATTTCTTTCATTATTGCTTTTCGACATGTCCTCTATCTGATATACTCTATTCTTTTCAGTGGTTGTAATGGTTTCAACCAATTTAGATGATCCCTGTGATAAGTTCAGATTTTTTCCATTTATAAACATATTATCTTCCTCTTCATTTTTTTCCTTTAGTAAGGTCTGAAAAAAATCAGTAGAATCTTCTTCATCTGACGAATCTTTCAAACTGTATAAAGAATCGTCTTCAGTGTCAGAGTTACTTTCATATATAATTTTCTTGTTTTTCTGAATCCGAATATTTTTACTTTTCCTATTATTCGCTTTCCTGTTCTTATTACTTTTCTTATTAGTTTCACCTTTATTTTCAATTTTTATCCTTTTTAGTATCTCTTTCATTTCTTTCTTTCTTTCCTTTTCAAATTTTTTTTCTTCTTTCTTTCTTTCCTTTTCTAATTTTTTTCCTTTTGCTTCTAATTCTTTCTTTTCTTTTTGTTCCTTCATAGAATTAATAAAATCTTTATAAGTGAGTATTTCTGCACCTCCCGGTACCTTTTTTCGTGGATTTGTCGATGGATTGTTTCGAGAGATGGTTTTTAGCAACAACTCTTCAAATGATATGTTTACGAATTCGGGATCCCCTTTGTTTAAAATTTTATTATTTAGAATGGAAATTGAAGAGGTGCCTGCATTCATATCTTTATTTGCAGAATTATTATGTGGAGTATCAAGCGTAATAGTGTCAGGGGGTTTCACTATTTTATTTTTTGATGTGGTCACATTATCACATTTACCTGTCCTTTTACATTTTTCGGCCTTTCTAAATTGAATTTGTTTTAAATTATTCATGTTCTGTTGATCATTGATATGATTCAAAACCAGGGTCAAGAGTGAAGGCACGTCTTCAGCATATGAATTGGGATTGTCGTTCAAAATGGCTGGGGTCTGCGATACTTGCTTTCGATCCATTCCTGTACATTGTCTTTTCTCACTATTTAGATCTTCCTTATTGTTTTCTTCCAATTCTCCTGTACATTGTCTTTTCTCACTATTTAGATCTTCCTTATTGTTTTCTTCCAATTCTCCTATACATTGTCTTTTCTCACTATTTAGATCTTCATTATTGTTTTCTTCCAATTCTCCTGTACATTGTCTTTCCTCACTATTTGGATCTTCCTTATTGTTTTCATCTAGTTTTAATCCATCTTTAAGAATTTTTTCCCATTTTGACAACGCCACCATATCAAACTTATCTTTAGGAATCACATATCTGTCTACAGGGTAAATTCCTGACTTTCTGAAACCATTTTGTATGATTGCTGGATTAAGATTGTCCCAAACTTCAGTAAGTAATCTTGAAAATTCACTTTTTGGCATTTTTGTACCAGAGTGGAGCCGCTGCCACTTCACGAGGGTGTCCTCCCAGTGCACTTTCATTGACTTCATCGTGCTTACATCTAACGGCTGTAGCACATGTGAGGAATGAGGCGGTAACTTCAAAATTGTGATATTGTTATCAACGGCCAATTCCACAACTCCCAGGTCAACATGTGTTTTGTGGCCATCATATACAAGAAGCACTGGCCGTTCACTTCCTATGGCTGGTATAAATACGTCTCTAATATATTTTTCAAAAATTGTCGTCTCCATCCATCCATTTGTACTGACGGAATATGCCGTTTGCACATGTTCATTTTTATAAAACCATTCGTTCCAAAGACTTTTACCCTTAAAGACGATCAGCGGGGATATTTTATCACCACGTGCGTTGGCTCCCAGAAGCACTGTTGTGTTATCTCGCCCAGGGCCGCTTGTTGTCCTTGTTGAGGGGTAACCTTTTTGACCAATTATTTTGCTTGATGAGGGGTCATTACAAAAACTCGTTTCATCGACGTTAAATATCCTTTCTGGTTTGTCCGTCAGATTTAAATCCCGCACAACTGATTCCAATAAGTCATAATAATGATATATTGTAAATGGGTTACAAGCGTTTTTCCTGGCCACCTCGACGCTTTGGGGCTTCTTCGTTGACAAATTGTTTCTTTTCATGAAACCTTGGCACCAGTCATCCCCAGGAATATCATTTTTAAAAGGGGTGACTATTCCATTTCTGCGTATATATTCACCAATTAAAGTTTTGAGTTCTTTCCTTGATAAAGGATGGCCGGCTTTTTCCATGACATGTAGCAAATAAGAAAGCCGTTCCTCTTGTTGCCTGGATAGCACCGTAGGTTTGCCAGGTGTTGGCTGCTTTTGACCTCGAGTACCAGTTATATGCGCTACTATGGTAGACCTCGGAACACCAAACACTTCTGATGCTTTATAACTGTTAATTTTTTTAGTTTTTACCGCCTCTACAGCCTTCTGCAAATCATCTTTAGAGTATTCTTTATCTCGCTTTCTCTTGTATTTACGAACCATCTAAAAATAGAAAAAAAGATCATATTCATCAATCGCCTCAATAAAAAAACATGCTTGCCTGCTTTGCGTATTTCTGCAAAGGTTATCCTATATCTACTGTATACGCTGGCGTCAGTTTTTAAACCGCCTAATAACGGCGTAATACGGTGCCTTAAAAAAATATCCCACAATTCCCACATCAATGTCTTGTTTCACCTTTGCATCGTGCATAGTACGATACCTACTTGGCCCGTATTTTATTTCGCCAGCTTACAAAAACGACAATTCATCGAAGGCGCACTCATGGCGATCGGATAAATAGTTCAGGGGCATTTACGAATTTTCATGATTTTCAGGTGATTATTAGTCCACATCTTAAAAAGAAAAATATTAAATTGCAATATTCCAAAAGTTCAAAGACGATAGATCTAATAAAAAATAACAATTAAGTCTTTCTCAGTTTCTTAGCAATTTAAATACAAACATACCTACATACATTTAAAGACATAATAATTAGTTCTATATATTTTTTTCAAAGTTTTCTATTATTTATTTTATCGACACAAAATTGGCGTTGACATCACTAGTCATCGTAATCTCATACTAATATTTCCGGGGCTATTGTGTCTTTTTACTCTAGTTACATTTACCCCATTTAATTTTTTTTACGAGGCTAATGTAACTGTGTGAATAACTCTGGAAAACAACGTCACAGGAACTAAATTATAAGCAAAAACGATGAATTGTATGTTTAAACTGTACTTACTGCAAAGTTTTGACGAAAAAAGCCCGTAAAAACAGATATTATGAATATAAAACACCATAGCTTTCTACCGCAACACAGTTTAAAATGGCCGACCAAAACACATGACGCCGTCGGTAAAACACCAGGTGCGATACGAGCGCCCTCTATGATTTATTTTGGTAAGTTTTAGATCCTTTATACGCTCATAGATGTCACTTTGCACGAAACAGAATGACAAGGAAGATAAATAAATAAGCTACAATAACCCCGTAGTCCCAATAACCCCGGGTAACCTTATATTAACTTTATGAGCTTATCTATCGTGACGTCATGACATAACGTCTTTAAGTAAACTATTATTCCCAAGCGATTAAGAAAACTGGTGAATAAACAACGAGCAATGAATACATTATTGATTGTGCTCAATAAAAGATATTCGCTTATGAAATTCCGTCCCGCCAAACGAGCGGAACTTTGGAAATCTCTGCTCAACTCGCCAAAGTAATAAGATTTTTTTTCATCGCCATTGTAGGACGAGAAACTTTTAATGCGACTTAAATTCGGTATTTCACAGTTTCCCTTTGAAGAGTTGATTTTTTTAAATCTATCACAAAGGCCTATTGTAACTCTATAATTAAAATATATTATCGGTCTTACTACAAAGATTTAAACACCTGTTGAACAGTTGATTACAAAAAAAATCAGTACATAATGGTCTCAAAACAACTGTTCAATAGATGTTTAGATCTTTTGTGGTAAGACCATTGGTGTGTAAATCTAACATTGGGCAAAACGTCTGTTTGCAAACACACATTTTCCGTATTAGATTTCTGAATTCGTTTTGCGAATGCGGACAAATGTGCGATTAGCTTTAGCCTATGTAGCCCGATATAAATAAATAAATAAAAAAAAAATATGGATCTTCTAGATAATGCCCGCAACTCCGTTCCGCCAAAAGTCATTTATTGCGCGTGAACCGTACATTTTTTCGGGATAAAAAGTATCCTATGTCCTTTCCCGGGACTCAAAGTATCACTTTACCAAATTTTAGCAAAATCGGTTCAGTCGATTTTTCATCGTTTTTTATTGTGTTTTGCAAACCACGATTGACAATAAAGTGACAGATGTTTTTAGTCTAGGCCTGGCCGCACATTGTACGACATTTCTGATCAGAAACAGTTGAACGTCCGCGCTATCTCTTACATTTTGTACTCAGCCGAGTGAGCTAGAACTCTCCGGATGGATATTTCGGATAATGTGAGGGGTGGCGGTCCGGCGGAGTTCAACTGTTTCTGAGCAGAATTCGGACAATATGCAGCCGCGCTAAAGGCGATATCGTATATTGCATACTCGATGTGAACCGAGTATGAAGTATACTTATCATTCGAATGACTGTCGCTCACAGAGACACATAATGATGATTGAACTTTAATTTAATGAAGAGTTTGACAGATGGACGCTGTTAATTGCTAAGCATTCGTGTACCAACCCACAAAAAATTACGTATTGAGTTAAATGCAGTTATGTGTTTTAGATGATTTAGAACAAAACTGCATTAAAATAAGTAATAGTTAAAAAAACTAAAAACACGCTTTTTATATAAAGCGTCGGTTACAAACAAACATACAAACATAGAAATTGAAAAATGGAATAATTAAATCAATTAATTAGTATATTGTCATCGGTCCTCGATAAATCTACAAAGATTGAACGAAATCTGGCTGTTTAAAGTAGGTCAAAATCGCGCCCAAAGAAGTTGGTTACAAACAAAATAATATACAGGTGAAGCTAATAAAAAGCGTATAAAAACAACACAAAAATGTGGGTTATGACACTAATGCTAAACAGCGACCAGATAATGTATGAGGGTTATGTTAATATCTTCATTTATTTACAGTCAAGTAATTAATAGTAGTCTCTTCAGTGCGTCAGTTAAAGTTCAGACTTCAAAAATGAGCAAAAACTCCTGCAAAATATTTTAGGTAAGTACCAAAAAGATGCTGCCGACGAATGTCATTTTAGATTTAGTAGTAAACTCAGTGATATCACAGAATAATTATTATATACCTATATTAGTAGTACCAAGTGATATGAAGATTACACAGGCCCGCCTAGCTGTTCGTAATAAAATCGTAGCGTAGACATGTCGCAGTCATCTGGTTCAATCTGCGGTTCGATTGAATGACTAGCGCATTCATTGAATGACTCCATTCATGATTCAATTGAATGACTCGGCCGAACGTTGATTGAACAATCGTCACTCAACGTTCAACTAGTTTTAACGGAATAGGAAATTATAAGAACAGTATATAATTCTTAGGTAACTAATAGCAATGTATTTATTACTCCGTCTGTCCAAAACGATTGGATTTGGTTAGGTCAGATGGCAAGGCGGGAGCGTAGCGCAGCGAAGCTCCCGCCTTAGCTATCGTGGTTATTTTTTTGTAAACCACCCAGAAGTAGCCGTCGCCTCATAATTGAAGTCAGTTTCTAGATTAACCTATTATTACGCCACCAACAAATACTTAAAAAAATCATAGCATTCCATTTAACGACTTCACTATGATGACGTTTAGTCAAGACGTTAAACGTTACAGTCAGCGTCTTGACTAGTTGTCCTTCAGTCATTCAATAGAACGGTGTCATTCAATGAATACGCTAGTCATTCAATCGAATCACAGATTGAACCAGATGACTGCGACAGACATAAACGGAATTTGAGTGTAAATTAATATTATCAAAGCATTCCTCCGGCGGAAAGCATGGCTGCACACTTATTAAAATTCAAACAGATTTCGCTGTAAAGTGAATTGCTAATTAATAATTTTCCTAATTAATTGCTCGTCTATATTTATTCGTTTCTCAAGTATTTCTCGTTCGTTTTCATTTAGTGCCATCATTACCATCAGATCTCTACGTCTAGTTTTTAGGGTTCCGTACCCAAAGGGTAAAAACGGGACCCTATTACTAAGACTTCGTTGTCTGCCCGTCTGTCCGTCTGTCTGTCTGTCTGTCTGTCTGTCTCCAGGTTGTGAACTCAAGAACGGTAATAGCTAGAGATTTGATATTTTCACAGATTATGTATACCTGTTGCCGCTAAAACAACAAATACTAAAAATAAAATAAAATGAATATTTAAGGGGGGCTCCCATACAACAAACGTGATTTTTTTGGCCTTTTTTGCTCTATATCAAAAATGGCAACGGGTAGGTACTTGAATTTTTCACAAAATTCTTAGTTATATGTGTACTTTAATATTTAATAGTAATATTAAAATAAAATAAAAAAATAAGGGGGCGCCCATACAAAAAACACAATTTATGGCCTAATTTTGCTCTATAATGGTACGGAACCCTTCGTGCGCGATTCCGACTCGCACTTGGCCGATTATTTAAGTTAACAGAATACAGTGCGAGCATTTTTCACGGAGCTCCCAGACTAGAAAGGTCAATGACCGCATATATATTTTATTAGTAAGCTTATCGTTTAGACTTCACGGTTAGTATAATAGTAGAAAGTTTAGTAATTTTCAAAAGACATTGGGCAGATTGGGACCACCCTCTAATAGCAAAAAGGTACATATCACTATACAGGTCCCCTCAATAGGAACAACAATCACTATGACCACCTTGCTGTAACAACTGTCCATTTGGAGTAATGAGACTTTTTATTGCTTCGGAAAAATATATTCCAAACTTAAGAAATACACTTGCTGACACGAAGACTGATACGCAAATAATTCAAGATATCATGAATGACGATGAAAATACATTGCATTTAAGAAAATGACGTGTTTTTCTTGGACCGTGGGTTTGTGGATAGGTTGGAGTCTATCGAAGCTTGCGGTTATGAATGGTTCGTACCACCATTTAAACACCGTGGAGAGACACAGCTTGCTACAGAACAGGCAAGTGAAGCTGGAATTATAACAGTATGCCGCTGGGTAGTGGAATTGGTGAACGGCCGCCTTAAAAATATTGTAGTAGAGCGTTGCCTTACATGTTCGTCAATTTTTAAATAGCTGCTGCTATTCTAAACCACTTTCACACTCGCACAAGGTCATATACGCCACAAAGTGGATGCAACAAACATCCTCTACAAAAGCAATTGCTCAAATAACAGGAGGGCAGACTTTCAGAGAATTGAAGGTAATAAAACAGCTTGTGTAATCAAGTAGCTTGGCTAGCCTTGGTTTACCCAAGGTTACGTAACCTGTACATCTGAACGGACAGCTGTACATAATAACAAAATAATGTATCTTAGCAATTGTTGTTCCAATTCAAGAGACCTATCCGATGACACATAATATTTCAATGCCATTGGACGTGGATGCCATACATTTTTGCCCATCGTCTTTTATGACCAGTTCTATTAACCAACCCCTTCTACCAACCAAGTAAAACAATGTCTTAATAATTAACTGTTGTTCTTTATTTAAAGATGTCGAAGATTTAGTGCGGAATCTGTAACGAGCAGGCAAAACCCGCATCTAGAGTGCACACAAACTGTAAGTGGGACGGGCGATAATGTCTCCTTGCTGCACTCGCCCACTCGTGAAAATCGGGAATCGTATAAAGTGTGTTTTAGTCGCACACAAACTTGAAAACGGATTTTATACTTCGTAGGTATCCTGTATAATGATTCGTCTTTCTCGAGAACATTAATGCACGTTTAAAACCGTTTCTGAATAAGGTTTGATGGAGCTGATCATGAGCTTAAATTAACTAATCATATTCTTATAATTTATTGAATGAAGAATGCATCAGCTATGTCCACACTGTGTCTTTTTTGTTCATCAAGGGCATGCGTCATAGCGCAGTCAACAGCGTACGTGAGGCATGCCCGCGACGCATGCGCTCTGACCGTATCCAAAATTTTCGCTTTGTTCTTTTTTCTGAAATTCCTTATGACCAAATAAGCCGCACATATTCCACCCACTAAAATGTTCTCGTCGCACATGTGACATGTTACAAGCTGACAGACACTGCAACTGAACAAGAATGACAATGTTGGCGTGCGTTCGTTAACTCATTCAATTATTGAAAGCGCCAAACGATAGTTGAATAGACAGAAGATGACGAAAATTGGAGTTGAAAATGCAAAGTGAACATAGCTTGTTGCTTATTTTTATTGGAATAAATACAGTCTGAATGGTAATTCCGTAGATGACAAAATTAATACGCAATGCAGACACTAACGAAAGTCATGACAATAGTTTAAACAACATCGTTTTATTTACTGTAAAATAGCGAAAGTATTATGAGTATTATTGCAGCGGCTTGCAAGTTTTGTTGCGGCGCGCGGCGCTATACGTAAATTGGTAAAGGCGGGCGAGCAAGGTGCGAACACACACTGCCTTTTATAAGATTTAAAAATTCCAACTTGTTAAAAACTTTCTTAATACACCGCACTCCGCATTTTCGTAAATATTTTATACATTCTACAATAGCTGTTATAAAGGCTTAAATTATGTAGTGCCTATTTTTAATGAAATGAGTCATTCAGTATATTGTCAAAAAGTTATAGAGGCTACCTTTTTGTGACAAGTAGCTCTCTGCTTACCTGAAGCAAAGCGTAATATATTCAGTCGTTAAGTTAACGAGTGGCCTGATTCTCGCCGGTATCGCTTACAGCCGCTAATGTGTAGTGTAATGATTTGCCACACGAATAGTCTTTTTATTGCAATGGTCTTTCGAGCGTGCGATACTAAAATCAAAGCAACATTCGAAGAAGTTTCATTGAAGTGACGTTTTGAGGGGTCTTAAAACGTGATCCAGGATATTCTTGATTGACGTTTCAAAATATTTTTACTTACCTACATACATAATAGGCATGATGACTATTTTTTTTTCTTATTGGTAATTGAAAGATCCTTAAAAAATAGAAACATCGCTGAAAGAATGACTCTGATAGCTTAAAAATTCACCAAGATATGACAATTCAAACATCTCATAAAAATAGACCTGCCCGAAACGCTCCATACAAAGTGCTACGAAAGACTGACGTCACTCTTTCTTAGTTTGTACGCATCGGGAGAGAACTTTGTTCGATAGGTATATTAAATATTGCGTTTATGAAAGTGGTTTCATAACAAAAGTTGCTTTTAATTGCATATGTTATCGAATGGTATATAAATATTAAGAAATTTAATTGAAAAAAAAATCGACTTGCTTATCCAACTTTGAAGGCGCATAGCAAAAAAAAAAAAACAAATGCTATCGATCTGAAATTTTGGGAACACTTATTTTTTACCGATTTCTTTATTTCATTAACAAAATTTGCTAATCTTTGACCTTGTCATCATCCCTATTAGAACACTGTCGGTGAATAAAACAGGACAGATTAAAAATTTAATCTCATGCAAAGTATTATTCTAGCAAAAGAACACGTTCTGCAGTTCTTTACTAACCAGTAAATCTGTTTCAAAAGTGACGTAACGACGTTAATGTATTAAACTATGCAGGCATCTGCCGCGGTAACTCCTTGGAGGCAGATTTGTAACTGCAGCTAACTTTTCCGCTTTGTAACACGTCAATTAATACATATCTCACCAAAAACATACCTGTTAAAACGGGGCCAAGTTCCTATTCACTAATTGTTCGCCTTAAAAAAGAGTTGAAATCCAATTCAATGCCAAGTTTAGATGCACTTCCAAATCGATCATAATCATCTTCATCAACAGCCTGATCCTAAATACTTCTAAATTTGAACTTGGCAGGTTAATTTAATCACATAGATATCTTATATTTAAATTTAAAAATTATACAATAATTATCAAGTGCTACTAGCATGAAAACCTGCCAAGTTCAAATTTAGAAGTATTTAGGATCAGGCTGTTGATGAAGATGATTATGATCGATTTGGAAGTGCATCTAAACTTGGCATTGAATTGGATTTCAACTCTTTTTTAAGGCGAACAATTAGTGAATAGGAACTTGGCCCCGTTTTAACAGGTATGTTTTTGGTGAGATTTCAATACTTTTTTTTAAGGAATCATACCAATTTGTTTCTTTCCTCCTCATCTTATTTCAGTGTATTTACTTGTACATATTAATTTTTATCTCAAATTCATAGATGAACCGACTCACGCTTGACCAATTTCTCAAATTTCTTAATTTTTTGTTAATCTACATACGAGTATAACAAACAACCTGTATGCCAAATTTCATAACGCTACGACAACTGGAAGTGGCCTAGAGGTTTTGATTACCGATTTTTATCTCAAATTCATAGATGAGCCGACTCACGCTTGACCAATTTCTCAAATTTCTTAATTTTTTGTTAATCTACATATAACAAACAACCTGTGTGCCAAATTTCATAACGCTACGACAACTGGAAGTGGCCTAGAAGTTTTGATTACCGATTTTTATCTCAAATTCATAGATGAGCCGACTCACGCTTGACCAATTTCTCAAATTTCTTAATTTTTTGTTAATCTACATATAACAAACAACCTGTGTGCCAAATTTCATAACGCTACGACAACTGGAAGTGGCCAGTGAATTTTGATTACCGGTCAGTGAGTCAGTGCCAAAATTAGCTATTTTTACAAGGAAATATTTCAGGATCTAACAAATCTATATCTATGAAATTTGGTATATTGCGTAAGTACTAGTATATAATTAGGTAGGTAAAATTTTATCTTTGCTCTCGCAATAGGCACTGAGGTACAAGGGGGTCAAAAGTGCGTCGAAACCGTTCGTGTAAATAGTGCACGGCATGCGCGCGGCCTGCTGGAACTTGGCCGCGCACTCCGTGCGCTTTGATTAATAGATGCAAAACATCGAAATATAAGACACTAATAATAGTACAGGAAACATAGTAAGTACCTACGTAAGTACACAATTTAATATATTATTTTGGCCGCTCAAATATTATAGCTGTCATAAAATATACGCAGCTAGGACAACAAAAATTATTAAATGATCGACTTGCATTTGACAACCAACCGAAATCACGAACACATAAATGGACACATATTATTATAGTCAAAGTGAAATATGGTGTCCCCAGCGGTCATTGACCTCTTTAGTCTAGGAGCTTTATGAAAAATGCTCGCACTGTACATCCATTTAATTTAAATTGAACTATCATTTAACGTTTGTATAGAAAACAATGAAATATGACAAGTTTTGTGCCAGGACTATGGCCGCTACGGACAGGCTTCGGGAATACGAATAGGCGTGTGACAGAAATAGGACGACTCTATATAATAATTACTTACTCAAAGGTTAGAAATATCAAAATTAACTAAAAATAAACAATATAGAATATGGTCATCAGAAGTGAGGGTAGTTAAATAAAAAATATATAGATGATAAACTATGTTTATTATCGGTCCAAGGCCCTACCACTGGTTCAGTGACCTACCCACCGAGAAGAACCAGCAAGAAACTCGGTGGGTTTAAATATTCTTTTAAACAGTATAAATTACAATATAGAACACACAATAACCAAGTCATTAATAATATTAGCAAAAGCATAACCAACAATGAAATAACATATTTTAAGAAATATTATCCACCTAATAAACACAAAGCAACACAAATACAATAAAATATGGCGGATAATAATTACAATAGAAAAGTACTTAACTCACTGTTCAGCCGTCTCCAGGTCACCAGAAGAAGTGGCCCAATTACACATTGTTCGGCTTTATATACACTGGTTTTGGCTTTGACCAGGGAACATTTCCATCTATTGGCTAAACCCATAATTTGAATCGACCAATCAAAAATAAGTCAATATTATATCTTGTATGATATTTAATTATTAAATATTATTATTAATTTGACCGGAAATATTCCCGTTGTCCAATCGGCCAACCATTACATTTCTATTGGATAATACATTTTATCAGCCCACAAAACGTTTTATTTCTCATTAAAGTATTTTTGTTCGAAATATCATAGATATTTCGACTTTTTAACTTATCTTTAATTAAAACAACATTATAAATAACCAATTCTTACTGAAATAAACATTAATTGTTGATACTTAAATAAATAAGTATCTAAATGAACCAAAACTTCCTTATCATGTTTCACAGATAATTATTTTTATCTACTTCGAGGTGCATATTTCACAGATAACAATTATTCTTATCTTCTTCGAGATGCAGCTAAATAACATAGTTATTTGCCACATTTTTGATCTTTACTTTTAAAATTATTATACTTAATTTCTTTATTCCTTTGTTTAATTGCTACTATTATAATCTCAATTCTCTATTATTATTTCATTTTCTAACACGGCCATACTGATAATGCTTCGCCTCGAAGCTACAAAAAAAATTTTTTTGCCAAAATCTCCAGTCATAGATAACATAAAATCACTTTGTTTTCCATTCTTTATATTTATCCGGCCATTCTGATAAAGCTTCGCCTCGAAGCGTTTACTTTTGACTTGAATTATATTACTTCAAACCTTTATTTAAGCAATCCCATACCGTGGCCGCACCACGTCACTGTCCCAAATCCCAAACAACCGATAGCCTCACTTTCAACTGGTAACACGTCTCATATGACAAACCGGGAAAGCTTAAATACTTATAACCAAGGGATGGGTTGTTCGCCATTATGTATTCCCAATGTCAACTAAAAAGTTAAAGCATTAAACAATCCCAATTCCCATACCGTGGCCGTACCACGTCACTATCCCAAACAACCTATAGCCTCGCTATCAACCGGTGACATGTCACTTAAGACAAACCGGGAAAGCTTAAATACTTATAACAAAGGGATGGGTTGTTCGCCATTATGTATTCCCAATGTCAACTAAAAAAAGTTAAAGCATTAAGCAATCCCACACCGTGGCCGTAACCACGTCACCATCTCAAACAACCGATAGCCCCGCAGCTATCAACCGGTAACAACTAACATGTTACCTAGGACAAACTGGGAAAGCTTAAATACATACAATTATGACAAAGGGATGGGTTGTTCGCCATTGTGTATTCCCAATGTCAACTCCATAAATTTCATCAATTCACTAGGCCTTATCTATGTTATTAAACATTAAATCATAATTATTCAATTTCCAATTATTACAGTACAAAAATAGTTTCATTTTCAATAGCCAGGTATTAAATTAAGTATATTACATATTCCATTCACAGATCATTAATAACTATATTCTATTGAATAGCATCTTCAACAGCAATGTTTTTTTTTTTACTGATATACTCTCCTGGCCAAAATCGTAACCTTTCTTTCACTACCGTTATATCCCGTAAGTAACCGATACCTCTTAGAGCAAAGCGACCATTTGGAAGAATAATAAAACTTCATACGGACTTTTAAACTTTTTGTCTCAGTTTATCATTTCGTCTATGACCTTGTCTTTTTAATTTCTTCTCGCACGATCAAACGCTGTTTAAACTTAATTTTGCTACTTGTACTAAACGTTGTTTTACTATCGATCAGAATGTGTAGTGTGTACCTATTAATATTTGGATAGTAATTATCATCATAAAGAGCTTTATTTTGCCTTATTTAAACATGGTATATTGGCTTCTACCCCAATTAATATAAGTATTATTGATAGATTGCTGTACATTTCATAGCCCGTTCGGCCAATCTGACGATGACTCGAAAATAGTTGTACATAATATTATAACATAATATTAAGTAAGTAAGCTGTCGAAACATATTAGACTGTTGTACTTTTCATAGCCCGTTCGGCCAATCTGACTCGAGAATTGTAAATATAACTATATAACGTATTAGGTAATTACTGTCGAAACATTATGTTTCGACTTGGCTATTGCCAAGGGGAGTAGCTACTAAAGGTATCATAATAATATGGTGATCTATCTTTATTTAGTGTGAACTAAAATTAGTTCAAAGGTCTGTAATAACTAAAGAAGCTGTGCCAAAAAGCGTATTGTTTCTCTTGTTATTGGAATTAATTCTTGAGAATTTAAAGGCTTTAATACCGTTTTCATAAAACGGTAAAACTACTAACTATTATCTACCTATATAATATAATACTTAAAACATTCCTTTGATATATTAAATGGACCTGTACATGTACAATCTAAATGAATTATAATATAAAACTTAAATATTTTAAAGAAATCTACAATATTATATTTTTATTTGTTGATTATTATTTAATATTGACAATAATTGGTTATATTATATTAAGTGAACCATGTAGGTACACATTATTGGCTTCTTTTATAGAACATGATATGTATAACATCCGGAATAATATTTAATAATACTTGCCTTGTAAGAATTATAGAATTCAAATTTATTATAGCTGTTTATAAGCTAAACACTTGCCTGTCCCATTAGGCAAATAATATGAAGGTACCATTGTCAACTCTAGTAACATCTTTACTAAATACTAACACGTTTTGCAAATAAAGAAATTGAATTGGATTGAAAACTAAACTCCTTGTTTGTCGATTGATTGCAAAAAAAAAACCCTGCTGGACTTTTCCATTTTATACAGGTTAAGCAATAGGAAATGTATTTTTTTTTTTTTTAATATAAATTTAATAATCATACCTGGAAGCCAAAAGTACTGTCCTACTTTATGTGCTACTTTACCGACCCCAATATGACAGTAATTCTCATCATTAAAGAGCTTTAATAATCTTAATCTATAACTTTTAGAACGTACGTACCTATAACAGCTTATGTGTGTTAATATAACGTAATATTATAGAATATAGATATTTGTGTAAAGCATATAAAATATTTTGTAATATAATATATTACAAATTATGTAGGTACATTCTATAACGATTTGTACCCAAATCCCTGCAGCTCATTTTGTCAATAAAGTTTGGATTTCTAAGTCCTTATTTTGGGAAATGTTTATGAATGTGAAATGTCATCTTCATTTGTATTTAAAGGTTTGTTTCCTCCATACTTTTTATTTTGTTAATAAACAATTTTAAAATCAAAACCTTGCATAATATCCAAAAACGGGCCACTAGCCGCGAAATATCTTTTATTTTGATACGGTTGACTTACTAGCGTTACAGTCCGTAATTATTTTGAACCTTACACCGATAAGATAAACCCTAAAATGCTTAAGAGCATTGTAAATATCTAATGCTTCTAAATTGTCATAATATTTAGATTCTTATGGACTAGTTATTTTACTAAAATAAGTAACAACTTGTTTTCATCATCCATTTTCTGAAACTAAATCGCACAATATCCAATGGAACCAAAGTAGGGTCAGTGTGTAACTCTGTTGGCAGACGGCAGTATAGACTTTTATAGTCTAAAATGGTACATGATAAGTACTTAAGTAGTGGACAAGAAATAAGGCATAATTACATGGCTTCTAGCAACGTCTTGGGCAGAACCCCATTTCCATTTACTTATGTCTTCATTTTTTTCTTAAAAGGTTTTCAGGAACAAATTTTCTTACAAACTAGCAATACCTACCCGTAAACTGTCTAGAACCTGTTTATAAATATTACTACGAATTGGGGACCTAGCTAAAGCTTTTAATTTTACTTTTACTTTCATTTCATTTGGCAATTGGCATGACATTCCACCTAAATATTTAATATTGTCAATGTAATAGTGACTTTTTTTATACTTATGGTGAAACCGGATAAACCTAAAGCTGAAATAGTATTTTTCTCTAAATATTCTAAGGCTTGTTCAATATTTTAAACTGGTATTAGAATGCCATCAACCGGCACGAACAAAAATTCAAGATTCTTTTAAAACAATTTGAATGTCTCATAACGATAAGTTCTGTGATTCTCAACCACATAAATATCAAGTACGAGAGATAAATATTATTTTGTCTTTATCGGAATTTTCATTTTAGTGAAATCTTCCAAACTACCTTAACTTTGTGTTTGTAAAAATAATGGCGTTAAGAAACAAGCATCAGTATCGAAAAGGACATCGACATCTAAATTTAAAAATACGTTCAAATCGCTTGGTTGCAAAAAAAATAATCTTATTTATATAGGACAGTTTACCTACCCGCTTCCCTTTTTTTTATCATTCTGAAAATTATTATTTTAAAAACAATTCGCATTGATTCCTTATAATATTATGGCCTACTTGATTACAACGAAACCAACTAATCATTGTTACCGACTTGCTCGTATTTTGATAATTAAATTTAAAACGTTTTTGATTATAACCGTTGTTACTGCTTGAACTATCTACTTTGCTCTAAGGGTCGCTTCCTCAATCTTAGAATAACTCAACCAGAGAGAAATAAGTTCGGGATAGTTTTAACGATGTGATCGAACATAATAATAATATTACTTTCATTATTCTACCACAAATTATGAATTATATTAATTGAGATCCAAGAAAGACAATTTTAGTGTTTTCTTATAAAGTGCAATCAACGAGATTGTAAAGTTTAAACTGAATTTAAAACAGCTTAATAATAATCATTAATCATCTAACACATTACTTAATTTCAACTACGATCATAATAGTATATTAAATATTTGCTCATTGCAATCTATATTATATTAACAGTTCTGAATAAAGCTTTGACTTTTTCTTTTATACTGCACATTGTAGGTACCTTCAGAATTTCTCGTTTTTCCAAATCGATGGCTGGCAGCAGCCCCATCGTGGGCCGACACGACGATACAGGACGACGCGACGATACACGACGACGCGACGACACACGACGACGCGACGACACACGACGACGCGACGACAGACGACGACGCGACGCGACGTCACACGACGACGCGACGACACACGACGACGTGACGGCGCGGGTCTTCTTTGCCGCCGTAGGCTACCTGCCTACGGCGGCAGCTACAGCGTCACATAAACCCTTGAAAACAGAAAAATTAACAGTCATTAGTAAAAATGCGGTGGACGTAGATCAAGTATCCCACTTCTGATGACAGAAATAGGACGACTCTATATAATAATTACTTACTCAAAGGTTAGAAATATCAAAATTAACTAAAAATAAACAATATAGAATATGGTCATCAGAAGTGAGGGTAGTTAAATAAAAAATATATAGATGATAAACTATGTTTATTATCGGTCCAAGGCCCTACCACTGGTTCAGTGACCTACCCACCGAGAAGAACCAGCAAGAAACTCGGTGGGTTTAAATATTCTTTTAAACAGTATAAATTACAATATAGAACACACAATAACCAAGTCATTAATAATATTAGCAAAAGCATAACCAACAATGAAATAACATATTTTAAGAAATATTATCCACCTAATAAACACAAAGCAACACAAATACAATAAAATATGGCGGATAATAATTACAATAGAAAAGTACTTAACTCACTGTTCAGCCGTCTCCAGGTCACCAGAAGAAGTGGCCCAATTACACATTGTTCGGCTTTATATACACTGGTTTTGGCTTTGACCAGGGAACATTTCCATCTATTGGCTAAACCCATAATTTGAATCGACCAATCAAAAATAAGTCAATATTATATCTTGTATGATATTTAATTATTAAATATTATTATTAATTTGACCGGAAATATTCCCGTTGTCCAATCGGCCAACCATTACATTTCTATTGGATAATACATTTTATCAGCCCACAAAACGTTTTATTTCTCATTAAAGTATTTTTGTTCGAAATATCATAGATATTTCGACTTTTTAACTTATCTTTAATTAAAACAACATTATAAATAACCAATTCTTACTGAAATAAACATTAATTGTTGATACTTAAATAAATAAGTATCTAAATGAACCAAAACTTCCTTATCATGTTTCACAGATAATTATTTTTATCTACTTCGAGGTGCATATTTCACAGATAACAATTATTCTTATCTTCTTCGAGATGCAGCTAAATAACATAGTTATTTGCCACATTTTTGATCTTTACTTTTAAAATTATTATACTTAATTTCTTTATTCCTTTGTTTAATTGCTACTATTATAATCTCAATTCTCTATTATTATTTCATTTTCTAACACGTGCATATTGTGAAAATATTTTTTTTGACTTACTTACTCGTCCATAGAATTTATTATTTGAAATCAGGCAAACGTTGTTTTGCCATTTAAAGTATTTCTTCTTCTTCTTCTTTTGTCCCCAAAGAGAGGTTGGGGGAAAATTGTGTACACCTGATGTTAAGTTGGAAAATACAGTTAATATTATGAAGTAAGTCCATTAAGAATGCTCCAACTTTTTAATTAGCAGGTCGGATGTCTGTCAGTACGAATATCGACGTTAATGACATTAAAATAAGATTCATATTAGCGCGCCTTGTACAGTGGCGGTTACGATGCTCGCCGCGTTCTTGATATGGCGAAAATGTATGAAAAAATTTGAGAAATTTTCTTATTTTTCTTATAACTGGAAAAGTTGTTTATTTTTATATAAAATTTTTAGCGGACTTTATAGAGGACTAAATAAGCAACAATTTTTTTGTATATTTATTTTCCTCAGTTCAGTGTATTTAGATATTAAGGTACCTAATCAGACCCCATTTTTTTCATATTTTGCGATTATTGTGATGGTTAAAACGTATTTTATGTGAAAATTTTGTTTGCGGCTATAGAATTTTTATGGTACAGTCGTGGAGATGAATATATTATCTTTCTTTTGAAACCAAAATATCCTCGCAGTTTGACTCCTAATTCTTTAATAGGGTACCGGAAAATCGCTGATATTTGTAATAGCGTCCTTAAAGAAAAAAATTGATTAGAGGGGTGGGGGGGGGAAGTTTATACACCAGATGTTGAGTTGGAAGAAGACAAATATTTCATGTTGTACAATGTAGTGCATAAGGTATTTATTATCATATTATGTATGTTAGTCTGTAAGGTATCTGTATTATGGGCCTAGATGCCTGAAATAAATGGTAAAAAAAAAATTAAAAAAAATTAACCAGTTAGGGTGGGTTACACCAACTTACTTTACTTAACTATAACTGTAACTTTAGCTATAACTAAATGTCAAATAAACTGAAATCCCTAGTAAAAGTCCATAATAGACGCCATATTTGACGATAATCTTAACCTTAACTTTGACTAAGCTTCTGGTGCAATCACCCAGTCCCAAATCAGTTTTAGTTTGTTATGTGTGAAAAATCTACAGCGGTGTGGCGGAAAGACGTCTGTTTGTCTAATTTATTGAATGCGCTGACACACCTGCCACTGGCTCGAGGACACGGAGTTACATTTCTGTAAACCCCCATTTGTTTTATAGATTGTCTTCTAGATTAACTCAATTAGCCTCCTTGAATTTTAGATTCAGTGTATTATATATACTTTGCCCAGCAGTGGGATAGTATATAAAGCTTTTAAAAATACAAAAACTATAATATTATTATGGAACATTCTACTGACAATGCATTATGCAAGCAATGACGATGGTTGGCATTTTAATTTTGCATTGCTTATCGTTGCATCGCGTCGCATGACGCATCCCGATTCGCTTTAAAAAAAAGTTTACCTACCATAATATTATATAAGTACTTTAAAAATATACATATTTTTAAATTAAGAATGCTCCAACTTTTTAATTAGCAGGTCGGATGTCTGTCAGTACGAATATCGACGTTAATGACATTAAAATAAGATTGATATTAGCGCGCCTTGTACAGTGGCGGTTACGACGCTCGCCGCGTTTTTGATATGGCGAAAATGTATGAAAAAATTTGAGAAATTTTCTTATTTTTCTTATAACTGGAAAAGTTGTTTATTTTTATATAAAATTTTTAGCGGACTTTATAGAGGACTAAATAAGCAACCATTTTTTTGTATATTTATTTTCCTCAGTTCAGTGTATTTAGATATTAAGGTACCTAATCAGACCCCATTTTTTTCATATTTTGCGATTATTGTGATGGTTAAAACGTATTTTATGTGAAAATTTTGTCTTCGGCTATAGAATTTTTATGGTACAGTCGTGGAGATGAATATATTATCTTTCATTTGAAACCAAAATATCCTCGCAGTTTGACTCCTAATTCTTTGATAGGGTACCGGAAAATCACTGATATTTGTAATAGCGTCCTTAAACAACAACAGCAATATTTACTTGGTAAAACGTGTGACATGATGTAGGTATCCAACATTTCTATTTGAAATTGGATCTGAGGTAATGAACTTTTCTAACTTCAACCGTTCTATACTAGTAGTTGGTTGAAGAGTATTTTTCACAACGACTTACTTTCTTTCTCTCTGTTTTAAGGAAAGAAATTATTTAGTAGAACTCTCCTTTTCTACGAAACGTTTGAACCCAATCGAATTGTCGTTTGTGGTTAGATTTGTGGATTCGTATGATATTGAACGTACTGCGCTGTAACTTCTTGGTTGAAATTCATATACAATTAAATAATAATACACTTTTCTTGCACTTATTCAACTTTATTATATTAGATTTATTACAAAGTTATTGATTTACACGACCGATTTCGATAAAATCACCTACTTAATCACTACAACAGACAACTGATTTTATCGAAACCGGTCGACGGTCGTGTAAATAATGGCTTTGTAATAAATATAAGCTTAATGGAATAAGTGCAAGGAAAGTGTATACTTAATTATATTTAGTTGTGGATTCGTGGTTAGATACGAAGCTTTAATTAAAATTACAATTGGCCTAAGGCGAAAGGACTGTGTAAAACATACCCTAGTCATAATATATAATTTCATTTGAAGTTCCTAGAAATAAAATAATTAAGATAAACATATATTTAATTTATATTTAATTGATTTAAAATGATTAATAAAGGTTCGAAATACGATGTAGACAGTAGAAATATTCTCGAGTATTATTAAAATTTACTTAAAATACTTAGTTATACAAGCAAGGTTACTTTAAAGGAGGGTTAAAGCAAAAAATCGAACATTGTCCTTCTCTCTTAACATTTACGTCTTTCATACGCCAGGTGAAAAATAGCCTAGTACAACAAAAATAACTTAAGAGGTGTCAAGGGACACCCGGATGGAACGAAGTTATTAAAAACGCTATCTAGTTGACGACGACACTTTTGTTGAATTGTAATATATATTTCAACGTCCGGTAGATGTCGCTGTTTAGTCTAAAAAACACCATATAGTTGACGCCCAGGAATGCTATCAACGCGCGACCTCTGCCTCTACTATGTAGGTACTAATAAAAAAGTGTCGTTACAACTTTTTCCGTCTAGCCCCCTTTCACAACGCGCGATAAGGAACTTCGTTCCAAAAAGAATAGTTCCAGAGATATGCGAACACAAACATAATATTATACTAACATAATATACGAAAACTGAGCAGATCTGGAAATATTACATAGACTAGCTGTCCCGGTGAACTTCGTGTCACTTTAACTCCCTGGACTTCTACGACTATTTTAAGACTAAAATCAGTCCAATCCGTTCAGTCGTTTACGAGTTTTAGCGTTACTAACACATTTGAAAATCCATTTTTATATATATAGATAATACTGCGTGAGCAGCGTGACTGGTGAGACATGTTCAATACTCGAGGACGTGATATTTGGCTATTATATTAGTTGGAAAAAAAATAATAAAAAATAATAATATCAATTGATCACTGAGTAAATGTAGCTTAAAGTTAAATAATTATTTACCCAACCCATGGACACCGCGAGCGGGAGGGGTAGTTGTGTGGTGTTTCTTTGGTAGCGCACGCCTCTGCACCGGCCGCATAGTATGCCTACTTCCCTAGCCGCGTAATTATGTAATAAAATTAAGAACCTAATTTTATTACATAATTATAATGAGAATCGAGTACTGAATACTCTCCTTAATTATCGGTATTGTCTCACCAGTCTTGTTGTATATACGTAGTTGCGTAGATGTAACTCTTTATTGCTCAAAAATTGTTAGTCGAACGAGTTACATACATACAGGTCAAATTGATAACATTCTTTTTTGAAGTCGTTTAAAAATGCACCGCATCGCCTCGTCACATTCCGATGTGAACTGACCCTTACTACGAGCCAGTCCTGCAGTTACTGGCCAGTAGCCAGCCGTATGCCGTAGCCCGTACATGTGTAATTTTCGTTACCGGAACATCCCCGTCGCCATGACAACGGCAACAATCGACGATCGCAAATAGCGGCCATCAATCCGAGAGGCTTTCTATCAAAGATGAGGACAAAGGAGCCTGAGCCGGAGATATTTGAAAGAATTATTGCCGCCGGCTCCCGCCCGATTTATCTAGTTTATTTGCTAAGATATCGGAGCCTTATTTGATCGTAAAATAAATTATCATTTGCATCGTTTATTTTGTATTTTGTTTAGCTTTTTAACGGTGTTGAGATTTGATTGCAAATACATGTGAATTAGAATTAGGTGATGCCGCATAATATTATTGTGTTTGATTTTGATTGCTATTTCATATTTCGTTTATTAACATGTACTCTATTTTGAGCAAATATTTCATTTGGAATGAAAGTTAAGGCATATAATATTTTGTTTTCGAAATTTACTTAATGGAATAGATGTGATCCAGAGACCATTATTTTCAGAACGATAAAAATAATATAATAAAATATATTTTTATTCAAAATATTATGTATTATAAAATTAAACATGCTTTTTGAACGTCGGGGCTGCGATGAATGCCACCTACTATACTATAATAACATCTACTATATCAAGAATCAAGAGCATTTATTCACAGATATATGTAGTCAAAAGGGTAACAAAGGTTATTTTTTTATTAAATAAGGGGGCAAACGAGCAAACGGGTCACTTGATGGTAAGCAACTACCGTCGCCCATGGATACTCGCAACATCAGAAGAGCTGCAGGTGCGTTGCCGGCCTTTTAAGAGGGGATACGCTTTCTTCTTGAAGGTTTGCAGGTCGTATAAGTCCGGAAATACTGCTGGTTCGTTCCAGAGTTTTACAGTGCGCGGCAGAAAGTTACGCGAAAATCGCACGGTATATTTATATTTATAGTTCTATTTTTATTACATTATTATAGTCCTTACATGTCCTACCATATTCAATGGTTTGTGAATGTCATTACTGTATACAGAACAAATTAAAATAACATGAGGTGCAACTAGAGTTTCATAACCAGAAAAACATTCTTTACAAATTAATTACCTATAGATATTTTATTGAGGTACAATAAACTGCGTGAAATTTTAATGGTTGTTTTCCCGCAGTAAAATGATTCCATCTTAGTAGTACAATAGATTTGTGAAGTTTTTTTTTGTTCAAATCATAAAAAAAATTCGGCCGGCCATAGCCGCTCGCGCCTATCGGCATAAAGTTGCCATAGTACGTCATACAAAAAATTTTGTATTTTCAAAAAATTGCTTGCATGGTTCGATAGTACTACTATAGTTAAATCGTCCTGCTGCGGGAAAACAACCGCTAAAATTTCACGTTGTATATAGTACTGTATCTTTTTATATGTGCCGAAATAATGCGACCAATGATCGAAAATAGTGAAAATAACGCTTTTAGTGAATGGAACGCAGAGTTTATTAAAAAGATTCGATTCGGAGAAACAAATGGCGAAAAGTACCTCCGCGTCGATATCGCGACATAAAGAACACCTTTCCCGACCCGACCGAAACTTTTCTAACACAAAACACGAGTCGGGCGAACGCTTAAATCATAATTACAACTATTATCGCAGAAGGCGCCAGAGTTATAGCCTCGCGGAAACTTTACTCGTATTCAATAAAAGTAGTCTCATAAAGAAAATCTTGGGCTACGTTATTTATACAACTCGTCTGCCATTTCTGACCAGAAAGTTGGGCGATATTTTTTGTTTGACAAATGGCGCGAAGTTCCACCATTACTTCACTGCATCCGTGAAAGTGATGACGATCATTATTAAACTTTATCATAATTAGTGTAATTACGCGGCGAGCGGTGCGGCGGGCAGGAGTGCGCGCCGAGGTAGCTCGCATTTATACCCCTAATGAGTTCGGAAAGAAAGGTGCTCGATTCACTTACATTGTGAATTAAAATTATAACACTACCTTTTCTTCTAATTACTTCAAGTATAGACGCTAGCTAAGTGCATTTGTGTAGACGTAAAACATTATCTGTGTCTTAAAAGTGTACCTAATAGTATAATAATATATTTTTCTGGATTCTGGACCATTAAAGCTAATTTTTTGTCAATTGTGCATCCCAGTTTTATCCGAATTGTACTTAATTAAAATCTCTCGCGGCAGTGGTGTGGACAAATAGTCCCAAGCAGGACTATAATTAGTGGGGTCATTTATTTCTCTACGATTTTCGCTTCGACATGTCTACCTTTATTATTAAGTCATCCATTACAGAACACTCACACTAGGAAAAAACTCAGCAAAAAGTTTATAATAAACATTAGGTGCTCCACAGGGCCTACATAAAAAACGTACTTGCGGCATAAAGTGAACTATAATTTCATTTGTAAAAAGCCCTCGTGTGTTTATTAGTCGAAGTTGGGGTCTAATTTAATTAAGCTGTTGGAAATAGTTGCGCCATTATTGTATAGCTCATTTACATACCTAGTTTGTATGTTAATTTCCGTTTATTTATTTCAGAGTCGGGATCGGTGCTACGAATTATTATGACTTACGTTAAAACGTTCATAAAGTAGGATTAAATGGCCGTCATTATACTTTATATTTGGGCAGAGTTCTCGTTCATCACGATACAGCTTATTCGATTAGCAGTCAATTCAATTCAAATATTTTATTTGACGGAACATGGAACAAAAGAGACCTACGCCATTTGGTCAAGTTATGTCAATTCAATATTAGTCTGGGTTTGACATAAAGTGACCAAGTTACGTTGGTCCATCCTATGAATCAGCTTCTCTGATAGTACATAAAGTGCAGAGAATGTATCGACTTAATTGGGACAGCAGAAGTAACATGCAAAGTATTATTCAAATATTATATTATGGGACCAATAATTGATGCCCAGACTTCTGTTTCTTTATCTTTCAGCGTTGTTGCTTGGTTTAAGTTTTGATAATGATTCAACTGACTGGTCTCTGATGAAAAGTATTATTACTACGCAATTCAACGCAACGCAAACGTGAAATCGGCACACCTGATAGGTTTGGATGGGTACTAGCTACCAACCATGAGAATTTTATGTGAAAACGACGCATTTCCATCTCCACGATTCCCTGAGCTGTCGGGGAAAAGGAATATAGGAGTGTATTTTGTACGTCACTATAACAATTCACACATGACAGATCAAACTTTCGTACAGTCAAATCAATTATATGTGCCTTCCAGACCAGTGGAGTGAGTGGGCGCCCGCCAGTGCTGGCGGGGACTGTACACTGTATACATAAAATTATGTATTGATTCCTGTCTAGACCGTTATTGTGGAAATAAATTACTCAACGATTGTATTGGCCACGGATTACAGTTTTATAAAACAAAAAAATATAGTTTAGCTCATAAAAATATTGAAAAGGAAAGATCGTTCAACTTAACAATGTTTTCAATTCAAATGAAACGCCGCCGCCGTCTACGCCGCTGTTTACGCCGCTGTCTACGCTGCTGTCTACGCCGATGTCTACGCCGCCGTCTACGCTGCCGTCTACGCCGCCGTCTACGCCGCCGTCTACGCCGATGTCTACGCCGCCGTCTACGCTGCCGTCTACGCCGCCGTCTACGCTGCCGTCTACGCCGCCGTCTACGCCACCGTCTACGCCGCCGTCTACGCCGCCGTCTACGCCGCCGTCTACGCCGCCGTCTACGCCGCCGTCTACGCCGCCGTCTACGCCGCCGTCTACGCCGATGTCTACGCCGCTGTCTACGCCGCTGTCTACGCAGCTACGTCGTGCTACGCCGCTGTATACGTTGCTAAGTCGTGCTACGACGCAGTGACGTCGCAGCACGACGAGCTACGCGGACATATTATTATAACGTTCCTTGTACCATACTACTGTCTACAATTTAATGATAGTTGATAATGATCACTAAAATACCTACACCTACAGCTGAACGTATATACTCCTTATTTTTGGAAGTTGGTTAAAAATATAATTAAAATCGGTATACTATAGTTTCCTAGTTTAGAACATCCACATTTAAAATAAGAATTTACAAGTTTTTATCCGTGTGGTCGAGAGGCACGTGGTACATTCAGGTCCCGTCTCTGGAACTATAAATCATTGTCCATGGATCGTATGCAAACTAGTTTTTGGATTGAGGCAGCGGGCTGGCCCCGGGGGGAGATCGGCCAAACAAACTACACACGCTCAGCGAATAATAACATCGCCAGAATATTTTATTTATATCGAAATAGAAGTATAAACACTGCTATATTTGAACACTACAAAATATTTGTTCAAGAAAGTTTTCGGAACAAAAAATATTTACATTTCTTTTGTCTGGAATAATTTATGTTAATATCAATAATGGCGAATAAGTAATCAAAACAATATTGTTTGTTAGTCTTTTTGGAGGTCCTGTACCAATAATTTATTTCACACGAAATAAGACATCAAGTTTCGATATTTTTTTTTTCATCTAAATTTTATAAATAAAAGCAAATTAATTTGCCAATGTATACAGTGTGTAACAAAAATAAGTGATAATACTTTAGGGTGTGTATGTGTTTCTTGTAGAGAGTTCACTGTGAAAGTAGCAGCGCTGAAAGACGAAAATTTTTTTTCACTTTTGTATGGGCAAGGGCCCGAGCGTCACGAGTTTCCCCACGAAACACAGTACGAGCGCTGTTTCACGCCGGTTTTCTGTGAGCCCGTGGTATTTCTCCGATCGAGCCGGCCCATTCATGCCAACGCATGGCTCTCCCACGGTGAAGCAAGGCTCTCACAATTTCTTCGATAATTTAATAAATTATGTTCCCTAGCTAAGGTGCTTAAAAAATCTACATCCGCCTCTCACCGATAAATTATTTATTAATGTTGCCTTTCTTCCTGGCGGGTGTGATGTTATTTTTTATTCATAACACCAAACCACGGCGCTGTAAAGTCTAAAAGACCGCAACGAAGCCGAGATCCAACTATGATTACACCCTTTACAGTTATTTCAGCGTTAAATTAACAGTATGTTTTCGTGATAACTTTGTACCATTAGAGAAACTGCATCATAATATGAAGACGGTGGAACTTTGCCATTTTGTCGGATAATATCAAGTCGAAGTAAGTCAAGGTCTGTGGGCTGAATTTAGTAAAATCCGATCGAATTACGCTTGTCTGCCATCTTCTTATGTATAAATTTGTCTGATGGTACATTTACGATGACGAATATTTTATAGGTCGCAATAATAGAAGTGAGAAACTAAACATAATATTCTAGCGTCGACGAAAGGCCAAAGATTTTTCAGTGTCTTTAGAGAATAAGTGGACAGTATTTCGGGAGTGGATCCCGTAAGTGTGCCGTGAACGATAAAGACCGCCCATTCTCGTCGATGGCCGGACCGTCCGGACTGTCCGGACACTCCGGACCGTCCGCAATCTCGCCGCACACACATCTGATACGGTCCGTTCACTTTTATTAGAAACTTTGAGGTAAATCTAACTGAACTGCACCTTTACCGTTTTCTCAATGTCGACTGCTTGTTCATACTAGTTTTAAGGCTCGATCACTTAGAAGAGACTTTATGGCACCACTTAAAATTAATTTATTAAAACTATTAAAGTTTTAAACATCTTTTACGAGTAAATTAATTGAAAGGCAATTATTATTAGTATGGCACTAATTTTCTTACTGAATTAAACTAGACTCTTTTTATCGTAACCCTTTTCTGCAATTTCCTTCTAAGCTAAATCGTCTACACGTACAAGATAAAAACGGGCATATTATGTAAAGTGGCAGCGGTAACATAAAAATCCTACAATTATGCACAATAAATACTTATGGCGACCCAGATTAAGATCGCACAAGTAATAGGAACTGGAATTGGAGGGATAATTTAACCTTGGGACATGATAAAGGGTGGTTAGTATTCGGCACACGGCCGGGATCCACCTGCTTTTCATATTACGACTATTGTCGGCGAAGGACTGACTCTTTACCGGAATGAGAAACGCAGGACTGACTTCAAGGCTCTAGAATAGCATGCTAAAAAGCTTGAGTATGCTTAGTATGTTGCATGCTTATGAACTGTTTACATTTGCTAGCAAGCATGCAAGTTTATTTTTATTTGCTTATCGATACTATAGCACAGAATATATAATAGTACATACTAACAAACCTGTTCACATACGCTAAAAAGCACGTCCCGTTCCGTTTGGTGGTTACACCGCGAGATGACAAGCAAATGTACGTAAACATGACAGCGCGGCTGCGCCGCTATTTAAATAAATCGTTATATACCTACATTTGCTTGTGAACTCGCATTGTAGCGGTTAAACCGCGCGTTCGCCCCGCCGCATTTAAATCCAGCCTAAGGGTTGATTCAGACCGCAACGCGACGCGTAGATGCTTTTCTAAATTTGTATGGATTTGATATATTTCAAAGACGTCTGACGTAATTGAGATCTGTCAAATCAATACAAATTTAGAAATGCATCTACGCGTCGCGTCGCGGTCTGAATTGACCCTAAGGGCTGATTCATACCGCAACGCGACGCCTAGACACAGTATAGCAATATAATATGCGTAGAGACTGAATTGACAGATTGGCATGTTATCTCGCGCAATTGATATCTGTCAAATCCATACAAATTTATGCTGCACCGCGCCTCGCCTCGCCTCGTCGCGTTGCGGTCTGAATTAACCCTAAGGTGCAATTCAGACCACAGCACGACGCGTAGATGCATTTGTAAATTTGTACTGAATTGACAGATTTCAATTTTTGCGTGAGACGTCTTGCAAATCTATCAAATCCATACAAATTTAGAAATGCATCTACATGTCGCGTTGCGGTCTGAATTGACCCTTACTGAACAGTTTTAAAAATCAATTGGGTACACCCCGCGAGGCTGTGACACCGATATTCGATATTGCGACATGCGGATGGCGGATGTTTTCTCAGGGCTTCCTACTGTATTAAAAAAATGTCAGTAAGTATATCGCAATCGTATAATATTTATTTCACTTCGTATTGAATGTTTTTTGAGGCAGATACAATAAATGCGCAGAATATTTAATAACTGTACTAGAACTGACGGCTCAAGAGGGAGTTATGTGAGATAAATACACTATTATATGCAGGGTGTAAAAAAAGTAAGTAATAATACTTTAGGATGTGTATGGGTCTCTTATATTGTAGAGTTTGCTGTGAAAGAAGCAGAGCTGAAAGACATTTTTTTTCTGATTTATAGGCAGAAGCCCCAATGAATTTTGCCATACAAAAGTTTTGAAAAGTTGCTCTTTCAGCGCTGCTATTTTTACAGTGAACTCTATATAATGATAATATACACAACCTAAAGTCTAAAGTATTATCACTATGTTTTGTTACCTCTTGTAAAAATGCATAGATAGTACAATAATTATTACTACTTACATGCTTAACAAATTAATGTTACAATGTGCAAGTATGCCTTCCCGTCTCTTAGCTCTTCTTTTAAACCATTGATAAAATAGACAGGAGCAGCAACAATAAACGACAACTTATTAATTGAAGACATGAATGGAAGAAGCAGGTAACAGTTAAAAAATTGCATATTTTGCTCAAAGGCGTGGCCTTAGGGCATGGAAAATGATTAAAAAATGGATTGTATGTATAGCCAGATAAGCCAGATAAGCCAGATGATGAAGTAGCTAAGTTACAAAGTTTGTTTATAGGTATTATAGGGAAAAAATGAGTAATTGTCCTTATGTTATAAAATAGCAGTTATCTGGATCTTCCACCCACGTCTCTAATTGTTTGAAGACGATTCTCAGGATTCGTTCATATTGACTACTAGATAATATGTTTAACTACCTGTGTTTGCCTTTGTCTCATGAAAAAATGAACGAAAAATCAATAGCAGATTTGCCCTTTACCCTATAACATGACGTGACAATCTTCTCGATGTTGTGTATGAAATATTAAATCCAAACTTCACCACGTGTCAGCGCCGAGTCACGTGCTGGTCGTAAACACCTCTGTGGATATTTTCCGATGTTTTCCTTCACCGAGTCAAGTGCACTGAGGTCGTACGAGGGAAGTTACTTCATAGAGGGAAATACCCGTAACTTTCCTGTTCAACTATAAGTATTTTATGTATTACAATCTCATTTCAGTTGACATGTTGGCTGATTGGGTTAATTCATACTGCAACGTTACGAAGCTTTGAGATTGTGGCGGTACCCACAATTAGCACTACATTCCTGCATTGCACTTTGGAAGTTTTCTAAGTGCTTCAGTAATCGGTATATAATACGACAACTGACACGTGGGTTTCGGCCTGAGTCCTGACCAAGTTAATAATAATATACTTTATGGGCCTGACTGGGCATACCACCTCACTCGGTCGGAAGATCTTCCTTTGCGGCCTTCACAAAATATATAATGAGCTGAGCACAAGATGTATGAGCTCTTCATATTAGGAAAACGCAGCCCGATATCGCTAGTGGTAAATCTGACAATTCAATTTGTATCTTCTGTTCTAGTAAATAAAGTTTTAAATGTCGCGTCAAGTCGTAAACATAAATAGGAAATCGTGACGTGGATACTTCAACATCGCAGAAAACATTGTTCTTGCTTTTAAAATGATTCATAATTATCTACAGAATCGACTTAAATGCTTAATTAATACTAATTAAGTAGATTCTTTAGGACACTGGTGTGGTATCTTAAGTTGTTTCACGAATTACCTTCATGTCGAGCCCCACCTTCTCGGAAAACGATAATCACTCCGGAGTCGCGAGGTAAAACACGATAATTGAAAATTTCCATTTTGAAATTATTAATAAGTTGAGACGAAGACTTTATGAAGAATTCAAATCCTTAGAAGGTTGAGAAGCAGTAAACGTCCCTCGTGAATATTACATTGAAATTACGCGACGCCGTCAGTATGATAATGTAAATCAGTCCGTATTGATCCCGGTTAGCGGCGGGATCAAAGTACTTTAAACAGAGAACAAAATCGTTGCATAAAACTACACTCGAGCACTCTGAAGACTCAAACTGATTCAAAGTTGATCTCGATTAAGCTGTCGAAAAAGCTTCTGTGATATAATAGGGATATTGTTATTGCATCTACTTATTTGTTTAATTATAATTTTAGGATATTGTAAGCGCTATATAATTACACATTTAAATAAAGTCGCTTCTTGTTGTCTGTACTGTGACTACGCAACAGAATTGCTATGCGGTTTTCTTTAATAGAGTGATTTAAGAAGAAGCTTAGGTGCTGGCCGTACTTCGGTGGATATTTTCAGATGTTTGTATAATGTAGTTTATATTCAAGGTAATTTTATATAGTATAGCCGCTTAACGTATATGAAGAACAACAGCTGTTGTTGGGTCAGCTATTTAGTATTCGAAAAGGTAGAGAGATGTTTTAATTTATTTTATAATCGTCTACGAAACTCCTAAAACAATGAACGTGAATTACGTAATTCCCGGATGGGAAGGGAAATATAGTAAATTAATAATGATTGGATCACGGGGAGGTACGGGCACATAAAATTACATTTTCATTAAACACACACCTGTACATCCAATGACTATAAAACGTTACGGTTATTGCCGCGGCTAATAATATCGGGATAGATGAAATAAAACATGATACACCCGCGCGGAAACTTGCTACAATAAATACTACACTTTGCAATAGAAAGTTATATTTTTTACAAGATGTTGGCATGCAACTACATTGTTAGAATTCGTCTACTATCCATTTATTTGGACGCTGTTGAGCATTCGTGTACTAACCCACAAAAGTTATTAATGCACTTATATTGTTTTGTTGATTGAGAACAAGACTGTATTCAAATGTTTAGCAACGACTAATTAGTAGCATACGTCGATTGGCAGTTGAAGAGATACAGATATCATCCTAAAAATTGGAATTTACAAAAATAAAATAAGTACATGTTTTTAAAAGGTTTTGAGTCGGTGTTTGAAAACGAAGTAGGTAAAAATGTTCCTTTGCTTTGTTTCTTAACAACATCGTAGTTAATGAATGCGGGCTTATTGACATGGTAGTAAACACTAATTAATTTGTGTATATCCCACGTCTCAGATTTTGTGAAAGCCTATGTTTTTTGTTTGTACATAATATAACAAAAAATTAGTATTAGTATACATAGTATCCTATGTTCTTTCCCGGGACTCAAAATATTTCCATACCAAATTTCAGCAAAATCGGTTCAGCGTTTTGGGCGTGAAGAGGTAACAGACGCGTCGAATTGATAACCTCTTTTTTTGAAGTCGGTTAAAAAAGTAAAGTTTCTTCATTTCTTTTTTAAATTAATTTAAATAGCTCCACAGAAATGTAAAATTTTCTTTTCGAATAACAACTTTTACAGCAAGTCGGGGACACAAAGACAGGAGAATGATAGAATTTGCCACTCCACTGCCACTCTGTAAATGGAGAAAGGACTTATTAATAAAGTTTTTATTACTTCCTCGGACTTTGTATGACAGTGTTCTGTAATGGCATTGCCCACTGCAAGTTTTACATTTCAACAATGACGGTAACTAAGTTAACTTCCCTTCCTTTCCACTAAGAGCTGGGTATTAAAATATGTCAATGATGCAAAAATTACTTACATATTAAGTTAGTTACATATTAAAATTAGGTGTGAAACAGCTGTTTTTTCAAGTGACACTCTACGATTTGGCACCGTTAATTGTAATTGTGACCAGTAGGCCTACCACGAAACGGTTTTGAGACTCAAACATTCGGACGAGAATGCCGAGTCCTGCTCTAACAACGTCATTTCACGTTTGTTAGAGTAGGATGCGGCATTCTCGTTCGTTTGTTTGAGTCTCAAAACGGTTTCGTGGTACGGGCCCTGGAACAAAATATAGGCACCTGTAGTACTCGATGTTTCATTTATTCTTTAATATTTAAATTGTTTAACCAGTCATTTCAGGCAATTGAAATAAACGGTTCTATGGCGTAGAAATTGGTGTATAATGCATGGTTTCCGAGGTTTTAGATTACCTAACGTAGGTATAACTAATAAAACAACCCTGTTGAATTAGTACATTCTTGTTTAAGAACTCGAGAAAGAGGGCCTTAAGTAACACCCACAGATGTGAGAGCTATAGGAGAGCCATAACTCGAAGCGAGCAAAACAGATTTCGCCTGATAAAACAGAGGGTATAGCTCTATAAAATCGAAAACACGTTTCATAGGTGCGATGGTAATTGGCTATCGTATAATATACGGCCCTCACAATAGCAGCCCCGTTTGATTTATCAAGTTAATAAATCATCGGTGTGAGTAGGGCGGCAGTAAACCTTTTGTTCGACTGCCTTCTATTTATTGCAATAAGGGATAAGGGATAAGCTGATATTACGACTGCCCTACGAACGACATTTTGTTTCCGACTCGCACCGGATGGCGGACGTTAAAGAAATGCTTAGCGACACAACTTTATGTTACAAATTATGTAATAACTTAGATCCTTTAAAGTTCAACGTGTACCTGTACAATAGAAATCCAGTGAACGTTCAAAATGCGTTAATGATAAAGGAATAATAAATAACTGTTTATTAATATAAATTTTACACCATGTCCATAAATTAAAAGATCTGCTATGTAATGCTTAAGACAAGGGCAGAAGGCAGGAGACCTCGTAAGTCGTATGGAACAAGTATACAAAGTATAGCAAAACAGAAGTATTAAAACTACTGCTAATGATTTTGAGGTTCGTCGAGTTGAAAGTGTGTAGTCACTGAGAGCGATAATACATCATGTTTTAAACCTTTTCAATTTCAAAATTGTCTAACGCGTGATAAATTGCTAAATGCTCCATCGAGAATTCTATTCCCAGGGATATTTTATAAGGATTTAAGAAACGGGAGTTTCAGTAATATGAGTTTCAGGAAACTTGGAGGTCGACACTCCCGGCGGTGAATCAAAGCTGAATTACGCCGGTGTGCGAATAATGGCACTGAACCTTCGCGGGACTTGGCACTAGGAGTCCCGTTTTTAAACCATGGCCTATTGTAAAAAATTGTGAACATATCGGTTTGGTTTGTCGATGTTATTTAAAATTGATAATAAATGAATGAGATGTTATTATGTGATGATGCGAGGTCTGCTCTCGAATGCTACCGGTCTGTTGATTTGAGAGATATGTACTTTAGGAGATATAGTTTCTACTTTCTACAATTCGTGTTATTTGATTACCCGCTGGATTACAAAATAAAAATAATTGCCTAAGTTAAAAAGTTGCAGGCAGAAACTTATTATGTTTATTTGGAACTTGATAGTCGTATTAGTAGATTACATTTTCGGCATACGGAACGAACGGAACTTGTTAGTAGATTACATATTTTTCGGCATACTTTTTACAAAAAAGTGTTAAGGGTTGCGTTTATAAGGCAAAATACAGGGAGTTCAGTTATTGGCATTTCCTTTTATTGGTGAAGGTTCCGGGATATGTGGATGACCTTATTGACCTTATTTAAATAATGTACAGTTTTTAAAATTACCCGCAGAATAATAATTTTCTACAACATTTACTGAACGTTCTACTTTTAAAAATAAACCTTACACTAGTCAATTTTATATAAACCAAGTTTTAAATTGCTAAAAGTAAAACCTTTTTCATATTTGCGACCGAGCCGGGTGAGGCCACCCGAAACCGCGCAGTAAAACGGTGCCATGAAATACCGACTGCATTTTTGTTTACAATAGCTTATACTTACTTTATACGGGAAACAAAATATTTGGCATATTTTTCAGCAAAGTACTCGAAAATACTTCAAGTACAAAATATTTTCGGCCTGTTTAACATTTACAATTGCTGATGATACGTAAACCTTTTCGCTATCGGGCAAACTGTTGGGACAAATAAATTAATATATTGTATTCGTACTTAAAAATGGAGTGCCTACTGTTGCTTTCTTTTTGTAAAAAAAAACAATTATTTTGGTCAAAACCGGCTAATTTTTAGGGTTCCGTACCCAAAGGGTAAAAACGGGACCCTATTACTAAGACTTCGTTGTCTGTCCGTCTGTCTGTCTTTCATCAGGCTGTATCTCAAGAACCACTATAGCTAGACTTCTGAAATTTTCACAGTTTGTGTATATCTGTTGTTGCTATAATAACAAATACTAAAAACAAAATAATATTAATATTTAAATGGGGCTACCATACAATAAACGTGATTTTTTCGGCCTTTTTTGATCGATATCAATAATGGCATGCAGGCACTTGAAATTTTCACAAAGGCCTTAAATATATGTGTACTTTATAATTAATAATAATATTTAAATAAAATAAAAATGTAAGAGCCCCCCATACAAAAAACACTATTTTTGGCCTATTTTTGCTCTATAACGGTACGGAACCCTTCATTTAAAAATTATCACAATATGTTCCTATTCTTACCCTTTTTTGTCCCAATAGTATGCAAACGCACTCAGTATTCAGTGAATAAGATGCTTGTAAGTTAACTGTCAAATTCCCTGTTTCAAGTTTCAATTAGTCATATTTTCTAGAATATACTCTACCAATAACGAGATTGTCCCTCTCAAACAACAATTAACAATAATTATTTAATATAAATATATGAAATCCCTAGCAGCTAACAATGTTCCGGGCCATATCGAGGAATTAGACGGAGTTGGGGCATTAAAATTAATTTAGAACTTTCAGTTTGTTTAGGCGATAATATTGTTTGATTAAAAAGTTATCAGTCAAATAAAAGGGTATTCCGTTTGAGTGACGAGGGTGAGGGCTGAGGGCTGAAGGCATGTGAACTTCGACCCTTTATTAAATGTAGAGGGCCGCTTATTAAATATTTAAATAAAATCCTTCAAGATGGATTTAAAGGAGGAATTCCTTTTAATTCATCTTGGAAGTGGTCAGAAGTGGAAGAGTCGAATTTAGGGAGGAAATAATTGTGTAAAATAAAAAAATAATAATAATCGATGTTTAAAATATTACGTTATTTTTTACCTTATTTTTCGATGCCAAACATTTTTCAATAAACCCCGACCATTTGGTACGATACAAAGAGCGTTGTATTCAAATCAAAACGTACATTCGGTAGTCAAAATAATCTATTCACAAATTTCGATTTCCTATTGGATTACATTTCGCTTGGTTTAAATTTAGCTTCATTAATTGGTTCCGTCTGATGAGGTACATATCGGTAGTTTGTGTTGGGACCACACATGCTAGAGGGACCACTATTCATCGACATACGCCTTTAGTCTTTACGATTTACTCGTGCAAAATGGGGACCATTTAATTTAGTGACATTCGTGTACCGTTATTGGCTCCGGAGATGTACTTATGAGACGAAACGGAACTAATTTTAATTAGATAGGATAATCATTGCAGATATGAATAACGAGGAGGTTTCATTTGGACATTTTGTTTTATAATTATATTAGTGATGATTCGAATATTAATAAACTTTCTACTAAAAGTGTGTCTATCTCTCTATGACGTTGAATCTACTTAGATTGCTAGGGAAATACTTCGAGTCCCATTAAGGAGAAGGGTAGGTTTTATAATGTAAACAGTTTCTTCAGGATAGAAACGCAACGCAAAAGAAGTTGCTGTAACAATGGTATCACCTCCGGCTTCTGACATTTCTGACTGGACTTTACCTATTTCAACAGCGTTATGATTGGTCAGCCAATCAAAAGCGCTAGTAAATAGAAACAGCTATAATCTACCCTCGAAAAAGTTCAAAAACTTGTCACTAGTAATGAACAAAAACGAATGTTATCTTTGATATTATAAGGTCGGTAACGCACCTGCAGCTCTTCTAATGTTGCGAGTGTCCAAGGGCGACGGTAGTTGCTTTCCATCAGCCCGCGTAGCATGATCGCCATAGAAACGGTTTTTTTTTCAACGGAAGAATAGACAAAGTGACAGTTAGATAAGAAAAAGTGACAGTAAGACAATGGAAATCCGCCATTTTGTCGATAAAATCTGTCAGTATGTCGATTGTCCCCATGATCCCATGTCTACTGTTGTTATGCTAGCCCTGCTAGTGACCTGTTTACTCGTTTGCCCTCTTATTTTATAAAAAAAACATTTAGTCAGCCATCGATCGTTTTACTGTAACAATCACTCGGCGTTCAGTGTACAGTGTACACGGTACATTGTATCTGTAGTACAAGGTCACACTCTAGCAATTCTCGACGCTTCTATTCGCCATCCTAGTCATTTACTATACCATATTCACCATAGTATACTGTTCAAAGCCGTCAGAACCTGAAAAATGGAGACGAGATGAGCGGCAGGTGTTGCTAGCGTTTATATTCATTACCTCGTCTTGTCCGAGCGGCGGGCAGCGAGCGACGGGCGGCAGGGGGTCAGCGTAATTTATTACCTATTGTGAGGATATTTCATTTATCAGGATGAATTCAATTTACAGAACAATTAATCATGCCACCTACTTGTAGACAGCGGTGCCGGAGATTAGGGCCGCTAAAAAATTCCCGCTCAATTCCACAAATGTGAGGCTTTGGGGGAATGTTTTTTGCATTATCTCCGGTGGGCTGTTTTTTCCCGAAATACCTCTGATCATTTTTTGTTTGAGATGTTTACGAGCATAATTTCGGTGTTTTGGTCGGCTACGATGAAGCCGGTAAACATTTTTAAAATATAATAATATTGTTACACCCTTGGTTATTACGTCAGGGTAACTAGATGAGTGTTCATAAATAAAATCCTTTTGCTAACTGGATTACCGTTTATTACGCAAACGACTACTCAGGTCGCTGCTCCAAGAACACTCTACTTAAGATGACGCCTTGATAATTTGGCTGTAGCGATGTCCATTTTTCTCAGCAATGACTAAAGCTAAGAAATTAAAGTTCACTGTCAGTATTCATCATGTCTTTGTCTTTGAATTACCCATAGCATAACACGATTGGTCAACTTTTATAACACAGAATAATCAATCAAAAAGACCTCTGAAAAAAAGGGGATTCCTATTTTGCCAACAGAGGAGAGTGATATAAGCTTCCAAAATTTGTACATAAATTGGTTCTAGTAGGTATACACTTTAATTTGTCCATAGCTTATATGAAATGTATTTATGGTTTTTAAATTACGCGACAAAAACCATTTTGTCGCTACGCCCTTTCAATTTTTTGCTGTTCCATTGCTTGTTTTCTATGAGAGGCCGGGCCAGCCTCGCATAGAAAACAAGCAATCTCAAACACATCCAACACGGTTTTTCACTTTAACATGGCGTCACCTTAAGCTACAAGTTTACAACTTACAAGTTACAACATGTGCATCGAACATCGATATAATATAACGTTACATCCATAAAATGTGACATCGATATAATATAGATTATAATGTGTCCCCACAATATTGTTTATTATAAATAATATTACCACTATAGTTTTAACCGATTAGAAGTAGGTGTAAACATATTATAATATACTTGGATAAATATAGTAGTAGAGAAGCCAATTTTTTTTGGCTAAGACTAGTAATTCTAGCCGGTATTATGCTGGCTGGTGCTAGATGCAATCAATCACTAGCGGAACGTGTTTATTTGTTTTTAAATTAAACTCAGCGTCTAAGTGACTTAGTTATAATTGCATCACAGCTCCACAAACAGTATGATTCATTATCGGAGCCGAGTTCATGGGGCGAACTACGAAGTGCAAACACAGTCCCAATCGTCATTATAACGAGGCTAATATTTGAATTCGCAAAGTAAAGCTATTGATGTCGCACCCGAACTTCACGACTATTGGGTTAGTGCTCGGTTCTGGTAATACGTTAACTATTGTAATTGGAAAATATTATAATATTATGTCTGTCATTTCTACTTCATTTTTAACCCCGGCGAAAAAGATGGGTGTTGGGTGTTAAAAAATTGATGTGCGTGAAAATGACTACCAGTGATTTTGTCGGTTTATTATTTTTTATTCTGATTCCTGACCTTATTAAAGCCTTATATCGAGGAATGATTTTAAATTTATAAATTTAACATTATTTTCATAAGCGAAATAGCGTTGTAGCGGATCAAACAGTGCACAATCCTAAATTACGGTACCTAAGTTTAAGAGTTGGAGGTTCTGAAAATATGTAGTTGTCGTTACAATGACTGAAATGATAACTCCTAGCGCGATCGGAAGAGCTATTTTTGAGACTCTAGACATAATGTAGTATATTTGTATTATGACAAAAAAACGTTTGCCTGGTCAGTTAATTTATGTGTAAAACTCACCAATAACTTAGTACAACATGCTGACCGTTATCTCAAGCCTTGAATGTTTCAGTGCAGTAAAAACTAGAGCCCGATTTAACGAGACCCGCGCTTGAACTCCGTAACGTGTGTGTGTGTATTTGTGCATGTATGTTTGTGTGCGTGTGAACGTGAGTGTGTGTGCATGTATGGCCGCGTGCATGTGAGCGTGCGTATGCGTGGTGCATGTGTGCGTGCGTGCGGCGCCAATTTGTGGTGCGCCCTCAGCCTTCAGAGTACTAATTACACTCTCATAATTTAAGTTTCCCTCTCACAAATTGATGTCAAGGTAGTTTAAAATTAATTGCTATCTCTATCTAAAATTTTCCTCTCTAAAATTCTGTTTTATTAAAACAAGGACGATACCATTATTATTGATGAAAGTTAAGTTTCAGATCGTAACGTTCCTACATTATTTATGATTTGAAAAATTATGCTTACATTTACGTGGCTAACGAATTCCGTTTTTTTCTACATTGCCTAATTACTGTCCTTTGCTAGTCTTCTGGCATTAAAAATTCTTTTTGTACCACAAAGGCATTCGTCGGACGAACAGGTGTATTCGACGGTTATTAAAGGGACATTTATAAATTGAGCATTTTCCGTATTTTCTTTCCCGTGTTTACGCGGAGGCATTAATATTTACGGTGCGATCTAGAAACAATGAACAATCCAAATAGTCCAGAGCGAAACGAGCGGCCGTAATCCTATTTCATTTTCCGTTGGAGCCGATGTCGAAGCCGCCATCTTCGTTCGTTTAAGCCAGTAGTTAGCATTCGGCTCGACTCCCCGAATTAAATTAGCCATACAGCTATTATCCTTCGTATGTAACGCACGATTACCGAGACCCGCCGCCCCGCGCCCGAAACTCATCAGCTGATAATTAATTCGGCTTCTAAAATTAATGCATAAGCTCCATTTATATTAATTAAAATGTTAATAAGTTTGCATTTTCGTATTTGATTAATTGCGTTCGGCTGCGTGGAGATAAGGGCATATGTTGCCGCATGATGTTTCACTCTCCTTTGTATTGTACCGGATTATTATCGCGTTTGATTTAAGGCTCCATTCCACCGCGGCGCACGTTGTGCACGGCCACGCCCACGCGAGGACGTGCATGGATTTATTTTCTTGACTTGAGTCAATTCGTGAATAGCGTTTCCGTGGGTTGCAGTGGACACAGTCACATATTATAATATTTTCTTACAAAGCGAAGCTTGGCGTAGTCTCTCCGTGCGCCGCGGTGGAATGGAGCCCTTACAGGAAAGTAATCGCTTATTAGCTGCTTTATCTCTTTAATTTTGAATAAGCAATGAACAATCCAAATAATATTATGAATATATGAATAAAACTTACACGTGCTATTTTGCTTCAATACTTAATAACGTGCTACGTGAATATTTAATGTTTTTTTAGTTTTTGGTGAAAGAAAACTTGGCCGAACTAGTTTTGTGCTTTCCCGTGTGTTGAAGAGTCTGATTGCAGGCCAGATCGGCCTGCAATCAGTCCGACTAGATTATATTGGCTTTCACGTATATGAGGGCCTTTAATTATAAACTATGTTATTATGTAAAGTTTACATTATAAAGACTGTATATAAGAACGAGTAACTTTGGTCGCGTGGTGAGTTTAAGCCCTCTATAAGCATTTAGCCACATATCGTCTACATCTGATAAGTCACGCGACTGAAGAAGTATTGATTTTTATAAGTCGGTCGTACATAAGGAACGAGTGCTCTGTGTCAAAGAGCGGCCACAAGTGTGTCCATCGACGATTCTCAAATCTCTTTCAATCGCAGTTTTATAGATAAGCTTTGAACTGATTTTATCTACGTCTTTACGGCTTTTGGTAGCAATAACTCTTTGTAGACAGAAACTAACTTCCGACTTCAAAAAGCAATCGGTGAATTAATTTTAAATATTCCACATTTTTGCGGTACATACGTCCCACTAAAATGCTTTATCACATTTAATTATTGAGTTAAAAGACTCATAAAGACTCGTAAAGACCTACGTGAGTTTAAGTAGGAAGATTGTAATACCACTTGGATATTACAATTCACCGGCGGGTTTTTAAATAAAAGGTACCTATGAATATGTATGTGAGGCGAATAAATTCCCGTCTCCAGCGGGGGTTCACTTAAAATTATTACACTCTTTACGACAAGCATGTCACATAATACTTAAGTAATCCCCCGGAAAGAAAATATTATTAGAGATCTAGGAAATGGAGTTTATTCCAAGAATATCTTGGGTTACAAGAATAGTTTGTTATGCTCCGTGTACGATGCTAAATCGATTTGGATGTTATTTTGATTATGACAAATCGGATTGAATTGATAGTGGCTAAGTTGGTATAGTCTGTGATGAAGACGTGACAAATGCTGTACAAGATATCCTGTAACATTGAGCCATTAGATGTCGCTTGTAACTTAGTTGCGCCGAAATCTGCTCATGAGCATAGAAAACGTACGTTTTTCCCGTAAAAAAACTATACTTACTGAGTTCTTACTGGGACTCAGAGTATGACGAGAAAATAATTGTAAAAAAAAACTTAAGAGTTGTCAAGGGACACCCTGATGGAACATAGATCCAGTTTATTATTTCATATAATTATTATAAGTTTTAAATTTCCACGCTTTTCTATTGATATTCTATTGTCAAAATATTAACTTTATTATTTTTCATTACACAATTATTTCTGCGACAATCTCAGATTAATTAAGTTAAATGATGACTGGCCGTGTGTTATGTGTCTAACGGTATTTAAGATTTAATATTAAAAAAAGAAACTAAACTATTAACGCCCTCTGCCCCTACTATGCAGGTACTGATAAAAAAGTGTCGTTACAACTTTTTCCGTCAAGCCCCCGCAAGGGGCAACGCGCGATAAGGAACTTCGTTCCAATATGTTTTGCCGTTGTAGCAAATCACGTCGGGGTCACCAATGTGGGATATTCGTGGAGGCCCAAAGGAAGATCTTCCGACCGAGCGAGGTGGTATGCTCGGTCAGGCCGGAGCCCACGTGATACAATTCAGCTGTCGTATATATACCGACGCGCTCAGAAAACTTCGATAGCGCGATGCAGGAATGTTAGGCGAATTGTGGGTACCGCCACAAGTCAATACTTTCGCTTAAAATATGTATAAGATTCAGTATGGGTTATTAAAAACAGAACTTGATAGATATATACGTCAACTAAAAAGTACTAGTTCAGTACTGATCAAGAACAGGTTCTGCAAAACTTACGGCAAGAGCTTCATAGTCATTTAATGTAAGTAACAGATGTCTAATTTGAACAAGGGCATTAAAGTGAGTTTAGTGCGCTTTAAGTGACACTTATTGCATCGAGTACAGTCGCAGATACACTTTACAGTTCACCTGGGATCCTTGGGCGTGTCACAATTCACGCTGAACATCCTGAAGTATAACTATCGAGCACGAATGAGTGACGGACTTGTATACACTATACAGAGTGTTATAATTTATAAAACTAAGTGACAATACTTTAGGGTATGTATGTATTTATTTTTCACCTTCGTATGGCAAAATTCATAACGCAGGCTCGCTCACCTATACAAATCCCCAAAAAAATTTGCTCTTTCTTTTCTTCTCTTTCTTAAGTATTATCACTTAGTTTTGTTACTCAAAATCAAAGTATTTATTTTAAATAGGTTATTAAACTTTTAGAACGTCTACATGAGGCCTACCACCGTTTCGGGAACTAACCCGGCGAGAAGAACCGGCGTAAGAAACTCGCACGGGGCCATCTTTTACCAAAAAAGTGGAAAACAACAATAATTTATTTATTTATTTATTTTCAGGCACATCAACAATATAAACACATACATTTTAATCAACATTAAATAAATAAGAGCTAGTGTTTACATCAATTATAGATATGCACAACATTTTAGATAAATTCAATTAAACAATCAAAATTAAGTTAATAACAAATAATTTTGGCAAGTACATAGAATTAAAAAAAAAATTAAAAAGGACATGCAATTATTTTAAAAGTAATCTTATTATAATAAATTCATCAGGAAAATGTAAAAATGATTATAAATTTTAAGTAATGAAATAAAATTGTAAAAAAAGTAAAATTGATGTATTGAAATTGAATAAATTAGCAATAACAATAATAAAATAAAGATCATACCAAAAATAAAATAAAAGCCAAAAATATATTCATTAAAATTGTAAAATAGATTGAAATTAATGTCAAAGTTATCATAAAACGAATTGCATTGATTAAAGTTTATTATCATTGTGTACATTTTTTGTCTACATTTTTGTCAATAGTTTTTTCTTAAATAATAATATAGCTTAAGCTAATTTACAATACTTTATTTTATTATTGGCCAAATATTGATTTATTTTCTATTATTTTTAGTAATTATTGTACTTTGAAGTTTTAATTTGTCTTGAGCCTTGACCAATCTCAATAATTAATATTTTTATACAAAGCAATTAATTTGTTTTTTTATTTAAATCTACAACTTTTTTGCTGGCCCTACGGTCATAAACCCGAAAGTCATAAAAAATAATTACTTGGGACCAATCGGTAAATCAAAAAATGTTAAAAAGTCATATCTGGTAATTGGGCCTATTGGGCCCAATTTCTTGGGCCCAATCGCCCAAGTACTCGAAATATCGTAGATGAAAAAAACATGCTTTTGTAAAATAAATAAAACAGTAATAGTGTTTAGAGGAGCTGGGAACAAATTCAATTTGTTGGCACCAAGTGATTTCTTAATACAATAACTGGAGATGAAGGCAAAATGTATTTTTCCGGGAAAGTGTTTTTACATTTAAATAATAATTAATTTGTCAACACGCCGAGCTTATTACGTGAAAAAATGTTTTTCTTTTTCTTTAAAGTGACAAAGTAAATTGACACCGTTTTACTTTTAAACCTGTTTTTGGCGTTATTAAAAGAGTTTTTATAGATTTAAAATAAATCTAATGGGATATTAAAATACAATAATTATTATAATTATATGCCATGGCCTTTATGTTAAAAAAATTAAAAATTGGCAAAAGTAGACTACATAACATTCTTTAAAAAAACCGGCCAAGTGCGTGTCGGGCCACGCGCAATGTAGGGTTCCGTAGCGCCGCTAGTTTTTGAAAATTTCTGTATGGTCAATGAATGTACATTTATAACATGTTTTACACTACTAACAACATCATCTCAAAGGAATTTGAACGAAAAGTTCCTTTATACTTCGCCGAATACATTAATAATAATAATAATAATAATAATAATAATAAATCCATCATCATCTTTCACTACCTCACAATCATAACTCTTTCCTCATACAAACTGAATCAGGTACTTGGCATAGCCCTGAATACCTGTACCTGAATCATAGCCGGCAGATTTGCCGAGACATAAATTCATATATAACATAATAATAATAATAATAATTCTTAGCCGTGATAGTTTTCCTTTTAAATTCAGCATATTTCCTACTCCCGTGAATTTTTTCACATTTCCAGAAGCAACCGTTTAGCTGGTAGAAGGGGGAGACACTGGACTCTAACGATTTTTTCCACTTTAAAACTTAATATTTCACAAATGGATCCCCAAACCGGAAAATGATCTATGAATACTCATAATATTTTCAAAAACCTATCCAGCGACACCCCACACGATGGGGTGGGCGCGAAAAAAAAAATTCAACCCCGCTTGATGTGTAGGGGAGGTACCATAAAAAAAAATATTTTTTAAATATTTTATGTACCATTTTGTCGGCATTATTAATATGTATATTCATGCCAAATTACAGCTTTGTAGGTCCTATAGTCTCTGAGCAAAACCGCGGACGGACAGACGGACAGACGGACAGACAGACCGAAACTATAAGTGTTCCTTGTTGACTACGGAACCCTAAAAAAACAAATGTCAATGTCAAATGGAGTGCGTGACGTGGCGTCTTAAGGCCAAAGCTTATGGCGGAAGCGCGGGGCTGGGGGAGACAGAGAACGTTTTGTGCATTTAACTTATTCAGCGCGAGTTAAACTTAATTAGGAGGTGCGGCATTAGCATGCGGTGGAGCGCGGCCGCGGTTTTCAATATTCCGCCACGCCGCCCCCTCCCCGTCCCTCTCCACCGCACCCCGCCTGCAGCCGCCGCACGTGATATCCGTTTCGTAAAAACCTGATGCACTAGGTACTTGGATCTTTGTAACATAATTTTATTATGTAATTAAATATACGATTTGAATCCGACGATTTACCTCAACGTAACGTAAATTCGTTCGCAAAATTGGTTTTTCTTCCGAACAGAAATTACATAATATTATTATAACATGTTAAGTATACAATTATTATATTACTAGCTGTCCCAGCAAATGTCGTTTTGCCATTAAAATTATTTCTACTTCATCGGTTGATACAAAATCTTACCCCCTCTTTTATCCCCTAAGAGGGGTGGGAGGAAAAATTTTATACACCTGATGTTAAGTTGAAAAACACATAGGTAACATAAAGTAAGTCCATTAAAGAAAAAAGTTTGATACAAAATCTGAATCTTTTTTTTTTGGTTCGTTCTCCCATTTGGTCAATTTGGTCCCCTTAGAGGGGTGGGGGGGAATTTTTTTTATACACCAGATGTTAAGTTGGAAGAAGACAAATATATCTGTGAAAACCGCATTCAAATCGGATCAGTAGTTTTCGTGTAATGCTGGAACAAACATACAGACAGACAGCAGACAGCCAGACAGATAGACAGACAGACAAAAAACTAACCACATTTTTGGCTTCTATAGCGATGTAGTGATACCCCTCGCTTATTATTTTTTGAATATCTTCAATGTACTTACAGAATTTTCATTTCTACAGTTTTATTATATTATGTATAGGTATAGATGTTATACAAGTACTAATTTAAAAAATGCCTAAATACCTAATTAAGGAATTTGAATAGAAACGTTAGCCTAGATAATGGACACGTTTCTTATCACGTACCGGAGGTAGGAAAAAATTGGCACGCTCGTTTTCATACAAATGGAGGGACATGCGGTATCTATCTTGATCTGTCTGTGGGTTCAAATGTTTATTACATAGAAATAAACTAATAACAAAACGGATTGTAACATCCGCCTGACAACGTCTATTATCGTTACCTATTTTCAGTGTCGATTAGTCCACAAAAATATCAAAGTCAATTTAAATGGAACGTTGCACGTGGTGGTGACACTCGACCTCCGTGCTGTATCGTGTAAACGAGCCTTTACAAAATTGAATTTTCATTCTCCGGTAAGTGAATGACGTGTGTGTAATCGAAAAATCATTGATCCCGGCTCCATGTTTTATTTACAAAGTAAGGAAGGTCGCCATTGACAGGCCGTGATTTATGAGGGTAGTTGAGTACAAGGGTCTCGTGTGCCCCCGCGTGCCCCCGCGAGCCCCACCCGGGCCCCCGTCCCGCGTGTGGGCCCCGCTCGAACGTTCGCGCCGAGATATTATAGAGTCGTTGCTTTGCTTTAAAAGCCACTTTTTCGGGACATTTTAATCGCACCTACTCAAAAATTAAAGCAAAGCAAGCGGAGCTTTTATACGCTGTCAGCTTTTCCGGAAAGCTTTTTTGTTAAAAATGTAAGGTAGAGTCGGTTATGTTGGTTATTAGCAGGACAGTCTATAAAGGCTGTAACAAAACTAAGTGATAATAAGTACTTTAGGATGTGTTCTTCGTTTTTTTTTTCTACTTTTGTTTGGAAAAATTCTTGACGCTGGGGCGCTTGTCCAAACAAATTAGAAAAAAACAATTACTCTTTCAGCGTTGCTACTTTTACAATAATGATGTAATATGGACAATAAGTCTGAAATAAAGTTTTATTTATTTATTATTATTATTATTTACAGTGGACTCTACCAGGCCTCGTGTAATCGTGTAAAAAATCAACGGTTAGCAACCGTGTCTATAGCCGGAATTATAGTTTTGATCTATGAAATACAAATAATAAAAACTAAGGAACTTTGTTATTCCTAGTTCCAAGATCAAAACTATAATTCCAGCTATAGACAGGGTTGCTATAGATCGATTTTTTGAATTTGCCGCCACTTACTCGACACTGGCCATGGTTTTATAGCCGAAGTGCCATAATAAAAAAAAAGAATCAAGAAACTAAATGACAAAAAAATAATTGCCGTTGCTATGGAAAGAGTTTCTTGTCTTTGTCCTGCTCGGGAAAAAGATATGTAGACATAGGAAAGAAACTGCCATTACTTTCTTCCGAAGAATCGACACTGGGGAACCCCGTGCTAGCCCGGCTGGGGGCAAAAACTCGGCGACTCCGGAGGCCGGGGGCTAGTTTCTTTTAAATAAGGGAGCAAACAAGCAAACGGGTCACCTGATGGATACTGCCGTCACCCGTGGACACTCGCAACATCAGAAGAGCTGCAGGTGCGTTGCAAGCCTTGAATAGTAATGCAGGTCTGCTTATCTAGCCGATTAACACAACTTCGCGGCTTCGCCACAAACTTCTAGAGAGGGGCGTAAAGTATATCAGCTGTTAGCGATTTTTTTGGCCACCACTAATACCCGCCATGATACTTATGTAACGATCTACAGCCGTAACAAACGAAGAGCTTTTGATATGATCTCAGGGGCCTTTGAAGGACATGTTAACCTGTCTTGGGAATAAGTTGGGATTCGTAACAAAATTGATGGAACGAAAGATAGGTTTAGGAATACTCTTCTTTGAATTCTCGTATTACATGCTCATGTCACCAGCCCATGGTAGATTTTAAGCATATGGACAGTTATTGAATACGTTTATCGTTAGCCGTACATTTTACGGGATAACTATTTCCTTTCCTGGGACTCCAAGTGTCTCCATACCAAATTTTAACCAAATCGGTTTAGCGGTTGGGGCGTGAAGAGGTAACAGATGGACAGACAGACACACATTCGCATTAATAATATTAGCAGAGTAAACAGAACTAATCGGCCGACTCAGAAGAGATCTCGAAATGACTGCCATACACGCTCCCGTAGACCATAGCGTGTATGGCATACATTATACGTTTGATGTAGTATGTCATATCGGCCGGTGCGCACCGTACTAATGCGCTAAGCATTGTGAAACATGTTGAAATTGACACTCGCGCCCATGTCGCGTATATTCGCCCGTTTGTTTGAAGTCGAGGTACTCCTTAGTTCTGTCTACTCTAATATTAGTATGGAAGTATACATTGTCGGCAAGCAAGTGACTCAACAAACGGTATCAATGGGAAGTATTTCGTTTTCCTCATCCCGCCCGCCCTGATTACATCGGAGATTGTTTTGTTAGTGAAATTACGTTTCCTTCGTGATATTCAATAAATTTCCCTGTAATGAGACCTTATCGGACTTTGATTACGGGAACGCTCGGTGTTGCCATGCCGACGGGGCACGTTCAACACTAAACCCCGGAAAAAACTGACGCGCAAATTTTAAACCGTTTTTATTACAGTAATGTTCGCTCTGTACAAGCCGCGCGACACTCAGCTCGACCGTGATTAAACTAAATGTAATCATGCGATGATACGGCGGTAAACATATAAAAAGCTCACCGAGTAGTTTCAACAGCGGGAGTTAGTTGCGAGTTATTGCCGGCTTTTTGCGAGGATTTTTCGTGTTATTGCGCCGCTCGTTCCGGCGAAATTTGTCGGCGAATTATTAAAATGAGGTTCGGAGTCGCGCTTTAATAATGAGCGGCTCGTGCATTAAGCCGCGACGCCGCGCCCCAGGCCCCGGGAGTGGGCCCCGAGTGCCCCGCGGGAAGTGGGCACCGGACGCGGGGCCCGCCTCGATTACGACATAATTGAGTACTTCCGCCGCTGAGGAGGCTCCATTAGGCAGGAGAGTACACGCGGCCTCGAACTTCACGCTTATGTAACTATCGGATAGTTCAGAACTAAAAAGCATTGATTCCAGGTACAAATTCGTAATCTAATTTTATTCAAAACTAAAATCTAGTTCAAAAATGTATTGTAGCTGTTGTACGTAGCGCTACGGTCTGCAAGGTCTACGCCGTAGCTCGTAGCCCGCAGCCCGTAGTTCTCATAGGCCCGAGAACAGAGGTGCGCCTAATGAGAATCTTTCAGCGATAATTAAAAATAACATGTTGTACATATATTAAATTCGTTATAAGAATGAATATTATAATATTTATGTAAGTATATAATGTAAAATATGTTAATTTATCACACGAAAAAAGATGAGGCTGTTAATGACACTTAAAGAAAAATAATGCAATAATATAAATTATAGATGTAATAAAATTAGTTAAATTTGACATTTAAAGAAAAATAATGCAATTTAATAAAATAATTAAAATATCATAATATTATGACATAAATCAAATTAAAATCTATTTATAATTATCATTTTATGAGGCTTAAGTATATAATATAATATATAATATAATATATTTCTTTAATTGACAAATTATAATAATAATAATATATCCAAAAATTTTTAATATATACCTCGATATAACTTTTGTTTTGTTAAGGTGATGACATATTAATAATAAATTATGTTTAAACTTAATAATTTAATTGCACGCCATTGTTATGGCAGAATGTTAGATCTAAGTAGTTATTATAAGACCTGTATTTGTACAACATTCTGGCAATAAAGAGATTTGATTTGATTTGATTTGAGATTATAATAATTGTTACCATTTAATACGAGAATAAAATTAAGTCATTAAACTACTATTCAGCAAACGCATTCATTTAAATGTAATATTTCTTTTAAAAATTTAAGCAAACAAGTATCTGAGTCAAAAATATAAATTTATTTTTTCCGTCTCTCAGTACAAACATTGGTTTTATTAATTGAATTTTAACGAAGTTATAATATATTCAGCTGTTATCGGATTGCAACTTGTTTGTTTTAAAAAGTGAAACAGAATTACTAGATTAAGGGCCTGTTTCACCACTTTCTGATAAAGTGCCGAATAGGCTATTCACAACCTTTTTCACAGAATCTCCATACTTCATTGGTCAAGTTATGTGGTGGATAGCCTATTCGGCACTTATCAAAAAGTGGTGAAACAGGCACTAATATAACTATAATTATTACAATAATAATAATTATGCTTACTATTTAGTGTTACATAAAAATCATTACTTGGTATAGTATCCTATTGTAAAACTATTGTTTTATATCTTTCGTATCATCGTAATCACTGTATTATTAATAATAATAGCTCCCACACCGGTTTCGGTACTACGCAGGAGTAATTTTATGGTGCCCAAGTGTGTGCGCAGTACACAAGAGCACTCTCTATTCCTTTACTCTTATAACCCAGTGGGACGGCAGACCGACACGACCGGCGAGAGATCAGGCGCAGGACCAACTTTTTACATGCCCATCCGATGCATGGATCATCTTACTTGTCAGACAATCAGGTGATCAGCCTGCATTGTCCTAAACACTTTGGAAATAACATGTTTCCAACGCGGGAATCGAACCTACGACCTCCGAACCAAGAGCCGCGCTGTATACCACTGGACCACGAAGACTGTATTATTACACGGTTATCAATAAACAATTTATAAACAACGGTCATTGCTGACGGTATGCAATTAGTTAAGGCGACTGTCAACACAAAAGCTGTCTAAACAATCGCCTGTATTGTCTACAAATACAGGAATTGTTGAAACTTTGTCCCGGCGCACCCGATCCGGGTATTCGTTACTAACGAGTTTTCATTCTTACGTTTGGCAAGTGGCAAGCTAGGTTCATTTTCTTTAGGCTTCGTGTAATTTGTAATATCAATTCATTAGTAATATCAAAAATCATATGGAAAAAGTTACTTTTTGCTATAGCTGTGGTGTGATAAAAATTCTCAAGAGTGACTACAATCGAGGACATTCGAGGTCTGATCGGGTGCTCGATCAGCATATTCCTCAATCTGTACTTAATCTCTACCGTAATCTTCTTTAGTATAATATTTAGAAACTCTTTCATTGCTTATGTTGCCAAAATAATTGTTAAAATTTTGTAACTACGTAAGTTACGTCTAATTATTTCTGTATAAGTTTATGAGTGTATAAAATCGTCCACAATTAAGTTGTCACGAGCTCAGTAGCCATCATAGACTTATAATATACTTGCATTATAGGTTTATGGTAGCCATAGTAATATCAAGTTTTCGAATAAAATTAGGCCAGGATTTACTTTGACAATGAAAAGATGATTCCAGCCGCCCAAGTACTATTTCATGGGCTTACACAATAAACAAAATATTCGACTCGCTTCAGATAATTAAAGAAAGTAATCTCAATTTGGGCGCTTATCGGCGGGCTCGGTTAAAATTGAGATTTAAGGCAATAATAATTCTTTGGATACTTCTCGGAAGTCCGAAGAGTTAACTCGAATAAAAGTTCAAAGTTAAGTATTTGAATATTTGAACATTTAAAGTGTTTAATTTCGGCTCGTTTGGAAGAATCATTTGTATCATACATAGTAAGTTTGTGATTGTTGCTGCGGAGGTGTGGGCTGTGGCTATGTTTTCAAGAGTATATCGGTACGTATGGAAACTGCTTTTCATGCCCTTTAGTTTCAAAGTATGTATCGTTAGTTTTTTAATAACTGTTTTGACTTCTTATAAATGGAATACAATATATTTGGTTCGTGGCCTACGTCGGTAACAAAATACAAGTAAAAACGTACGTCATGCGTAAAGTAATTTCACCAAAGCAATTAAAATCGTATTTTATTTGATTAAAGGCACCAAATGGACGCTCGCGGTAATTGTCGTATAATTACTTTATATTATATTGTTAACAACCAGCCATTGTATTTGTGCAAAGTAATTGAATTCAAAGACTTCTATTTAAACTGAGGTAGACGGGCCATACGCACCAAATGTTCCGCCGTTCCAATGGAGCTAATTCACACCATTGCAGTCAGTGTTCACTGGCGCGCTGTACGCGACGGTCATATGCGAAACCACGAAAAAATGACATTTTAAGTGTAATAGGGGCTGTATTATTGTCTCTGAACGTGTTTAAAGTATCAATACGTGATACATGTTGATTTTACCGTAAGTATGGACAACTAAATAATTTTAGTTTTTAATAATTTTCAGTCATTACTATGTATTTATTTCTTAAAACTAGGAAGCCTCAAACTCAATTCTACGCAAGGTCTGAACGTGTGTACGGTTAGCAAGCAAATTTTTAAAACAATTTTTATTTTATTTTCAGATACTAAAGGCCGTCACAGACCTAGCTATAATATATATTAATATATTTATAGCTAGGCATATTAATATATATTTTCTATACAATTTTCGCGTGACCACACACTCAGCTATGATATATTATATTTCTGGTCTCAGTGTGTTTAGTACGGTATATTAATATATATTATAGCTAGGTCTGTGACGGCCTTAATTATAGTAATCAAAGGGCAAAATGCCATCTTGGGCAAAATGCCATGTATGAATATCGAAATGCCCTTGTAAGGACTTATACACCTTATTTATTGAATTTCAGGTGGTGCAAAATTCTGCACCATTTTGCGAACAAGGAGCGTCAAGTCCTGAAAGAGAAGTTGACATTTCAGATTTAAATTCAATATTTGACTCACCTAGAAAACACTTTTTAAAAAATAAACTTCGAAAGACAACGATGCAAAAAAGAAAATTGATGGCAGACATGAAATTGTTAAAAGAAAAGAAGAAAAGAATAAAAAATAATACTAGCAAACGCCAGAAGCTCACAAAGTTAATATTGTTCGAGGGTAACTAAGAAGCAACAATACAATACACTTTATTCTATAGAAAAATTTATTTATATAGCAAGGAGGCTAAACACGAGGATGACGGTTGCTAGGCAACCGGGCTGTTGGAGATATGAGACTTGGAGCTTGCGAGAATTGTATGTTTCCTAACCATTTCTAACTTATATTTTGTGGATTCTGTAGTAATAAACGATTGTACTGTATTACATTTATATTTTAAGTTTATATTTTAAGTTTACTACAGTCATGATTGAAATTCCAGGTATTTGGAAATTCATTTAGAAATAAATACCAGTTAATTGTAAGTTGTAGTTTAAGTTTAATTAATATTATTATTAAAAACATTATAAAAACGAAAAATTTTTTTTAATTTGTAATAGACTTTTTTGCAGTCAGTACTTGCGGGCGTTTGTTTACCTGCTTTCGGGTTGCTACGCTTGCGTTCGGTATGAGTTGAGTGTTGACCGAATACCATAGGCAATCCTTGTCACTCTTGTTACAAAATAATATTGTCATCTCGCACTTGACTACGTAGATACTTGTAGTTTGTGTGTGTGTATGTTTTGAGCGTATTGTTTTAGGATTGCTTTTCAAATGACATTTCGTAGGGCACACCACGTCTACCTCAGTTTAAATAGAAGTCTTTGATTGAATTCTGCTAATAAATTACAAATTTAGGCCGACCAATACGCTACATCGAAAATGTCGACACCAATGTTAGTACATCTATTAGTTTAATATGTTTAATGGAGAATTAAATTGAATTAAGTTTCATCGACGCCTGTTAATCGTTTGTTGAAATATCTTATCTTTTGAAATTTCTTTTCTTTCGTTTTAAACGAATGAACAATATAATACGCAGCAGTCAATAAACATTTTGTGGTAGTTTAGTTTGTGAAATACAGACATTATAGCTGAAGCAAAGCCATTGAATTTATTCAGAGCTTGACAAAATAGAATAAGATTATACAATGATAGGATATTGATCCTATTATTATTGCGTTTGTTTATCAACAATCGGGACGGAATTGGCATAAGCTATCAATATAAGAGATAAAATGAGATGCAATAGTTATATGAATTTGTTCATAACAATCAGAACACGAACTCTCGCATCGAACTGTAAACACGAATCGGTACTTCCATTAAACTACCTTAGACTGTTTGCGTTCCATTACTAACGCAAATTACACATCGAACTCGCAATTAATGCTCGCTACTTTAAAGTTGGCCGGTGCAAGTTTTAATAAGGGTCTGAGGTCGTTAGGGCCTCGTAATTGTGTGAGACGGGGCCCACTTAACGACGGCCCCTGCGGCCCCCGCGCCCCGCGGCCTGTCGTCGCATGAAGGACCATTCATTTGCCCCAAAGTTAAATAAATACTCGTTTGCCTAACGACTTCAACTACATGTGATACCTCCGACTACACTCCATAGCAGTGGCACATTAAAATAAAATAAAAAGTTTATTTCAGATTACTCAGATCCATAAAATTGTTAGTGAAAAAAAGTGTGATTGATGAAAAATTTTTGATGATGACATTGTGATTTGTGAACATGTTATAACTCTACCCTCTTACTAATAAAAACTTTTTAAACATGCGTAACATGCGTTCAACGTGTGAATAGTTAAACAGGAGTTTTTATGCTATACACACGTTACACAGAGTCTATACATGGTCTATACCATAAACCTATAATGCATAGACGAACAAAGAGTGCGAGAGAGAAGAAAATCCTTTATGGAATTATAACAAGATGAAAAGAGAGAGGCAGTTTAATGCGAACTGTAACCACTTTTATTTGACAGGTCGTCACAAGTCGACACGCGTTTTTGTGCCCTTTCAGTATTTGAAATTTATTGTTTAAATCGTTTGTTATTTTTAACAAATACTATTATATATAGCAATGATAACTTGTTCTGTGAGTGATTGCAGTGTAAATCATAGGAATAATCCTGAAAAATATACATTTCTCAGGTAATTAATCTTCATGTCCTAATTGCTACGATGTGTTTATTTTTGCTATATTCTGTCTTTAGTTCTGTATTTCAAATAAAATAATATCAATCCTCCCTTTTACTTTCATATTTTGCGTAACTAAAGGTACTATTGTTCTTAAATTACACAATTTTTGAAGAAAAATTTTTCATAAAAATTTTTTACATATACGCTAGTGCTTGAATCAAATTTATCGATATACTTATCGGTATTTAACAATAACATAAAACCAATCTAAAAATGTAATAGGTGTGTAAGAGTATTATGATATGTATTTAATTTAAGAATAAATAAAATACTAAGTGTGTTGTTTACTTTCAACATTATATTTGCATTTCTAATAATGTAAGGGCTGATTTTTCAGATAGCTTTTACCTGAGTAATAAATAAGTAACTTTATAATGTGTATATTATTTACCCTTATAAGAACCTCATGTCATAACATATCCGACGATTGAAAAATCACCCCAAACGACAATGTGTGTCTTAGATACTTTTCAATCACCTTTTTTTCTGCCAAATAAAATATATGGTACCTAATTTGAAATAGAAAATCTGCCAAAGTTGTATATTATTTATTTCTCATAGAAACTCAGGTAAACTAACTCGAACGCACAGTGTATTTTTTGTCCAAAAAATTGGCCATGCCATTTTTATTACTTAATTTTATAGGATTTGTGATTATAAATGCAGGACGAGAGTACCTGACTGCCCAATTCCTATAGAAGAATGCAAATTAGTACTTGAAAAAAAATTCTATGATTTCCAGAAAAAAACATAGAAACAGTTATAGCTCAAAAGTTTGATATTCTTTTAAGAATTTATTAATTGGTCTAAATAGTGTCTTAAAAGCCCTACGATAGCGAAAAACATCCAGGCTTTATTTGTTCAAGATAACGTATTTATGACTGAATTTATAAATTTATGTTTTAATTTTTTTAACGTCATGTCTTTTCATATTTGGATTTGAAACTAAGACTGAAATATTCTTTTTATTGATACTTACTTATAACCCAAAAAAAATGGGATCCAAATGAGGCGGGGCATCGGAGTTATTCAATTTTATATAATTTTGGATAGGGTTGTCACCGCATAGTTCACATAGTTTAATAATATTTGAAGTAGGTTTTTATATGCTCAAAAAAACAAAGTTCAAATGAGTAAAAAATGTTGGTACAGAAATATTGACAACCCTAAAACCATAGTTACCACGAAAACTTTAGAAGCCTTTAACTTCGGTGCCCTTTATTATTTGGATCTAAATTTTTTTACACGAATTCTTGTACATTTAAGTAGCAATTCTGTAAAATCCAAATAATTAGAAATACGTTCATAATAAATTAAAGAAAAAAAACATAAATCGTAAGTAAATCTTTAAACACTTATATAAGAAATATGTAAATCAGGTTAAATTGTGTGTTTTTTTTTATTATTGTCGATCAGAATAATCAAGAAGACAATTAAGTATATATTTAAAAAGTTATGGCAGTTTTTAATTTTATTGAAAAAAAATTAAAAGTGTTTTTTTATTGTTCATAATAAGAAATTAACACATGTAAATACTAATAAATTACTTACATAACATTTCTGTTCAAGATTTCCAAAAAAAAGGCATGGCCAATTTTTTGGACAAAAAATACACCGTGGAACGGACTATACTATCGATAGTAAAAGATACATCACTAGCACACGCACACATTGACAGATCGAAAATCGTCACGCATTTTCGGGTTGTCAGGTGGTCTTTACGTCAGTATATTATAAGTCTATGGTCTATACAGAGAAATTTGTATGGAAATGACAGCATCGTTATACAGGCCTTATGTCAAAAAATGATTATTAGTAGAAAAAATCTTATGCACCCTCTATACACGCTGTGTAACTTTTTATTAGTAAGAGGGCTACAGTTTTAGTATAGTATCATACTAATATTAAAAAAGCCGCATTTCTTTTGTAATTTATACCCATTGTCACTCTCACAGTAAACCAACAGTAAACACAAATCTAACGACATCTCTCAAACTAATCCATCAAGTCGTCCCAGGTTACAGAGCTTGGCAGACATGCGTACACAGTACACACATACATACATCTTCTTAATAAACATACCTCCCTCCTGGCGCAGACGAGTAATAAAAGAGTCAACCATTTCCCTGTTGTAACTTGAAAATGAATGATTATTCGAGTTAATTGAAAAAGTTCCTGGAGTGTTGTCGGATTAGCAACGGAAGTACCCGACAGGGTATGAACCGCATACCTCATTGAAATTTCCCCCATGGGGTACACCCCACCTTGAGCCCCCACTGTCTGGCAGTTGACAGTTGACAGCTGTTGAAGTGTTACTCCTGTATATTGTTTAAGAAGTAAGCAGGGCCGGATTTATATTTTTATGGGTTTAGGCCACTTTAACCGCCCCATGTGTAACTATATAGATGAAATTGACATATTAACCGTTCGTCAATACGAATAATTACATCTTGTGATGATCCAAACATCAGTATAGAGGTTCACGCCTACGCCGGGGTCAAGTGTCTGCCCTCTGTATTGTATGATATTGGTGGGACTCTTTTGTTTGTCCCGCTTTGATGGCACGCAGCTCTTATTTGCAAAGTACTTAATTATTTTCAACTGATTTCTCAAAAGGAGGAGGTTTGGATGTGGATATTTTTAACAGCGGTATATTTCACACAGACTTTAATTTAAGCGGTGACGAGCGAAACTATATGATTGGATAACATATACTAAATTGTTTATCTTCACTGTAAGCTTTAAAACTAAAAACACAACGAAATAAAAACACATTTAAAATCACAAATAAAACACAAATTTACGTGCACTTTTCCACTACACATATTCATTGATTATTTTAATTTTTTGCTAAATACACGACCGGTTTCGAAATAATTCATCATCAAAATGTGAGTTCTAATCAACCTGTATGTTAAAATCAAAGAAACAATTTCACGACAACTAATCCTGGGCTACGGCGCACCTCAGCTACACATTTCAACAAATCGTTCTCATCGCTCAACACAAAGTAATAATATTTCATGTTTCCGACACCTCCGTGACAAGTATATTCGTACATCAAATAAACAACCCACGCGACTATTTTTGGGTTCCTTAATTGTGTAACTAAATTTAGTACTGTTACGTACTAGGGTTCGAAGGTTTTGGAGAGAAAGACCTGCTGACTCTCTTGAAGACTACTTGTATTAGCACTAAGTCGCACTCAACTAAGCACTAGTGCTTAGACCTAGGTCCAAACATCAAGCACTATCGCTGTCCTAGGTCGTAGCCAAGTTGTAGGTTTCACTGACTCACTATTGATCACTTGATTTCACTTCGAAGTCGCCTCTATAGCTATACATGGAAGTTTATAGGTACGAAGTTTTTTAAGGAAATCCAAATAGTACGATTAACTTAATAATAATGAGTTTGTTTTAAAAACGAGCTTAAAATATTTAGTGCCTTCTTGTAGTCCTTGTCTAGACTTGGGCTAGGTACTGATTGTTTCGGAAAAACGCTGTTTGCAAATCTTTAAGTACTAAAATCAATTCAGTAGTGGGTACCATGCTATAGAGTAGACCAAAGAATGCTGGGAAAATGCAGGGTTTCCTTTGAAATTTCGATTTCTAGAGCAAAGTTTTGGGCAATATCTGGCTCGTGATAGAGTAATATTATAATTAAAGTGTATTTTTCTTACGAGTCACAATATTTACACTAACGAAAAAAGTTTCATGATATTTTTATTTCCATCATGTTTGGACAATATGGTTTTAATTCATTTTCATAAAAATGTTGGTAAAACTTGAGTAAATTAATGTGACATTGAATCTTTGTTGGTATCCATTTAAGAAATTAAAATCCCACCAAAACATTTCATGTAAATGATGCCGAGATGGCCACATAAGGTTTACCCTGTGAAAAAGATATGAGATTTCATGTGGAGCCAAGCTTCTGAATCTACATGGCCTAACTCTACTGACCCTAACTTAAACAAATTCTATATTTCAGTAAATATGTATGGCTCAGCTGTTTCGCTACCGTCGCGAAGGTGATGCGAATATTTAGTTTCTGATCTGAAGTTAGTAACGAACAGCCGAGCCATACATATTTACTGAAATATAGAATTTGTTTAAGTTAGGGTCAGTAGAGTTAGGCCATGTAGATTCAGAAGCTTGGCTCCACATGAGATCTCATATCTTTTTCACAGGGTAAACCTTATGTGGCCATCTCGGCATCATTTACATGAAATGTTTTGGTGGGATTTCAGTTCTTTTTGTAAGTTGGTTATTTTAGTAAGTACTTATTTAAAAGTTTTTCACTTACTGTCTGCAGTCCCGTGTAAACTTATATCCTAATTCATAAAATTGGTAAAAGTCTAACATAAACCTCCACCCCCCACCCCCCCATTTTAGGGGATGGGGGGCAAAAGTTATAAGTTTATGAATTTTTTTGTTGGTTGTATACTAAACTGAGATCACATACAAATTTCAGCTTTCTAGCACTTCAGGAAGTAGCCAAACATTTTGATGATCACCAGTGTGTCAGTGAGTCAGTGACGAAATCTGTATATTTCAAATTTTAGATATCAATAAAATCTAAAGTATAAAAGATTTTCAACTGAAACTTTGTGTGTTTAATAAGTCTATTATTGACATCATATCCTGAGAATATAAACTATCTGGTACACCGGAAATCAACTCTATAAGGGAAAACATCCACCTCCCCCATTTTAGGGGCTGGGGGGTGAAAATTACTAGTTTATGAATTTTTTTGTTGGTTGTATACTAAATTTAGATTACATACCAAATTTTAGCTTTCTAGCACTTCAGGAAGTAGCCAAACATTTTGATGATCATCAGTGTGTCAGTGACGAAATCGGCGTATTTTAGATAGATATCTGTAAAATCTACAGTATAAGAGCTATTCAATTGATACTTTGTATGCTTAATAAGTCTATTAATGACATCATATCCTGAAAATATGAACTATCTGCTACAACGGAAACCAATTCTATGAAGGTTCAAAAAAACGGCGAAACACTTCGAGAAAAGGTAGGTGCACTACCGTGCACCCAGATTTGTAGTATTTTAGCCGTTATACTGGTCTTTTTTAAGTTTAGATTAAAATAAGTTGGCGTATACATATTAAATGAATAAAAAAAAACATAACTGAACATGATCGTATTTCATTAACGAAAATGAACTGCCACGGTTTTTACAGAGTCGAGATGATCCTTCACTTTGCGACTTAGTAACTTTTAGATTTATAATTCTTTAAGGAGGTGGCCATTAAAAGTTTTTTAGATTGCAGCTTCTTTAACACTTTCAATTCAAAGTGCAATAAATCACAGCGATCGCCGCGTTATGACTTCCTCGTAAAATTTACATTTAAAAGTTAATTTTCCCATTTCTTATAGCTTACGGCGATTGTTAATCTGAGATTCGTTAGAGCCTTGTTACACATACCGTATGGAGTGGCAAGACAGTGGCGAATTCGACCAACCGAGAGGAATGTCTCGCCACTCTACTCGGTAGGTGTAACAAGGCCCTTAGAGGCTGCGTTCACAATAATAATAATAATAACTCCCACCCCAGTTTCATTGACGGTGTTCGGCTTCATTGAAAACAGGCCAGTTACGCAGGAGTAATTTTATAATGCTCAATTGCGTGCGCAGTACACAAGAGCACTCTCTATTCTTTTCACTCTCATAACCCAGTGGGATGCACGACCGACACGACTGGCGAGAGATCAGGCGCAGGACCAACTTTTATGCAACATGCCCATCCGACGCCTGGAATATGGATCATCTTACTTGTCAGACAATCAGGTGATGAGCCTCCATTGTCCTAACTAAACTTAGAAATAAAATGTTTGGGAATCGAACCCACGTCCTTCGAGTCAAGAGCCACGCTCAAAACCATACTGGACCACGGAGGCGTTAGAGGCTACGTTCCGTATAGACGTGTGCTCTATCATCTGGTATCGGTTTCACCACCCATTTGACTTGTCGAAACCTGGTGGCATGCCGTCTAGTGGGCGAGGGCCCTTAGCCGCATAAAGTTATGAGTGCCGTTTGAACTTGCTTGCCGCGCGTAAATCACCTCCGTCCCCCCGCGCCTCCACCACCCTCACCTCCACCCCCGCCCGCCGCTACCAGGTGACGTATAACTCCATGTCGTGATCATCGACCAACATCTCTTTGTCTCGTGAATTGAAACTCTTTTGAAGATTGGCAAAACCTTGACGGACTTTTTTATATTAGCTTTTAAAATGCCACAGTAAGTTTACTGTTTCGATTAGGGATATAGTAGGTCATAAGATGCCGATATCACTTGAGCTTGTTAAAGCACCATAAAAAAGTGACAAGCACTTCTACTTTTTCCAGTGTACACTGCGAATTATTTTTCAACATAAATAAGATATTTCTCACGGAGTAACTTTGAGAATAAAACTCCTTTTTCTGCGACAGAATATAAATCATCTATTATTGATTCAGTCAAAGAGGAAACTTTCGTGAAAAATAGCACGAGACCGAGCATAAATATGCAGCGTCTGGGTCGTTAGCCGAGAAATCCACAAAAAGTCGGTCGACTAGTACAAACGAATCGCAAATCTGCCGCGTTTGCTCGCCGCCCGCCCGCCGCCGCTCGCCGCATACCGATAGAAGCCGCATAATCATAACGCTTACGGATGTGGACACGAATATTCTAGTAGATTCTGGTTTCGTAGTACGATTTGCGGCGCGTGAAGATAATATACCTAATATTATTATCCTTCAATTTGAAAAGCGCTAATTGAGAAAGATCATAATTATTATTGTTAGGACAAAGATTGATATTATAATAATAATAATAATATCTATGGACGCTTCACACCACGTCAGTCTGGCCCCGTGGTAAGTACCTGAAGGACTTGTGTTACGGGTACCAGACAACGGAAATATATTTAAACTAGCGACCCGCCCCGGCTTCGCACGGGTGCAATGCTGATACTAAATACACTACATAAAAACTGAACGTTGTATATAAAAACATAGCGGCCCGCTCCGGTTTCGCACGGGTATAAAATATATAGCCTACGTGATTAAAATCGATTCAGTAGTTTTGATACATTGCAATCCATAAATTATGGTTTTATTTAATCTAATCTTATCTGTTATCTTATATGTTATTATACATATAAACCTTCCTCTTGAATCACTCTATCTATTAAAAAAACCGCATCAAAATCCGTTGCGTAGTTTCAAAGATTTAAGCATACAAAGGGACATAGGGACAGAGAAAGCGACTTTGTTTTATACTATATAGTGATAGTGATAGTGATAGTGATAGTGATACTCGTACTTTTATACTATACATAGGTACCTATATTTAAGATTTTTATTATATTATGATACACAAATTTAATACACATCCATGACCCAGGAACTTTGAAAACTTTTTGTTCCGTCAGCGGGATTCGAACCCGCGACCCCCGACTTGAGCTACCAATAGCCCAACAACTGAGCCACAGAGGTCGTCAAATGATATAAGCTTTTTGAGTTTTGTTTACGTCTTACTCATAATGAAAATTAAAAACATAGGGGTTACATGCGAAGGATCTTGACTTCCAATAATGATAAAAGTAAACATGAAAAAATTCGCACGGTCTACATAATTATTGTGTAGTCAGAAACAAAGTTTTTGCACGAGTTCTGAAATAGGCAATTGGTTTATATTAAACGTCTATTTATTTTCCTTTAGGGTGAGCACTCTTTTACAATCAATCGTTTCGATCGATCGCAAATTTGTTTTTTCAAGAACTTATTGTTATTCGTCTATGTTACATGTTTAATAATTATTGTTCCCATGAAAAAGTTTTTTTTTGTGTTATAAACAAATAACGAAAAATGCCGTTTGTAAATAAGATTTTTAATTTCAATCTGCCATTTAGTCTTTAAAAGGAAATCAAGCCAATAAATTAACATTTTCCTCATAGAAAATCTGATAAAGTTTAAAATTATCCCATAAACGAATTGAGTGCTTTCATCGGAGGAGCAACGACGCTCGATCGTGAAGCGATGTAAGTGCTTTATTAATACCGTGGGCATTTAATTCGAGCGTTAGGGTATAGCCACACAGTTAGAGTTGCGGTAGGTTCTATCGTACCCGCATTTCTGCCGCGATGAGTGGAGCACCATGGGATTTTAGTGGGTAGACTACGCAGGAGTCCCCGGCCTGTAGAAGTCCCCGGCCGATATCCCCAATTTGCCGAGGATGCGTAAAGCATTTCCCCATGTTAAAAAAAAGGGTATAGCCACATAGATACAAAGCTATTCAAGCTCCTTATAATTACTTAGCTGAACGACTGACGCTTCTACGTCTACGTACGTCGTCAATCGGCCAAAGTGTTTATGTTCGGACAAACCCTAAGGGGGGAATCACGGTCGAACCCAGTTGCCGGAGTTTCACTGTATAAAATTTGAAATTTGCAACTGAATATATTTTGCTACTCCTATTTTTTATTGTTTTTATAATTTCTCACCCGTCAGTCAATAAGTAAAATTCAATTCTACAGTTGTTAAATTCATTTAGGGTAGGGTACATAATTATTATTATATTAACTTATAGCATCTGGAATAATTTTAGCGAATTTAGCATTTGACTTTGGCTTCAGCCGACGGTTGAGGCAGTGTCGCTATATCCAAAACTCATATTCATGTAATTTCGGTCAAAACTCATACCTAACAACGTAACATACACGAAATCGCGTGCACAACAAACTATTCCTTTTTTTGGAAGCTATATTATGTTTCCGTCATAGAGATCACGTTGCAACGCGGTGTTGTGGCCTGGCCCTTAGCTTCTCTTCCATTAAGCTTGTGTGTACCGACCCTTAATGAAGCGCTGTGTGCACACGACATACTGCACTAAGCTATTTAGCCGCCGGCTTTGCCGAGACTATCGCGGTTGGCTTTACAGTTTCTATTATGTTTTTATCACGTTCATATTCTGTTTCGGTGTGGAGAAGAAATGAATTAGCTAGTGTAGCATCATAATTATCGAGTTTTTCTATTCAGTTCCACAATGAATTGCAGCTAACAGCATAATAAAATATGCAGAAAAAGTTTTATAAATTTTATTAATAGACATTTAATTATACTTCCATACTAAACTTGAGTGCTAAAGTTTGTCTATTATATTATGTCTATTGTAATATATTAATTTCTTCTTTACACTGTAGTAAATTGATTTTAATGAAACTTTAATTGGAGATATTCTGGGACTCTGGCATAGATAGTAGATACCCTGGAAGAGAAAACGAAAACTTTTATTCGGAACAGTAGGTATACAGTTTACGCGTGATAAAATAAAAGTTGACGGCAACGGCATTTTAGGGCCTGTTTCACCAATTTCTGATAAAGTGCCGAATAGGCTATTCACAACTTTTTTGACAGATTCTCCATACTTCATCTGTCAAGTTAAATGGTGGATAGCCTATTCGGCTCTTATCAGGAAGTGGTGAAACATGCTCTTAGTATAAAAAATAAAGATTCAATAAGTACTCTACTTAATTATATTATAATAATATAATATATTATACTCTATATGTCTATACTGTACGTTTAGACAATACAAATCACATTAAGTATTGTACCTTAAAGTACATAGACTGACATATTCTAATTAGAACAATGATTAAAATGGCGTCCAAATGAATGTCTCGCTCACATCACATCCGAAGGCAACAAGCGAGCGTTAGGCGCGATTAATGGCACCATCCGTCACACCTCCGACTCCCCGTGTAGTGCAGATGGATTGACTCCGCCGTGGAAGCGAGTAATGTTCAGTCTTTCAGCTTGTCTTGTTGTGAAAGTGTGTCTGTCTGTCTGTTACCGTTACCGTTACCAGACAGACAGAAACACTTTATGTGTCTGTGTTTTTTTTATAATTATATTATATAACTACCCTCTTACTAATAAAAAGTTACACAGCGTGTATAGAGGGTGCATAAGATTTTTTCTACTAATAATCATTTTTTAACCCCCGACCAAAAAGAGGGGTGTTATAAGTTTGACGTGTCTGTCTGTCTGTCTGTCTGTCTGTCTGTGGCATCGTAGCATCCAAACGGGTGGACCGATTTTGATCTAGTTTTTTTTGTTTGAAAGCTGACATGACGGTGAGTGTTCTTAGCTATAGTTCATCATCATCAGCCTGCTCATTGCTGAAATATCACGGTATATCTGGTTCATGATAGGACGATTAGCAACTTGCAGTCGTTTGATGGGTTTTATATTTTGCATCCTGGTTCGAGACACTTATGAATATATACACATTATTGGAATGTTGACCTGGTGGTGCAGCATCACCTGGTAATCAATAGGATACCCAACTCCTCACCAACTTAGAGCAGAGGTTTCGTGTTTGGGTTCATATTTTTAATTGCGACAACCAGTAAGACGTAGATAAACAGTAAATATTTGCATGCTGCTGCTGCAGCATCACCTGGATTCTATAGGAGCCAAGCTCCGTATGAACCTAAAGTGGAGGTTTCATGTTTGGGCTCATATTGATGGCCTCATCCATGCGGACATATTTTATAGATGGTATTCATTGGGATATGATCCAGTTGATAGGAATTATTCTGCACAAGTTTAAAAAGCATAAAATAAAATTAAATTAAGAAATTTAAAAAAACCCCCGCCAAAAAACTTTAAAAAGTAATGAAATAACATTTCCTGACTTTAAGTTTAAATCATTCCTAAGAGTAAAGTAATATTTTAGTCCATAATTGTTGTCAAGGTGTGTCGGGGGACCGCTAATGTAGATGTTTGATTTCACATAACAATATAAATTAAGGGTCTGTTCACAGCGACCCGAATCGAGAGAATCAGCGACTATTATGGCGATACAAAATGCAAAAGTCGCTGTTGTGGTAGTTAACTTAGCGGTCCCCCGACACACCTTGACAACAATTATGGACTAAAATATTACTTTACTCTTAGGAATGATTTAAACTTAAAGTCAGGAAATGTTATTTCATTACTTTTTAAAGTTTTTTGGCGGGGGTTTTTTTAAATTTCTTAATTTAATTTTATTGACATAAGGCCTGTATAACGATGCTGTCATTTCCATACAAATTTCTCTGTATAGACCATGTATAGACTCTGTGTAACGTGTGTATAACTTAAAAACTCCTGTATAACTATTTACACGTTGAACGCATGTATAAGAAGTTTTTAGGTATTAGTAAGAGGGCTACTGTATAAAAACTCTATTTTTTTAAAGATTTTACGACTCTTAAAAAAACACTCCGTAGATTGTCATTTGGAAAGTAACAGGTCACTTATTTCACTTCAAACTGCGAAGTACGAGTAATAAACGTTTACCGGAGCAGCTGAAAGGCCAAGCGCGCGGCGCGGCGTATTTCGCTCCAAATATTATATTTTTAAAACAGGCTTTTCAGTTCCAAGTAAAATATTTTAAGAGTCAATCGCGGAGCTTTAAGACGCTATATTGATAGTAATTTTATCGCAAGGGCAATTTTAACTTAATTTGTATGACTATAAAGTCGTGAATACGCTGCGGCCAGAAGCTATTGGCTCGCTCGGAAAACATGCGAAAAAACGTAATTTTGTTTATTTAAGAATGCTCCAACCGGAGAATTAGCAGGTCGGATGTCTGTCAGTACGAATATCGACGTTAATGACATTAAAATAAGATTCATATTAGCGCCCCTTGTACAGTGGTGGTTACGACGCTCGCCGCGTTCTTGATATGGCGAAAATGTATGAAAAAATTTGAGAAATTTTCGTGTTTCTGGTTCTTCCCAAACCTAGATAAGGCTATGAAGATATGTATCTCATTACCAGATTTGTCACATTTCTGAGGGTCCTATAGTATTACTTCAAAAAGGACGTTATTACCAATATAGCGTCTTAATCCATTTGTTTTATTTATAACTAGATGATGCCCGCAACTCCGTCACGTCAAAATTCGTTTAAATCACGACGAAACTGTACATTTTTTAGAGATTAAAAGAATCCCATGTCCTTTCCCAGGATTCAAAGTATCTCTACACCCAGTAACATCGGTTCAGTGGTTTGGGCGTGAATAATATAACCCGAGAGGATACACACTTTTTCATTTATAATATTAGTAATTTAGTCCGAATAGGCTTTTCAATTCTAAGTAAAATATTTTTAAAGCCGATTGCGTAGCTTTAATACGTTAAGTTTCATTTTCAATTTACTTTAAGGTACTTTAAATCCACTTTTAATATAAGATCGTATTATGTAGATTGTTGTCGCAGTAATGTGGGATTGCATTATTTCGCGGGTAAGTTGAGCGGCGTACTTAGCTGAGGGATGCGAAAGTTAAATGAAGTTGGTCGTAATTACTCTCCCGACGCGACGTCGCGACTGCACGCTGCATGCCTCTTGTGCTCTAATTGAACGCTCTGAATTCAATTTTTGCATGCACTTGCTATCAAGTGTCACTTTGTCTTAGACTACAGGATATAACAAAACAGTGATAATACCTTAGAGTTTAGGTTGTGTACACTTATATACAGGGTGTACCAAAACTAAATGATAATATTATAAGGTGTGTACGTGTTCCTCGTAGAGAGTTTACTGTGAAAGTAGCAGCGCTGAAAATCCATTTTTAGGGTTCCGTACCCAAAGGGTAAAAACGGGACCCTATTACTAAGACTTCGATGTCTGTCCGTCTGTCTGTCTCCAGGCTGTAACTCAAGAACCGCTATAGCTAGACTTCTGAAATTTTCACAGATTGTGTATATCTATTGCCGCTATAACAACAAATACTAAAAAACAATATAAAATGTATATTTAAGGGGGGTTCCCATACAACAAACATTATTTTTTTGGCCTTTTTTGCTCTATATCAAAAATGGCAACAGGTAGGCACTTGAATTTTTCACAAAATCATTAGTTATATGTGTATTTTAATATTTTTAATAATAATATTAAAATAAAATAAAAAATAAGGGGTGCTCCCATACAAAAAACACAATTTTTAACCCATTTTTGCTCTGTAGTGGTACGGAACCCTTCGTGCGCGAGTCCAACTCGCACTTGGCTGATTTTATTTCACTCTTGTATGGAAAAACTTTTGACGCTCGGGCCCTTGGCCATACAAAAGTGAAGAAAAAGATATTTTAGCGCTGCTACTTTCACAGTGAACTCTCTACAAGGAACACGTACACACCCCAAAGTATTATCACTTAGTTTTGTTACACCCTGTAGATATTATAGAGTTCACTGAAAAAGTAGCAGTGAAAGAATAACTTTCTTTTTAATTTTGTATGTTAAACTTGTGACACTTGCGTGGGGTCGTTTGCCAAAAAAACACAAAAGAATTGATCTTCCAGCGCCGTTTTTTTCACACACTATAAAGTAATCATTTTGTCATATTGTTTCACCATGTATAATAAGGGTGGTTACGCACTAGGTCCCTAATATGATAACTGAGAGGATACGAGATAAACTCTGCACTTTATTTTCACAGATTCAGATCAATTTCGGATCGGACTTAGTGTGAATATGCTCTAGGTAATAATTTTTGTCAATTTAGGAAACGTAGCATACAACTAAATAATAATCAAATAGGTATAACGTAAGACGCAGCAAAAGCCTTCGATATTTTACATGCGCTAATAGACAACTCTATTTTTTCCAATCGGAGGAATACGTTTACAAATATACTTATACATGTCTAATGAAAGAGGTTTGGCTCGAACAATGTACCGGCGTGCCAAGCTAAAGAGCACAAACAGAATCAATATAATCAAATAGAAGTGAGTAATATCCCGGCGGTGGATTCGCCGTAAGTCTTCAGTAAGTCCAAACTTATCTTTGAGTTTCCCGATTGAATCACGGGAATCCGACCAAATCGAAACTTTAATCTTGTTTAGAACGAATTCAGCGTATCTTTCACTATCACATATTGAAAGTTTTATTTTGGTTTTATTTATTACTTCTGTTTCTTATCTTATGGATTTAAATGAGCGGTTCTTTTCAGTTTTAATTCAAATAGTTGTAAGACTGTTTTTCGCAACTTCGTTTGTGTGGATATTTTATTTTATATACGAGGTGACCGTCCAATGTTGACGGGACACAATCCCTTGTCTCTATAGGATTTGTGGGATCTCCAATCTCCATGCCTAATTTTCCTCAAATCACATCAGCAATTTAAGAGTAAAGAGGTTGTTCATTTGCACACTAAGGCCGTGTAAAAGTGTGTTTATCGTGTAAACAGACTGTAGAGTAAACATTTTCGCATAATTTAGAATATTAGTAAAATATTGACACTTGTAGACTTTTCCATTTTGGTTTACCAAACTCTTTGGTTAACTCTGATTTCGTTATGTTTGGTAGTTGTTAGGCAGATATTATATAACATTTTATGAATTGAGAGGTTATTTAGCGTCGGCGGGGCTCGTGTCGGTATGTACGCTCGGATGTGTTCGCGTCTCGCGACCTTTGCGTTTTCATTAGAGCCCGTAATTTCCAGGTCAGGAAATTAAACGCGCTGGCGTCGACAGCTCGCCCGCCTCTCACCGCATTAATACTCAAAATGTTTTAAATCGAATGTTGAATAATTTGAAAAGCGAATGTGAACTTGGAAACCGATAATATGGTTCCCCTGTTCCCTTTAAGCACGGACCAAAGCACGAGGGTGCAGCAGTATTTGGGGAAATGTCAGCCACATTACGCGCCGCAGGAACACACGGCTACAAATCGCTGCTTATTTCTCTTTTTTTACTAAAACGGCACTTTATCATCGGAGCGTATGCCATTATTTATTTTTCTCATTTTTCTTCGCAAACAACAAAGGAAGAAAATTTTTACTGATATTACATGATATTTCATAGGATTCCATGAGACGTACTCCTTATTACGGTAGTAGATATTTAGGCGAAAAATTCTCATATTTTCATAAGGGAGAGGAAAATAAAGGGGATAAGTCAACTATTTTATTCTGGTATAACCTCAACGAATACGAAATTCTCTGGAACTTGAAAAATCTGGAACTTTACTGAAATTTGTTATGGATAAGTATACAAAGTATATTATATCCATAACAAATTTCAGCAAAATAGAAAAGACTCGGGGAATGATATAATATGAAACTTTAATTTGTGGTTCATCTCGGAAAAATGTACCGTTCTCGCGTGATAAACTCACCATCAAGTACAATAATTCGTCATCTAGTACGTCACGACTCTTCGCGCAAATTCTCTTCAGAGTAATCTATCTATCTACTTATATATTATTATATAAAAATGAATTGCTGTTCGTTAGTCTCACTAAAACTCGAGAATGGCTGAACGGATTTATCTTATCTTAGTCTTGAAATGTTCGTGGAGGTCTAGGGAATGTTTAAAAGGCGAGAAAAAATCGAATAATTTCCGGGAAAACCCTAAAAAAGGCCCTTTTCTATTTCCCATACAAACGTTTTCTACAGTCAATTTGAACTTTATTGCTAAATTATTACAACTCGAGACTGACAGCGACCATTGTTTGTGCGACGGGATAGTGATGGACGTTGCCATGATTAGTGCACTTTAATAAAATAATATGGGCGAGATATAGGCGAAATACTTTTTAGGGCAAAACAGCGTTTGCCGGGAATATACAGCATGACTGGTGAGTCAATACCGATATTTAAGGAGAGTATTCAGTACTCGATTCTCATTATAAATATGTAATAAAATTAGGTTCTTAATTTTTTTTTGAATTTCCCAAAAATTAATGAATCATGGATACTAAGTAAATTACGCGGCTAGGCAAGTAGGCATACTATGCGGCCGGTGCAGAGGCGTGCGCTACCAAAGAAACACCACACAACTACCCCTCCCGCTCGCGGTGTCCATGCGTTGGGTAAATAATTATTTAACTTTAAGCTACATTTACTCAGTGATCAATTGATATTATTTTTTTATATTATTTTTTTCCAACTAATATAATAGCCAAATATCACGTCCTCAAGTATTGAACATGTCTCACCAGTCACGCAGTATATTATTAATAGAACTTTGGTAATTAATAAACACTTGTCAGAATCGAGTTAGCAATACTAATTGGTAGTTACGCAATATATTCTGTTTGACTCATCAGTTTCCTTTCACACCCATTGTTGTACAATTGTAATTATGTTAATATTTTTATCTTGAATCTGATACCTCTTTGTATTAGCTGATGACATCATGAAGTCACTTGAAATACACTTAGGGCCTGTTTCACCACTTCCTGGTAAAGTGCCGGATAGGCTATCCACAACTTTTTTGACAGATTCTCCATACTCTCTCTGTCAAGTAAAGTGGTGGATAGCCTATCCGGTACTTATCAGGAAGTGGTGAAACAGGCCCTTAGGGTTAGTTTACATTGCAACACGACGAGGAAATGCAATGCATTTTTAAATGAGGCATTCAAAAATTTATTAAGCAGCCCAAAACCAAGGGTGATAAGTCTGTCGCGGTAAATCAATAAAATTAATAATATTTTATGCTGGCTTCTCACGGGGTGTAATTATATCACGAGCCGCTCGAGCTACACCGAGCCGCGCCTTTTAAGTTATCAACTTCTATCAGATCAGACACGCCTGCTCGAGCCAGCCCGCGCCACCTCGAGCCATCCCCTTCACACGACGCGTAGCTCGAGCTGGCGCAGCGCGGCTCGTGATATTACGCGCCGTGAGAACCCAGTATTATGTATCTTCCTGTGTAACAAATAAGGTTTTTAATGGCTCAATTGAAAAATCATCGCATCGTCTTGTCACGTTGGAACGTCACGTCTGATTTAGTGTGGATCTCTGACAATCTGATTTTCCTCATTTTCTGATTAATTTCTTTGAATAATTTGTAGGGTATGTCATTTAGTGCGGGTAACCACAAGGAAATATGTAACAAATTACAATGTACGTCAAGTCTGGGCTATAAAGTCAAAGTGCGGAAAATAATTTGTATACACAGCACCAAATGGCCCTGAGTGAGGCCTCAGGCGGTGGTTTTGTTGTGAATAACAATCTGTTTACGCATTGGGTATTACCATCAAGTATTATTATACTAGATGATGCCCGCAACTCCGTTGCGCCAAAATTCGTTTATCGCGCCGTACATTTTTCCGGGATAAAAAATATCTTATGTCCTTTCCCAGGACACAAAGTATCTCCATACCAAATTTCAGCTAAATCGGTTCAGCGGCTGGGGCGTGAAGAGGTAACAGACAGACAGACAGACATACAGACAGATACACTTTCCCATTTATAATATTAGTATGGATTATAGTTATTTCAAGTTCTTCATAATCAGGTGGTTATAGTACAAACGTGATTTTTACCGTACTATTATAGGAGATAGCAAAAAAATCGACCATGTGCGAGTCGGACTTGCGCGCAAAGGGTTCCTTATTATTATAAAGCAAAAAAGTTGTGACATAATATAACGGATCGACAGACAGACACGATGAAACCATAAGGGTTCCGTTTGTTATTAGGTAAATTATTTTTGTAAGCACACTAAGGGCCTGTTTCACCACTTCCTGATAAAGTGCCAGATAGGCTATCCAAAACTTTTTTAACATATCTTTAGGTCTGTCAAGTGGATAGGCTATCCGGCACTTATCAGGAAGTGGTGAAACAGATCCTAATTTTTCAAAATTGTAATTTTTAAACCTCCGTAGCCGGCGTCTTTCCTTAGCACTAATCATCACTAAGTAGTAAAACGTTGTATTAACGCATAAACTCGTCAGCGGCAGTTTAGTTTGTGTTGCCGCAGGATGTGGCTACTTACGCGGCTATTTGAGCCTCGACCCAACTGTTACGTTTGCGTCATGTCTGCTTGTGTATAGTTGTACTTGAGTCTACTATAACTTTATAACTTGTGGGTATAATATGTAGGGAAGGAAAGTGTGTGAATAAGGATGTTTTGATCGAAATTAGAACACCACATACAACATCTTGTAAAGTGGACACTTGACTGGTCAATGTCATCCAAGAGTAAATTAGCATGTGGACGAATTATAAATGACTGATATGTGTTACTGAGTGATAGCTGCTGCTCATCCCGTCAAGATATTATGATGTCATTGTCGGACATTGAGGACGTAGTCCAAGACCGGACAATGTCATCCATGATATGACATTGCCCTGTTTTAACATTGTTGTAGGTATATTAACTAATTAGTGAGTAGTGACTGCTATGTTTGTGTCATACCTATGGACAGAACTCAAAAATACAAAATAAAGTTCAATGCCAAAATGTCGATATTATTATGTTAAGAAAAACAGCTTCATAGTGAGATATTCAAGAAAACCCCCCTAAGAAGATTATTTACAGAAGAAAGAAAATAAAGTAATGTTGACCACAAACTACAAAGTTTACCTAATAGTATTATATTTAAATTCTATTAAAGTACAAATAAAAAATATTGGTCCCTCTATAATTGTTTGCAGTTATAATAGTACACTGTACATCGACCTTATGAATCTTGTGCGATCATCCCCGATGGAAAAATAAAGTTATAAAGGAATTTTATAACGATTCATCCGTTTTATTTTATAAGGACTTCAAAGGATTTTTTTTTGTCTAAAATATTTTCATGATCCTGAAATAAGACGATATTTCTGTATCATACCTACATCAAACGCCGCTTTTGAATTCCTTTGTCATTAGTGAAGCATTCAGCATAATCAGGAGAGGGGCTACTCCTATTTAATTACATTTAGTTAAAATCGAGAATGTTATTAAACGCAATGTAACTTGTTGGTCGATGAAGTCTTCAATTGATTAGTTACTTACAAAAGTTTGCGTTACAAAATATATTAAAACATTAAGGGCATGTTTCACCACTTCCTGATAAGTGCCGAATAGGCTATCCACCACTTAACTTGACAGATGAAGTATGGAGAAACTGTCAAAAAAGTTGTGAATAGCCTATTCGTCACTTTATTAGAAAGTGGTGAAACAGGCCCTAAATATAGTGAAAATAAGAGAACTAAAATGGTGATTGTAGACTTAGGGTAAATATGCGTACGCCTGGTCCGGCCTCAACTTGTCACTAGTGCTACAAGTTAGTTATAGAAAATAATTATCCCACCAAAAACATAAATGTAAAAATGGAGAGCCAAGTTCCATACAAACATTATTCTTGTCTATGGTCTTCGCCGTATCCGGCCTCAACTTGTCACTAGTGCTACAAGTTAGTTAAAGAAAATAATTATTATTTGTATACCGAATAATTATTAACATTCAACATGAGCGAGTAAAAGAACAGACAATGAACCATAGATAAATGGTAAACATAACATGCATTTTCTTAGACTCATTAAAATAAACACTTAACTAATGTAATTATTTCTTGATAGTTGTGTTTATTGTTATATTGTGTGGACTAACTTAAGTCTACATAAAGTAATGGGTACTAAATATAGACTTGTCTTCAAGAAAAAAATATAATATACTTTGATTCTCTGAAGTCTGAATCATCATACCTGCATTGGAAGAGAGCTGCATACAGTGCTCCCGATGTGATAATGCGCATAGAAATTTTCGTCATTTTTCGGAAACGGTCGTACTTCCCGAGTCGAGCGTCGGAAGTTGATAATGTTACATATAGAGTGGCTAGTTGCATTTTCAAATTGCATTGCGTTTAAGATATTATTAGTCAAAGTTCGTCGTAACTTTCCTGTAGCTTTTGTAACATGATGGTCCTAAATTTTAAGGTCGATTCAGACCGCAATGCGACGCGTAGATGCATTTTTTAGATTTATATGGATTTGACAGATTCGCAAGACGTTTCACTCAATTGAAATCTGTCAAATCCATACAAATTTATGCCGCGCCTCGCCTCGTCACGTTGCGGTCTAAATTGACCCTAAGCGGTTTCACACGTTTAAAAGTATCCAAGAGCGTTCTATTCTACAACGATGTTTTGGCGCGTGAAAGAAATCAGGACTAATGACATCTTGGAAAACCATTAGAGACAATAAGAGAGCCGTATCACACCCACGCTTTTCTGTTAACGTGATCTGAGAATTTTGCATGTGGATTAATAAGTAATAATGAATCTGTGTTAGTAGATCTGTGATCAGACAGATATTTGTGTTAGCTAATGCACATGTAGATAATACCTACATGTGCATTCGCATATTATATTGCATTATTACATGTGCATTAATATTATTGTACTATCAGAGAAGTTGATTCCTAGGCAGATGGGGACCTACGTAGTTTGGTCGCGTTAAACCCAGGCGACAGATCACAATCAACATTGAATTGACATGATCCGACTTAGTAACATTGGTCTGTTACCAGCTGCCTAGGAGTCAATTTACTCCATGGTAGGTACATAATGAAAAATGAATGAAAAAAAAAATTGTGCCAATGATCTCATCTAGTTTTCACAAACGATCTTAAAGCTGTGCGCGCCCCTATTTCTAGGTCTTTAAAGGACGTCGAGTTGATGACGTCATGTACCGTGGTCATCTAGATTGTGTCGGATTACAAGTTTGCGTGACCGCATTATGTTAACCACGTAGCTCCATCGCCGACCACAGCATACATTAACACAGAACGATTCCCAATTCTACTATATCAATGCAACATCAATGCAGCTTCAACCCTTGTTCGATATATTACTTAGCAAAGTGCAAAATGGAAATCACAATCGTTATAGTGACAAACTGTACTTCAACTAAAAAAGTGTGTCTGATAGCTCTTAGGTCAAATCAGACCGCAATGCGACGCGTAAATGCATTTATAAAATTTTACTAAAATGACAGACTTCAATTGCGTGAGAAGTCTTGCACATCTGTTTTGCAAATTTAGAAATGTATTTACGCGTCGTGTTGCGGTCTGAATTGACCCTTATACGGATAAACCTGCTTGTATCTTTAATAATGTTGGTACTTTAAGAGACAAGAAAGGACAAAAGATATTTCTTGTTGCGAAAAAATGCACGTTTCCGGCGCGGCTTATCTAGTAGTAGAAAACATACTTTTCGGTTGTTCGATAGGGAACGGGCTGAGCCGAACAAGCAACGAAGCCGCATTTATGGTGCACTGGAATTGTGGAATCAGGGCACAGTATAGTGGTTGCTATAGGCCGGATATACCTCCCTATAATCCCCATATATTGACTTTAAATTGCTCCTAGTTAGTGCTATATTTAGGGCCACCGCGAACTTGCGATGTATAATTGTTTGATGGTTGGTAGTTAGCTAACATTTCAAAGTATGCAGACCTGGTATGTAAGCCTCGTAATTATAGTTGACTCACGCAATTGACGGATTATCAAATCCATACAAAATTAGAAATGCATCTACGCATCACGTTGCGGTATGAATTGATCCAGAATTTAAATTAAATTGACAAATCTGCAAAACTTTTCCCGCAATATAAGTTTGTCAAATTATGCGCCGTCGCGTTGCGGTCTGAACTGACCCTAACAACAATAGTGCCTATAGTTACTGTGTTTTTTATTGGCTAACGTAAAATTAACAAATCAACAACAGTATCGAATAGATACCTAAGTCAAAAATCCTCAGAAAATTTTAGTATGTTCTCAAATCAACTCAAAGGTTAGCACGTTTCAGATGTCACTATTTTCGCCTGTACATATTGTTATGTACCTATTATATTCACCTGTCTAGCTGTTTGATGCGCCATTTAACTTCATATAAACTCTATAGAATAATCAAAGGTTAATTAGTTATAACTTTATGAGTGGGTTGCACCGGCTTACTTTAACTAAAACTTTAACTTTAACCATAACAAAATGTGAAATGAACTGTCAAATCCCTAGCAAAAGTCGCCATATTTGACGGTAACCTTAACTTTAACTACGCTTCTAGTGCAATTTAGCCCATCTGAAATAAAACATCTTTCACAAGGTAGGCCTATAATATATTCACGCGCGAAAACTGCAACAAAAATTACATTTAATCGTTTTGTGCACCAATTAAAAGCGATAGATTATAAAAAAAGCGGCCAAGTGCGAGTTGGACTCGCCCATGAAGGGTTCCGTAGCAGCAATAAGGTTTATTTTTATGAAATTAAAAGGTTTTTGTTTTATTTTTATATTTAAGTCGATTTAATGACATTTAGATTAAGGTTTACCATTTATGACGTATAAAAAAACTACTAGCTAGATCTCGTTAAAACCAATTTTCGTTGGTATTTTTTATAGTAATCTACATCATATATTTTTTTTAGAATTATCATGATAGATATTTTAGAAATTAGAGGGGGGGGGGGGGGACACACATTTTACCACTTTGGAAGAGTCTCTCTCGCAAACTATTCACGTAAGAAAAAAATGATATGAGAAACCTCAATATGATTTTTAGAGACCTATCCATAGATACCCCACACGCATAGGTTAGATGAATTTTTTTTTTGTTTCAGTTACCTATGGGGACCCCTAAAATTTTTAATAATTTTTCCATTTTTGCATCAAAATCTTAATGCGGTTCACAGACTACACCTACTTACCAAGTTTCAATAGTATAGCGTTAATAGTTTCGGAGAAAAGTGGCTGTGACATACGGAAGGACAGACAGACAGACAGACAGACAGACAGACAGACAGACAGACAGACAGACAGACAGACAGACAGACAGACAGACAGACAGACAGACAGACAGACAGACAGACAGACAGACAGACAGACAGACAGACAGACAGACAGACAGACAGACAGACAGACAGACAGACAGACAGACAGACAGACAGACAGACAGACAGACAGACAGACAGACAGACAGACAGACAGACAGACAGACAGACAGACAGACAGACAGACAGACAGACAGACAGACAGACAGACAGACAGACAGACAGACAGACAGACAGACAGACAGACAGACAGACAGACAGACAGACAGACAGACAGACAGACAGACAGACAGACAGACAGACAGACAGACAGACAGACAGACAGACAGACAGACAGACAGACAGACAGACAGACAGACAGACAGACAGACAGACAGACAGACAGACAGACAGACAGACAGACAGACAGACAGACAGACAGACAGACAGACAGACAGACAGACAGACAGACAGACAGACAGACAGACAGACAGACAGACAGACAGACAGACAGACAGACAGACAGACAGACAGACAGACAGACAGACAGACAGACAGACAGACAGACAGACAGACAGACAGACAGACAGACAGACAGACAGACAGACAGACAGACAGACAGACAGACAGACAGACAGACAGACAGACAGACAGACAGACAGACAGACAGACAGACAGACAGACAGACAGACAGACAGACAGACAGACAGACAGACAGACAGACAGACAGACAGACAGACAGACAGACAGACAGACAGACAGACAGACAGACAGACAGACAGACAGACAGACAGACAGACAGACAGACAGACAGACAGACAGACAGACAGACAGACAGACAGACAGACAGACAGACAGACAGACAGACAGACAGACAGACAGACAGACAGACAGACAGACAGACAGACAGACAGACAGACAGACAGACAGACAGACAGACAGACAGACAGACAGACAGACAGACAGACAGACAGACAGACAGACAGACAGACAGACAGACAGACAGACAGACAGACAGACAGACAGACAGACAGACAGACAGACAGACAGACAGACAGACAGACAGACAGACAGACAGACAGACAGACAGACAGACAGACAGACAGACAGACAGACAGACAGACAGACAGACAGACAGACAGACAGACAGACAGACAGACAGACAGACAGACAGACAGACAGACAGACAGACAGACAGACAGACAGACAGACAGACAGACAGACAGACAGACAGACAGACAGACAGACAGACAGACAGACAGACAGACAGACAGACAGACAGACAGACAGACAGACAGACAGACAGACAGACAGACAGACAGACAGACAGACAGACAGACAGACAGACAGACAGACAGACAGACAGACAGACAGACAGACAGACAGACAGACAGACAGACAGACAGACAGACAGACAGACAGACAGACAGACAGACAGACAGACAGACAGACAGACAGACAGACAGACATACATGACGAATCTATAAGGGTTCCGTTTTTTGCCATTTTGGCTACGGAACCCTAAAAAGGAAATAAGGTGAACTTTTCTTCATGTAGTCGCCATCGCGTGTGATATAATGCGAACAGGAAAAGCTGTCGAGGAAAATGTTGAATGATATTAAAGACCGTGCGTGATGAAACATATAAATCTCTTTCGACGTCTTTATGAAAATATATCATGTTAGTTACATAATGTAACGCATCAAAAATACAATATTATTTATAGCATTATATTATATCTATAAATACCCAATCATAGTTACTTGTTTCATGGATGTGATATAAATAAAATAATATGTTGTCATGTTTAAATTTTTACGGTCTAACTTCTTGTACTAGTATTATGTGGTGTTACTACTAGAGGTTTAGCCCGGCCGCACGTTGTCCGAATTCTGATCAGAAACAGTTTTAGTTAATATAATATAGCTTAATGTATGATATTAACTTTATGCTTATTGCCCAATGTGTCCAACGTTGTTCCGAATATTGTGGCGTAACTTCTTAATAATTATTTGTACCACCCACGTAGAATAAGCGAAGTTATATTTTAAGTGAGATTAATTATTAATAAAGATGCATCGGAGGAGACAAGTCGTTTTCATTTAAACTCTACAACTCCAAACTCTTCAGATGCATAATATATTTTTATCACGTCAAAAACAGTATACCTAACAATAATTGAAAAAAATTTCTAATCTCATTTATGATATTAATAATTTAATCAAGTTCATATTGTATTAAACGTATGCAAAATGTATTTAATGCCTTAGCGATGTCCGTTCATTTAAAATCGCTGGGAGGCAGCTTCTTTCAGCGTAAGATGAAAAGTGTGATGAAGTAAAACTGCGAATAAAATTATAATTTATTAATACAAGTTAAACGTATACTTCGATCTGGTAGTTTAGTCCGGAGCCTCTATCGCTCTTGAGTCTGATGTTGGCATAAGACTGTCCCACTCCCCCCGCAGTCACGGAGGCGATTGCATCAGTGTGGTCGAGATCACGGGCTATTATTCCCTGGAAAGAGAAAAAGAGTTAGAAATGCGATGTAGACTGACTGACTGCTAAGCAAGCAACTGAACCCTTTTTTTGGCCACATCTAGGCACAATTTGTTAAATAAAGTCTGTCTGCTCTTGTACTGCTTAATATATTGTAATTGTGTCTCGTGTGTACTAAAAATAAATTTTTCTTTCTTTCTTTCTTTCTTTCTTTCAAGTCGGTGGAGACTGGCGACAGATCCAAGTTATCTGGTCAGAATCAGAGAAAACTATGGTAAGTCTTTTCGTTGTTGGTTACCGCTGTAATGATTATAAGAGTAGCATCAGTGGTAATGTGTGGTGAGTCAATGCCCCTTAAAAATATATTATTAACGTAAAATCGCGATCTGTCTTTTACCTCTTCACTACTAACCTAGAACCATATAAGAACGAGCATATTCACGATACTACAGACCTATTATCATTTATCAATGAAGTTGTTATAAAAGAAAACAAATTTTGTAACACTCACGACGCGGGCGCGGGGGCGCGGGGGTACGGGTGTGTAGTTTGTTGTTGTTTCGGCCTACAACTTACAAGGAAAATGATGTTTCAAGGAAACACGAGTAATCCGTCACGCGCGGGACCTCATTCGGTGCGACCCCTACAGTGCTCGTCGCAGTATAGTGTATAATATTATGTCGCAGCCAACTGGTTTAAATAGCCGTTCAATCAAACAGCTGTGTGATTGAATGGCGTTGTTCAGTCAAAGGGCTAGCTGTTTGATTGAATGGGTTTTTTAATCAGTCGACTGCGACATATACACAGTTATAGCGTAACAGCCGCGGCCTTGAAATTGTTCTACGGTTTGAAGTTATCTGAAATCCCGCCTATGTGTGCGTGCGTCCCATCAGGTGGTTTAGTATGAAGATATTATTGTAATATGATTATTAATGTTGAATTAATAAATACATTGAAGCAAAGTTACTTTATAAAAATTTTAGAATCACTTTTAATGTACATGATACAGTAATCAAATCAAAATGTATGAAGGTTTGAATTAGTTATAAGATGCTATAATCTAGAAAGAAACATTAATGTTACTACTACTATAGAAAATTTATTATTTAGTAAAATTTTTTTATGAAATAAGGGGGCAAACGAGCAAACGGGTCACCTGATGGAAAGCAACCTCCGTCGCCCATGGACACTCGCAACATCAGAAGAGCCGCAGGCGCGCTGCCGGCCTTTTAAGAGGGAATAGGGTAAAAGGGAAGGGTAGGGATGGGAAGGGAAGGGAATAGGGGAGTAATGCACAGACAGTTGAATGTCACAAGATGATGCAAATTGAAGATGAAAGTGCACAACACAATATTCATCATCTTTTGACATTCAACTGTCTGTGCATTCAACTTTAATATTGGCGCATTCAATAATTGAATGCGTCAACGAACGCAACGCCAACATTGTCATTAAGAACAAAGCGAAAGTTTTGGATCCGGTCAGAGGGCATGCGTCGCGGGCATGCCTCACGTGCTCTGTTGACTGTGCTATGATGCATGCCCTTAATGAAAAAAAAGGCATAGCACGATTGGTCAACTTTTATAACGCATCAAAAAGACCTCTGTAAAAAAAGGGATTCTAATTTTGCCAACAGAGGTAAGTGATTTAAGCTTTCAAAATTTGTACATAGATTGGTTCAAGCATACACTTTAATTTGCCCATAGGTAATATAATATGAAATATAAATTTATGATTTTTTAATTACGCGACAAAATCCATTTTGTCGCTTACGCCCTTTCCATTTCTTGCTGTTCCATTTCTTTTGCTTTTAGCAAAACATAATATTTTGACATTTGCAGGGCGACGCACTGTAAACGGGAATATATTATACGTTTCAAATGATAACTAGAACGACTTTTTTCTATTTTACAATATGTTCGAGCACCCTCGCTGATTGCCCGGCCATCGTTTTTATGGCCGCTGCGAATATATGGCTTCGAATTGATATTCGACGTTTCGCTTTTAGTTTTGGTTAAAAATACTGCGTATTTTGATTAAAATATGTTGTGCTATTCGGGAGATTTATGATTTGAGCTAAATAATTACTGAGGCTGGATTACGTTTTATTTTATTGCTTTACCTTATACCAGTATCCAATTAATGTTACCATGCTTGCATATCCATACTGTAAATACCAAAGTGGTACATTTTTAAATTTTGATGGAATGTTGAATGGACATAATAATATAATTATGTTCTTTCAAATCATTCGTTCCTGAATGGATTTTTAACTATTTTTTTTTGTAAAAAAGCGTTTTCTTTATAGTACTTAATACAAATTAATGTTATCAGGATTGGCTTAGTGGAGGAAGTGTTGGGCAGTGGGCTACATCTACTAAGTCATATTATATTTTAAGGAAAGTTAAACTTTTTAAGTGTCGGTTAATTTGATTAAAATTTATAATTTTACCGTAAATGGGCATAAGTATTACACGTCTACTGTCTAGGCCTTGCTAAGCTACCGAAGAAAAACTTTAGGATTTAACCTAAAGTCTTACTTACATTTATCGCTGTAAATACGAAACTTATTACGTATTTACTGCGATAAATGAGTTAAACGTGTCTTGTCAAGGCGCATAAGTTGCGTCTGCGCAATAACGTAAGGCCGACGTGCTCCATAAAAGGCGGTCAACATTTAGCGATGACATTACCTCGAGTGCATATAGTACCGTGTACAAGTTTATGTCATGATGGTTAAGGTTCAGTTCACACTGAAATGAAATGAGACGTGATTCGACGTGGTAATTCGTAAAAGCAAACTTAAACTGGATTGTCAAAAACATGTCATTATAAGTTATAATAGCAGTACAGTTAAATTATAAGAGGTAACAATATCATATTGTCTCGTTATATCGCACCTCAGACCCAAGTCCTTGGCTACTAGGTTAAATTATTAAATACCTAAGGGCAATTGATGCAAGTTTTGTCGTTTGTTTACCTAACTGAATCGATTGATCATTGAACTTATCACATTTCTAGTTTTGCGAGTGGTGCTTCACAAAACGTCGTCTTTCTTTTTTATAGAAGTAACAGCTGCACCATTAGTAGAATAGTTTTACTGTTTTACTAATGGTAATTAAAATATTGAGCAAAACATGTCCATGTTTATTTTCTAACACTACAAAATACAATACCCGAACGCGTTGGAAATAAATATATAATATTATATGAACGTAATCTAAGCAGTTTTTGCTCGAATCGCGCACCTACGGAAGTGCTAACGCTAATTAAACTAATTAACAAGCATCCTCACTCTAGTGAAACTCTTTGATATAATATTTTACTGATTACTAGATATTTAATTTTTATTCGCTTCTGTTCTTATCAAAGGAAAATAGTACATCAAAATATTATATGGTAACTTGACAATAATTTTTCGGGAAGTTATGTTTTTAGGGTTCCGTAGCCAAAATGGCAAAAAGGAACCCTTATAGATTCGTCATGTCCGTCCGTCCGTATGTCACAGCCACTTTTCTCCGAAACTATTAAACGGAAAAAATATTAAAAATTTTAGGGGTCCCCATAGGTACAACTGAAACAAAAAAAATTTTTTTTCATCTAACCTATGCGTGTGGGGTATCTATGGATAGGTCTCCAAAAATCATATTGAGGTTTCTCATATCATTTTTTTCTAACCTGAATAGTTTGCGAGAGAGACTCTTCCAAAGTGGAAAAATGTGTGTCCCCCCCCCTCTAATTTCTAAAGTAGAGGCATGATAATTCTAAAAAAAATATATGATGTAGATTACTATAAAAACTACCAACGAAAATTGGTTTGAACGAGATCTAGCCAGTAGTTTTTTTTATACGTCATAAATAGTAAACCTTAATCCAAATTTCATTAAATCGACTGAAATATAAAAATAAATCAAAAATATTTTAATTTCATAAAAATAAACCTTATTGCTGCTGCGGAACCCTCCATGGGCGAGTCCAACTCGCACTTGGCCGCTTTTTTTTTAATTGAACACTAATGAAACACAATTTTCGTGCACTTTTTCCACTATATTTAAGAAATTATAACAATTTTAACAAATTACACGACCGGTTTCGAATTAAATCATCATCAGGTGTAAGTTTAACGTCGGTAGTTTTAACACCTGATGATGATTTAATTCGAAACCGGTCGTGTAATTTGTTAAAATTGTTATAATTTCTTAAATATAGTGGAAAAAGTGCACGAAAATTGTGTTTCATTAGTGTTCAATATGAATTTCCACCAAGAACCAACAGTACAATCAGTTACATATATTTTTTTTAATTGTTTACAAGACGTCCTAAAGAACAATGGCCAAATCGTACCAGGTGGGTGGTGGCGTCCCGATTTACCATTGGTAGCAAAAATTCCCTAATATTTTAAGGCATCGAAAAACATTAGAAATGTGTCTATAAATAGCCACAAAAAAAAGATCAGTTTCGTTGTTGTCTTTCATATGTTCTGACAGCCGGCGATCATTCGCATTCGTTCTATTTTTTGGGTAATACTCTAGGAAAAATTGAAATAATTAGAAACGAGATCGCCGAATATACACTTGTAGGCTACACCGTCGGAAAAAAGGTAGTTCTTAAGTCTAACCTCAAAATAATTGTAAACGTTAATAATTATTATAAAAAATCGTGGCTATTCAGACATAATTCTCAAACGGAATTATGTTTAGAGCATAAGAACAATCCAATCTAACTATAGTTTATCTTGGGACATCAAAAATAAAAGTCGAGTCCAGCTCCTATACAAATTTGGCCATGATTCTTTGTCGTCGTTAATAAAACTTTATAGAATAAGGTTTATACTATTTTATACTTTTTATAGTAAGTATTTTATTAGGGAATCAAAATGGCCTATCGCAGGCTATTTTGTAAAGCCAGTAAAATTTGTCCTAACTACATTGGTCAGTTTAGTAGATACCAATTTTTACTTTTTAATTTTATGTTTTGGTTATGTCGCCAGTTACTTTATATGATATCAAGGTGGATAACCTCATATAAATCATACAAAGATTTAACCTTATACACAACACACAACACACACACACACACACACAACACGTCAACAAAAACTAAACAACGTTGTGTAATCGCTGACCTTGCTCATTATTTCGCTTGATAATCTTGCCGAATCTCCCTGTGGTGTAAATTCGTACATTATTCATCTATCTACTTATTCATTCATGTTTATTTATGGAAGAATATGTTTTTAAAATCTCACGTTGGTCATAATTATTAACTTACAACTAACATTACTAATGCAACCATTATCGCCCATGAACCATACATTTCTCCGGGACAAAAAGTATTCTACGTCGTTTCCCTGGGGAAAGTATGAGTCTCGACTCATAAAATGTCCATATCAAATTTTAGCAAAATCGGTTCAGTGGTTTGAGGTAACAGACAGATAGACATAGACAGACGCACTTTCGCATTCATAATATTTTTTAGCATATATAATATAGATAGTATGGAAGTATGGATTGGTATGGATGGATAGCAGCAAAACAGCAGCACAAAATGTATGACAATCCTAGACCCGAGAGCCGATATTTTGCTGGTCTCAGACGGGGTTCTAGAAAACTGGATTTTATTCATGTTTTTATTTCTCAAGCGATTGTGTTGTAAGGTAGGTTATGTATATTTTTGTGTGTATATAAATAATATTTTCTATAGCTTGGTTGCCTAAAGGGGTCACCGGAATTTTGTTTCTATTTATTTATTTATTTTCTAGAGGTCTCAACTCTCAAGGATTAACACAAGGATTAAGGGTTTTAAGATGTATCCTGCGTCATTAATTTTAGCAGTAAGAATGGCACTGTGTACATTGTACGAAGAAATGTTATAAAAAGGTATTCGTGTTTCTAAAAACGAAATCTGAATCTTACTATTAAAGGAAAATTAATACAAAAAAATTAAATGCGTAGTTCCTACGAAATCGAGCTTATCTTTGACTTTACAGACTCAATAAGAAAAAGAAAAGTAACTAAATTACCTTAATAATCTGCTGGCCGGGATCGGAGAAGAACACTTCCTTAACTCTCTTCTTTAGGGGTATGGCGTTGTACTCGGCTTTCTCTTGCCAGATCAGACGGTTGTTGAAGCTGGTGCCCACGATCAGGTCCTTACAGTAGGCGACGCACGCGCACAGCGCGACCAACAGCAGCAGGCTAGCGGTCCTCATGATCACGTTAGAGCCGGGCGAAGATCACTCGATTACTGACTGAACTCGTCGAGCGACTTATCTGGTGACTCATCGGAAAAAACATATCAACGCGACCTCAGGAGGCAATGAGGTTTTATTTGTTGCTGAGTAAGCTTTGTAGTTTAACGTTGTCTGAAAAGATATTATATCTTCCGACCGAGCGAAATAGCATGCTTGGCCAGGCCAAACTGACGTAATTTCAGACGTTGTAGGTATATGATATTATCTAGCCGTTCTCCGAAACTTCAATAGCGCGATGCAGGATTGTTAGGCGAATTGTGGATTTATCGGAGTAGGTTATCGGAGGTGGACAATGGACATATTGTAAAAGCCTCTTTCAGCCCTCGCTTTTGAACTTTTTATTGTTCACAAAAATCATATAAAACGTCATAAAAATGAAAACAAACGGGAGTCGTAAAGGCGCGGGAAATTAAAGATTTACAACTACGGCATCGATCCGCCCGCGAGCAAACATTTTACTATCGTCTGCGTTGGCCATATATGCAGTATATAAATTACGATTCTATATTATTAATGTACCATCGAGGAAATTGATTCCTAGGCAGTTGACGGACCTACGTCATGTGGTCGGCTTATGTCAATTCAATGTTAGAGCCTATGATCGGTCGGATGGGTGTGACATGTAAGCGACCAAATTACTTAGGTCCGCCATCTGCCTAGGAATCAACTTCTCTGATAGTACAAAGGAGCGTAAGAAATTCATCACGATTCACGGACAAGGGCGACGTGAAATATGATCGAAGCACAGACAGACAAACAGATAGGCAGACATACACACAATTTCGCATTTATAATATTAAGGCATCTATTAGGCGGTAGGTTTTGCCGTCAGTTTTTCACCACAGTCATGACTGTGACTGATGGGTAACCTACCGTGTAAGAGCGTGACTGACGGTTGCATGAAGCTGATTGACGAAAATCTGGATACATTAGTCAGTCCATCAGTCACCATCAGTCAAACATAATTCATGATTGACGGAATTGACTGAGCGTATAATGGATGCCTATGGCCTAAGTATGGAAGTATGTATTACTAAGAATTGTATCAATTTGCTTCTGTTGAAAAGGTTTGTAGGGTCTGGTTCCCTTGGGATACTTACATTTAAAAGGGTCGATCTTGAAGACCCCGGGGATAACTCATAATACTTAATATAGGAACACCATCTGTCCAAATATTATTATGTAAGAAATTATAGCCGAGTAACCCAATATACATTTTTTACGAAAAAACTCAATTAACTCCGTTTCGCCAAAATTTGTTTATCATGCGGGAACCGTATATTTTTTCCGGGATAAAAAGAGTATCCTACGTCTTTTCCCGGAACTCAAAGTATCTCCATACTTAGGTACCAAATTTCAGCAAAATCGGTCCAGCTGTTAGGGCGTGAAGAGGTAACAGACAGATAGAGAGACAGACAGACATACAGATAAGCAGACAAACATAGTACAGTCATACTATCGCATTCGTTTCAATTTTTGAATGGAAGAATGGATCACACACAATATTCTACAGTGTGTAGCAAAAAAGAAAGTAGCAGCGCTGACAGACGACATTTTTTTTTCACTTTTGTATGAGCAAGGGCCCGAGCGTCACGAGTTTCCCCATACAAAAGTGAAAAAAAATTTGGTCTTTCAGCGCCTGCTACTTTCACAGTGAACTCTCTACAAGGAACACGTAAACACCCTAAAGTATTATCACTTATTTTTGTTACACCCTGTATATTCTAACATCAGCAGCTGGTGTATTGTAATAATATTTGGCTTGCATTACTCTCTAGTGTTTTAGCTCATTTACTTGTATCGAGGTACTTACCGCAGTATACATAATGAGAATTCAGATATTTACATTTCTTTTATGCACTGCGTCTAAACTCTAACTAGTAATACCAACCAGTTCGAATGTATTCTTAGCTTTGTTCGAGTCGGGAGTAAGTACGTGACGTCGATTCTGCTAAATAATATTGCAACAGTACAGTTTTCATGCGGTATGACAATATTACAAAATGGTACAATATTACATAATGGTGGTCAAAGTAGCTGCAAACTGACTTCTGATTTAACTTCCAAAAATCAGTCATTCGACGATATTATAGTTCGATATAATATTATAATACTAGTTGACCCGGCAAACGTTGTTTTGCCATTTAAAGTATTTCTACTTCATCAGTAATTGATACAAAATCTTACCCCCCCCCCTTTTGTCCCCTAAGAGGGGTGGGGGGAAAACTGATGTTAAGTTGGAAAAACAGTTAATAATATGACGTAAGTCCATTAAAGAAAAATTTAATACAAAATCTGACCCCCTTTTGGGTCAGATTTTGTATTAAATTTAGTAGTAGGGGGGAAAGTTTATACACCAGATGTTGAGTTGGAAGAAGGCAAATATATCTGCGAAAACCGTATGCAAATCGGATCAGTAGTTTTCGTGTTAAAGCAAAAGTTTGATACAAAATCTAACCCCCTTTTTCGTCCCCTTAGAGGGGTGGGGGGGAAAATTTTTATACACCAGATGTTAAGTTGGAAGAAGACAAATATATTTGCGAAAACCGCATTCAAATCGGATCGGTAGTTTTCGTGTGATAGTGGAACAAACATACAGACAGACAGACAGACAGACAGACAAAAAACTAACCACAGTTTTGGCTTCTATAGCGATGTGGTAACACCCCCTGCTTATTATTTTTTGAATATCTTTAATGTACAGAATTCACATTTCTACAGTTTTATTATATGTATAGATGCTAAAATCTTTTTCTGTTTTCTGACTGATAAGACCTGCAGGGTGGCCTTGTTTCATGCGACAGTGATGCAGCAGGCGAAAATTGTAGAATATTTACTGTCAATCAAAAATTTTGGTAAAATTTTTTTGATTACCTTCTGTTAATCAGTCGATTGAACTGTTACACAATCGACTACAGATTCACTTGTTGCATTACTGTAGCAAATCACAAAATTAACCTCTCAGACTAGATCAAATCTATATTGCTGGAGAGCAGAATCTGGATGCAGACATTGAGCACTTATTATAAAATTTCGCATGAAGAACCCGCCTTATTAGTTCTTCTGCAACTCGTTGAACAAGTTTCACAGAAAAGAAAATAAAGCCCGTGTAGTAATATGCTAATAGTCTCGTTAAGATGCGGGGCGAACGTGCGTGAGCATACAATCCGTTTCTTCAAAGTTAAGTTTGCAAATACTAGTCAAAGTAAAATAAAAATACCTTTTTAGGGATCCGTACCCAAAGGGTAAAACCGGGACCCTATTACTGAGACTTCGATGTCTGTCCGTTTGTCTGTCTGTCTCCAGGCTATATCTCAAGAACCACTATAGCTAGACTTCTGTCACGGGTGGCGTATTTCTGGTGCCGCTATAACGACAAAGGCAAAATAAAGTTATTATTTAAGGGGGGCTTCCATACGACAAATGTGTTTTTTGGTATTTATAGCTCGACAGCTAGGCACTTGAAATGTTCACAATTATTATCCTTACAAGTATTTATATATTTTGTACTTTTATTAATAATAAAAAAATCAAATATAATATACAAAAACACATTTTTCCTGCTTTCGCTGTATAACGATACGGCACCCTTCGTTCGACTCGCACTTAGCCGATTTTAATATTTATTCGGTCACGCTTTATAAGCACAAATTGTGTCAATAAATTAAATTGACATTCAACGTTACTGAATGTATTTTACTTTGTATAGTTTGGCAAAAAAGAGAAGAAATTAAAAAGTAGCAACATCGTAGTAATCAATCTAAAAAAAAAGGGATGACACTACGATGTTGCCACTTTTTAATTACTTCTCTTTTTTGCCAGACTATAATTCAAATATAATTTGTACACCTCAGCTCCGTAGTTAAACGAGAAGACCGTTAAATTCGACTGATCGCAGGCCGATCTGATCGGATTCATCTTGGGCATTCCTGTGTGGGATTTCCATTTGAAATCAAACTTTATAGGAATTAGGAAAACTATAGCAGCTGTTTTTTTATTACAAGGACTACTATCTTTATTAGAATGTTAGAGACATAAAGACGCTTGTAACATGTGCTTAGTTAGAAAAAGTGTATTTCGACGTGCAATGTAGAAGTGTGACTTAAATCCACACACACCCAACCCAATTTTATTTCATACAGTATCTGCTAAAACATGTTAAGGGTCAAGTCATATCGTATTTAGCGAATGTGATAACAGTAGATAACCCCGAGTCGTGTCGTTATCATTGCGTACATGTGCGGAACCACAGCTGGCACCGACCTCATATATTAGCTCACCTTCATCATACTTGTATATAGACTCAGGTATCAGGTGTAGTTCAGTGTAGTGTAATGTAAATTTTATTCTATTATAAACTACATGTTGCCTGCATACGTCGTTACTCGCTGGGAGCGGGGAAAATGTTTCCGCTATCATAACTATACTATTGCCTATCCCAGGACTCAATGTACCTTTGTAATGTACCTTCTTCGATCGCGGATTCTTGGAAATCTATTATTCTCGCGGCCGTATGTGGCCGCTTGGGAGTTGAAGAGGCATCTAAGTCGGTGCAACGGTTAGAGCGTAAAGTGACAGAAAAAAAAGTCCATGGCGTGATGGACAACAATCACAAATCACAATATATTGTAAACTTAATAAATTATCCTTGGTGCGAATAAACTAAATAAAGACAGCAAAAAAAGGATATTATGGGCGGATAGCCCATAGATGGCCCCAAATTACAAATAAAAAAAAAGTGATAGACATGTATACATGTAGTATTATATAATATAGTATTGTATTGATATATAATTATTATACATACATAGTATTAGTAAGTATTGATATATTGATAAAACTCTAACTACTCATTTAAGTATCGTTAAAATTACATCCAATAATGTTTAACAACAACGCAGATAAAAAAGTAGTCGCTAAAAATATCATTATAATAATTATTGGCATGTAAGTTGTAACTCCTCGGCGAGAAAAGCTAACAGCGGTGTAAAAAGTGTAAATAAAAGAGCTAAAAATATTGCATATGCAGTACTTGCAGCTCGTTTTAAAACTTGTGTGCTGTTAAAAATAGCAGACTCCCGTCTCGCAGAGAGACAGCTGAAATGTAACTAAAGGCCGTCACAGACTTAGCTATAATTTATATTAATATACCGTACTAAACACACTGAGACCAGAAATATATATTATAGCTGAGTGTGTGGTCACGCGAAAATTGCTTAGAAAATATATAGTAATATGCCTACTTGCCTAGCTATAAACATATTAATATAATATATTATAGCTAAGTCTGTGACGGCCTTAAAAGTAGATAGCATTGTTTTTCGTTTAAAGTGCTAAGTTTATAATGGAGTGGCTCGACGGCGGAATTGTGACGCACGTGATAAATATTCTGCAGACTGTGCCATGTTACATGGCCTGGCTGGGCACGACATGGCACGACATGGCACGTGTTTTGTTACAAGCACGTGCTATTTTGTGCCTATCTATGTCATGTAAATCTATATTTCAAGTATCAGCGATTGTCACATTTGTCTTTGTTACTAAGTTCCAAATTATTTTTAATTAGAAGTAAATTGAAGATTTTAATTAAGTTACGAACTTAGTTATATTTTGATTAAGACCTATTGAATATGAGGATCATTTTTGAGGCAGAAGGAAGGTAGATAAACGTTGTGTGGAAAATTATAGTTTTATACTATATTATGTCACTACAATTTCAGCTTTTTTTTAAGAGCCTATAATATCCCAGTGATGGGCAAAGGCCTCCCCCAATATCTTCCATCTGTTTCGCTCCAACGCCACTGCAGCTCTTTTACTTTGTGATATTTCTGTATACAACATGACTGGTGAGACATTACCGATACTTATGGAGAGTACTCTGTACTCGATTCTCATTATAATTATGTAATAAAATTAGGTTCTTAATTTTTTTCCGAATTTCCCAAAAATAAATGAATCATGGATACTAAGTAAATTACGCGTCTAGGCAAGTAGGCATACTATGCGACCGGTGCAGAGGCATGCGCTATCAAAGAAACACCACACAACTACCCCTCCCGCGCGCGGTGTCCATGCGTTGGGTAAATAATTACTTAACTTTATGCTACATTTACTCAGTGATCAATATTTTTTTTTATTATTTTTTTCCAACTAATATAATAGCCAAATATCACGTCCTCGAGTATTGAATGTCTCACCAGTCACGCAGTATACTATACGAGTACTTATTACGAGGAATTCCGAGCTTTCCGCGTATTCTCAAGCCCATTCTTCCTCATCCATTTTACTTATAAAGATGATATTAGTCTGTTGATATATTAATTAACGAATTGGGCCCGGCTCCCCCGGGGCGTCTCATTAAATGCCAGAGAAGTAGGTTACTTATATAATATTTTATTCAAATTTACGTTGACTCGGAATGATCCCATTTTGATTAACAATACGCGCCTAAACCTAAGAAAAAATATATTTATTTTACAAAAAAACGAAATTTGGATATTTTCAAACTAATTTTTTAATAACGCCGTAGGTCGTCAAAAGGAACGTTGCACGAAAAATGAATTACATTTTCTCGACGTCAATTTTCTTATGTAAATTAACTTCGCTTAGGACTCAAGTGGAATATCTAATGAGTAATGACACCAGATCATTAATTAATGAGTTGGGCCTATGAACTATCGAAGCTAAAAAAGGACGCTAGGAGCTACGAGTAGAGTTACGACCGCAGTAAGCCAGCCTCTTCACTCAAGGGTCGAGATCTCGAGTAAGATATTATACCTACAATGTATTTTAGTACCACCATCACCGCGTTCTAACTCTGTGAAGTTTTAATAAAAATAAATTCACTTGCCGTTTTTTGTATGGTATTGAGTACATAGATAAGTCCCAGTAATGTCTGCGAGTTGATTAAAAAATTGAATCAGAGTTCTGATTTAAGTGATACTGTCAGGGACCAGGGTTAAGGTAGGTAATAAAATTATTATTTAAGTAAAGGGAAGATGTGGGTAGGTGCGTACTGCAAAAACAGATTCAAAGGAGCTTAGCTTTAAAAATTGTATTGGAAATGATAATATCAATGAATGTATGCTATCCTCGTCGTCAGATACATTACGCGGCTTAAAATGTGTCAAAGTAAAATTACATCGAGTAACACAATATGCTGGAATTTGTGAAGGCATTTTTCAGTAGCAACATATTTTCCTTAAATACGGCGCGCTTTGTGCGTCCAACGGATGGCAATTAATCTGTGGAAATTAACGGAGTAGGCTGCGAGTAACAGAATGTGACTACGCATTCAATTGTGATTTGGATAATCGCGGAACAAACGGCAGGCCGTGCCAAAATGCAGCGAGCGACATTCCGGCCGCGAACGTGCTAACAATCCGGCATCCGAGCAAACTAGCGATCCGGAGGCCGAGGGATCGAGCGAACCGGCCGGCAGCCGAGTAAACGTGCAACCACAGGCCGAGTGAACGAGCAATATCCTGCTGCCGAGCGCGAGCAAACGAGCCATGGTCCATGCGGCTGCCGAGCGAGTGAACGATCCAGCCGCCGCCGGAGCGAGCGAGTGAAGTGCAATTAAGGGCCCCCGCAGATATACAATTTCTAGTTGTACAACTACAGTCTGTCAAGAAAGTCATGACAGGCGGGAAAATTTTCTAAACGTAATCACGCTTAAAAGGTGTATTGTTTTCTTTGTATTTTTATAGAGAACGCTTATCACATTTTAAATATTGTCACCTTGCACATTTTTATCTCGAATTAATAAAGTTCTCATATTATTTTTTCATTTAAAAATTGTAGTTGGCCAACTGGAAATTGTATATCTGCGGGGGCCCTAAAACGAAGCAGCTATCAGCTCCGTCACAAGATAAGCGCTATGCAGATTTAGCTAGCGCCTACTAATTTTCATACACGAGCTACGATCGATTGCCGCGATCGCGTAAATTCGACGCCTTTGTCAAATCGACCGAAATTATTTGCGCGAAATCGAAACCAACTAAAGTATAATTAATAATTATCTCTAAGGCCGGTATAAATAGTCAGTACTCAAGATGCATCTCGGTCTTAAGACGCGGTTCGGCTCTGTGATTGGTCCAAATTTTGACAGCCAACCAATCACGGAGCTTGAACCGTGTCTTGAGACCGAGATGCATCTTGAGTGCTGACTATTTATACCGGCCCTAGTTCCATTATAAGAGTCGTATAACGACGATTCAAGCGGGAATAACAATTATAGCAAATATGTTAAACATTAATTTTAATGAAATGAATGTGGCCATCGAAGCCGGATCGACGGGAGGTTACCGCTATATCGGGCGGATTAATGCCTCAGCGCAGATTTGTATCAATTAGTAAAATGTCCATGGCCGATGGTTGAGCTGCGTGCTGTGATAGCGCCCACTAGACAGGTGTTTCGATACTATAGTTAGTAGGTAGGTACGTAGAATGTAGCACCGCACTTTCATATAATATTATCTATGGATGCTACACACCAAGTCAGTCTGGCCCTGTGCTACGGAAATTGATTTAATAATTTTATTCTTTACATTTTTTTTAGATTTTTTTATATTTATTACACCCTCGAACCCATGACTCCTGGCTTGAGCCGCCACACGCTCAACCATTGAGCCACAGAGGTCGACTCTTGTCATCATTTGGAATCTAGATTTCAGATACTTACCTTCGTTCTTTCAGCGTTGTCGGTGTGATGTCTTTATGAACTCTTCTCTTCCCTCACATTGAGAAATGTTCTATTTATCAACTTTTATACTACAACAACTCTTTTATTACTTTATAACTTTTATTAAAAATTGCAACATTGTTTTCTTGGCACAATAATATTGTTACTAAGTAACATAAAACTGATAAAGCATACAGGAGCACGAATAAAGGGGAAAACCGCAGGCCGAGTGATTGTACGGTGAGTGATTGTCGCAGCGAGACTGTCTCCGTCTTAATAATTGAAATTAAAGTTATATTTAATTAAATGATGAAGTAGTGTAGTTTGAACTGTCAAATCTCTAGCTAAAGTTAATAATGGACACCATATTTGACGATAACCTTCACCATATCTATAAATTGTGATTATAACGACGCGACGCCTCTGTTGCAACCTACTCTTAAGTAACGTTGTGAGATAAATCTTTGCGTTTGAACATCGACTCGAAATCACTGTAGCAACTTTGCTGCAAGTCATAATTCGTCGAACAAAACATACAAGAGATCGAATGGGGCATCGCTCTAAACTTTATGACCTAGATCCGTCGCCGGAAATAGACGTAGTCGTTCCAACGACGCAGCTCCACGCTGATATCAAGTCAACACAACTACATTTATATGAGGGAATAAAAATAATGTCGCTTTAAATCAGTCGTTCCCAAACTTGTCCATAATATAGATCCCCAGAACTCCGCGTGGGACTTCACTTGGGTTGATGTGCGTGGCAAAAACTGGGGGTCCACAATTATAAGCTATGGGTACATGAAAATTTAATTTTGTGTTTCTGTAGTTAAGAACTGAAATGTGAGGCTTTCTATAAATGCCTTTAAAAAAAAAGCATGTTTGCAATAGATCTAATCTTTATTTTTTAGAAAATTAAGGAATAGTAATGTTCTCCAAAATTTTGAAGGTGGTCTATTAAACAAAAGAGTTTGAGAACCTCTGCATTAAATAAAAAACGATAAATGACTTCCCCTGCTATTGCCGCTCTAAGCGATTTTTCATGACCTGCGCGTTAATGGGAACAAACGCCTGGCTTCGGTGCTCTTTTGCTTGAAATAAATTATACCGCGAATTACGGCTTCGCGGGTTGTGCCCCGGTTGTGTTGTGTTGTTTATGGCTCGCCTGCCGATGGAAGGTTATGTTCGGCGTTATGTTTATCTCACTTTTGGCTCGTTCCGCTGCTAATATCATTGGATATGTTTATGCGGATTCTACGATAAATTTTGAGTTTTATTACGATAAAATTCTACGGAATCTGGGAGATATAACACACTCGGCATTATACTAAGTATTTAGTTAGAAAACTTCTTGGTACTTAAAAGTTAAAACATTCATATCAAAAAAAAATCTTTTCTTTTCTTTTCACACACTCCAAGCAATGAAGGTGTTTGAAATTTTCTATTTGCCACCAGGTGCCGCTATGTAGCTGTCAGGTGTCACGATATAGTTGTCGTGTGTCACAATAATATGCCTATTTGACACGATAGACCCTAAGGCTACATAGCGGCACCTGGTGGCCAATAGAATTTTAAACACCCTCATTGGGAACGTCTTTCATTGGAGCGTAGTAGTGTTAATAGGAAGGATTATTGGCAAATATGAGGATGTCATATTGAGTACTAATATTATTGGATCGATCTCGTCGAGGACGCATGTGCACCACCTTAATGGTTAGTTTATTATTGGCCATAACGCTCGCAGCGGCCGTAAACCATCGCCACATTCGCTCCACATCAAATATAATATACTAATGAAAATCTTTATGCTCTTATAACTCGGTTACAGTTCATATTAATATTATTTATGTGGACGTAGTTTGTGTATTTTAGGGGAACCATAATATGTAATTATTTTGTTCGTCATTGCTTCTTGCTTCCCATTCTATGTTTCAGCGTTTTGGATTTGGTATGTACAAATAGAAAAGTTTCCTTTATAATAATTACCGGGCAATGTTGACGGGCTTCTTTAATTTTTTATTTATTCGATATATAAGTACCATTATAATGTTGCCTCATACTACCAGGAACCTATAACATCGATACATACACAATAATTATATATCACAATGGGTAAAAACTAAGCAGCAAAATTCTGTGATGTCGATCTTGATATAATAACAACTCCCACACCAGTTTCGGTGACGGTGGCCGGTTTCATTGAAACCAGGTTAGTTACGCAGGAGAAATTTTGTAGTGCTCAAATGTGTGCGCAGTACACAAGAGCACTCTATTCCTTTTACTGTCATAAACCAGTGGAACGGATGACCGACACGACTGGCGAGAGATCAGGCGCAGCCGCAGGTCCGACTTTTTACATGCCCATCCGACGTATTAAAGCTCTCCAGTGATTAAGAGCGTGGCTCTTGACCACTGGATCACGAGGAGTTAAATAATTTATTATTATTATTTATTTGATATCTAGACCCTATAGAGTAGAGTACATTAACACGACTTACGCAGGCAAATCTAGCCTAAGCAATTACAAAACTAATTAGGCGAGATCTAGATAAGCAGTTGTTATGACGAGCAAAGAAATTGATATTAGAGCCGCAATCCCCGGGCCGCACCGGGCTATTCAGATCAAAGATACGTTGTCTTTTAATTTGCTATTGTCTTATGCAAATGGAGCCCTTTTTGCGGCTTACAGCTCACGATGACAAACGGCGACGCTCAGAGTAGATTTCACTAAAACTGTATAATTTTACAATTTAATTTATATCCCAGATTTGCATTTACATATTCATATTTTTCGTGATTCGTGTTTTGTTTTTCTTGCTTCGAGATTCTTCTAAGGTGATTTCTGGCGGTTTCTTGACGAAAAACTTGAAGAAATATTATGATATAAGTAATCAGATACTCCAACAACAAAAGTTACGAGTACCGAACAACAATAATGTTATTTTATGTGGCCGGAAAATTTCGCGAGAATTGATTTGAGACTTGTTGGCAATAACGAAAACCATTAGCCGATACTGGGATACCCGATACTGGGGTATAATATCGGTGGTGCGGCTGTGGGTGAGGGATTAGTGTCGAACGAAGAAAAAGAGGCGCGAAATAAGCCATAATCCCCCAGACGTGCCCCATATCCCTTAAACGATTTCATATCTTTGAAAAACGATTCGTCTTAAACGTCGTACTGACGAACATTAATAGTGCAGCAGGCTTACTATGGCTATAACAGAAGAAATGTGAAAAAATATTACAAGCACTGCCGTGCTAGCATACGCCAACGAGAAAATTTTGTCTACACGTTTTCTCGATGTTAGCTGGTTTATCTCTTCATCTCTATTGACCCTAACATGACATACATTTTTTCTCGTACGTCTGTCGTCAAAATTTGTGATAATTTTGTTTTTTTTAAATATGCTATTTTTGTCTATATGTATACTAACGAACTATAATATACAAACGAGAAATTAATCTCTCGAGTCTCGACGTACGCGCGTTAGCAAAAAAGAGATATATACGATATCGACATTATCACAACGCTCGAGAGTGAGATATCCACCTCTGGCGTATGCTAGGGGGGGGGGTCAGTTTTTCTTTGTCGATCTGTCATTTTGTCTTTATTTTTTTAGAAAGAAAACCTTCTTGGGGTGACCATTGCTATGAGCTTGCAGTAGAATCTACCTATAAATATACAGGGTGTAACAAAATTAAGTGATACCTTAGGGTGTGTATGTGTTCCTTGTAGAGAGTTCACTGTGAAAGTAGCAGTGCTGAAAGAGCAAAAAAATTTTCACTTTCGTTGGGGAAAGCCGTAATGCTGGGGCGCTTGCCCATATTATAAAAGTGAAAAAAAAAAAACTCAGCGCTGCCACTTTCACAGTGAACTCTTTACAAGGAACAGGTACACACCCTAAAGAGAAGTATGCACCATACATTGTTATGGACACGTTCACACTGTATACTAAAATATAATTTTGGCTTGCTATACGCTATGTATGGTGCGCGATGTGCGCTTTTAGTCAAATTTTAGTTTCGAACTTCGACAGTGAAATAATGTAGAGACGAGTAGCTAAAATCCCGTGTTTTTTTTCAGAATACAATCACAGCTTTTCCTACGTTTAAATAAATAATATATTAAAATATAATATAAGAAGGCAGTGTAAAATAATATTGAATACTTACTAGCTGTTGCTCGCGTCTTCGTCCACGTCCACGTCAACATTTTTTTCGTAAAAATACATTAAAAATATTTTTAATAAAAAGTATCCTTAGATGTTACTTCTGATATCTCTAAGAGTATGTGTAGTGTATACTGTGTGGTTTCATGATGATTCGACAAGTAGTTTTTGCGTGAAAGCGCAACAAACATCCACGCTATCACATCTATATATATAAAACTCAAAGGTGACTGACTGACATGGTAATCTATCAACGCATAGCCCAAACCACTGGACGGATCGGGCTAAAATTCGGCATGCAGGTAGATGTTATAACGTAGGCATCCGCTAAGAAAGGATTTTGATAAATTCTCACCCCAAGGGGTTCAAATAGGGGATGAAAGTTTGCATATAATAATACTTCTTAACGCGAGCGAAGCCGCGGGCAAAAGCTCGTATTTTATAATATTAATAATAAGGATATAATATTTTACACTGCCTTGTTATATATTTGCTATGTAATAAATAATAATTAAACCGTATTATGTCGGCGCTGACTTGATGAACCTTCTTAAAATCCAATTAATTTTCCATTTTCCTCTCGTCGGTTTTTTCTGTTGTTCGTTTACTGATTTTTTAACCTAGGGGCCAGATTCTGATAACTCAAATCTCGGAGTGACAAGGTCGCAAGCGATATCAGATGAAAATCGAAGGTGTGAGAATTAGGCCCCGTGAAAGTTCCAGTTATCAAAAAAAGCGGCCAAGTGCGAGTTGGACTCGCCCATGGAGGGTTCCGCAGCAGCAATAAGGTTAATTTTTATGAAATTATATTATTTTTGATTTATTTTTATATTTCAGTCGATTTAATGAAATTTAGATTAAGGTTTACTATTTATGACGTATAAAAAAAAACTACTGGCTAGATCTCGTTCAAACCAATTTTCGTTGGTAGTTTTTATAGTAATATACATCATATATTTTTTTTAGAATTATCATGCCTCTACTTTAGAAATTAGAGGGGGGGGGACACACATTTTTCCACTTTGGAAGAGTCTCTCTCGCAAACTATGCAGCTTAGAAAAAAATGATATGAGAAACCTCAATATGATTTTTGGAGACCTATCCATAGATACCACACACGCATAGGTTAGATGAAAAAAATTTTTTTTTGTTTCATTAAGTTTTACTATTTATGACGTATAAAAAAAAACTACTGGCTAGATCTCGTTCAAACCAATTTTCGTTGGTAGTTTTTATAGTAATATACATCATATATTTTTTTTAGAATTATCATGCCTCTACTTTAGAAATTAGAGGGGGGGGACACACATTTTTCCACTTTGGAAGAGTCTCTCTCGCAAACTATTCAGGTTAGAAAAAAATGATATGAGAAACCTCAATATGATTTTTAGAGACCTATCCATAGATACCACACACGCATAGGTTAGATGAAAAAATTTTTTTTTGTTTCAGTTGTACCTATGGGGACCCCTAAAATTTTTAATACTTTTTCCATTTTTGCATCAAAATCTTAATGCGGTTCTCAGACTACATCTACTTACCAAGTTTCAATAGTATAGCTCTAATAGTTTCGGAGAAAAGTGGCTGTGACATACGGACGGACGGACAGACAGACAGACAGACAGACAGACAGACAGACAGACAGACAGACAGACAGACAGACATGACGAATCTATAAGGGTTCCTTTTTTGCCATTTTGGCTACGGAACCCTAAAAATCATTAACTAAATGTTTGTCGGGGAAATACATGGCACGTGGAGGATAACAAAGGCATTGGATCAACGATCACGCCAGTTCCAGGACTTGAAAGATATTCTTAACTATGGTTCAAACCACGACGCACAAACTTAACGTTAGAAGTCAATATATTTTTGCCAACCATCTTATGGTTTGCATAATCTTCTTTAGGAGAGCGTTAAGGTGACGCCGCGTTAAACTAAAAAACCGTGTTGGATATATTTTAGATTGCTTGTATATTATAATAGTATACTTACAAGCAATCTGATATATTATTATGATTGTATAAAATTATTAAATTGTATGCTTGAACCAATCTATGTATTTTTGGAAGCTTAAATCTCTCTCCTCTGTTAGCAAAATTAGAATCCCTTTTTTTACAGAGGTCTTTTTGATTAATTATTCTGTGTTATGAAAGTTGACCAATCGTGTTATTGCTATGGGACATGATGAATACTGACAATAAACTTTAATTTCTTAGCTTTAGTCATTGCTGAGAAAAATCGACATCGCTACCAGCCAAATTATGAAGGCGTCACCTTAAAATACGTACGCAAGATACAATACGTATACGTAGTACAAGAGCTTCGGCATTTGTTATGTTCGTTTGAGTTATTTTAACCATCGACAAATCAAATACTATTTGATTTGTCAATGATTTAACTCAACGCTATTATATTTCTCTTCATCGTCATTTTCATGATTATTTCTTACAATTTTTGGTTAAGTCTAAAAATATCTAAACTCTAAGGTCCGCTTGCGCAGGACCAGGCTAAAGTTAATACCGGGTTAAATAGTGTGTTATCTCTTACATTCTTCATATACTTCACGAAAGAGATAACGTTTAATTCGGGGTTAACTTTAACCTAGGTCCGTGCAAGTGAGCCTTAATGATTAATTTTGCGTCAGTGAATAAGGTTAGTTAAATTGAATTTAAATTTCAAAGGAGGTCGTCTGATTAGAGCACGTGATTAGGGATAAAGATTTAACGATGTGTGGGTTTTGATTCGATTACTGAATCGATATGGGGTAATATAAGTAGTTAAGTAGGTTACAGAAAAGATCCCTTAGCCAACATGTTTCCTTTATCACTTTTTTATCGAATCGCCGATCAAAATGTGTGGAATTGACGTGACATGAGTCGAAAGCCGGCTTCCTTTTGTCGAACGCTTATGTCAATTCTATACATTTTCGAACGGCGATTCTGTAAGGAACGATATAGAAAACATGCTGGCTAGGGGCTCAGGGTTTTGATGAGTACCTAAGGACGAAGATTTACGGAGCGAGAGAAGGTGACGAAGTGTTTATCGAGTCCTATCTGAAATGTAATCCGAATTCTAAGATCTCAGAATATCCAGATTTCATTAATCCCAACCGACGCAAATTACTAACTTAACATTTACTTAGTCGGCAACAATTAATAGCTTTAAGCGTTCTGAATTAGACACTAAAATTTTCGAATACAATATCATCGATGTCTGCTTTCGAGTTTCAATATTGTTTTGAGTTTAAGTGTTTTGGTCAATATTTAGACGATACCGTTACCTCTTTACGCCAAAACCGAACCGCTTTTGTTGAAATTCAGTATGGACTTTGAGTCCTGGGAAAGGACATAGGATACTTTTTATCCCGGAAACCGAAAATTTGTACGGTTCCCGCGCGATAAACTAATTTCGGCGCAAGAGAGTTGCGGGCGTCATCTAGTATTATTTATATCTTAACCAAAATGTGAACTCATCGTACTCATTTAAGGTGTTTTTAGGGTTCCGTACCAAAAGGGTAAAAACGGGACCCTATTACTGAGACTTCGATGTCTGTCCGTCTGTCTCCAGGCTGTAACTCAAGAACGGTAATAGCTAAAGAGTTGAAATTTTCACAGATTATACAGTGTGAAATTTTAATGGTTGTTTTCTCGCAGTAAAATGATTCTATCTTAGTAGTACAATAGATTTGTAAAGTTTTTTTGTTCAAATCAAAAAAAAATCGGTCGGGTCCATAGTAACTCGCGCCTATCGTCATAAAGTTTCCATAGTAGATACGTCATACAAAATATTTTTTATTTTCAAAAAATAACATGCATGGTTCGATAGTACTACTTGTAAATCGTTCTGCTGCGGGAAAACAACCACTAAAATTTCACGTTGTATATTTCTGTTACCGCTATAACAACAAATACTAAAACCAAAATAAATTCGATATTTAAGGGGGGCTCCCATACAACAAACGTGATTTTTTAAAGATTTTTCTCGGTATCAATGATGATAATAGGTAGGCACTTGAAATATAGACACAAAATACTCAGCTGTATATTTTATACTTTAATATTAATAAAATTTAAATAAAATAAATAATTAAGGGGGCTCCCGTACAAAAAAACACAATTTTTTAATATTTTTGCTCTATAATGGTACGGAACCCTTCGTGCACGACGTTCGTTTATTACAACGAAAGAAAACTTTTAGTTTATATTAACATCAAATATTATAAGACCTATTAATGTAACACACATACGCAAAAATAATTAATGAATATTTTGAATTTGCGTTTTATTCCGTTAATAATAAATCACAATATTATCTATAATAGCTGTATACAGGGTGCAATTAAACCTTCCGGACAATTTTGTTAGGGCTTTTTTTTTTTTTTTTTTTTATTTACAATTTGGGGCCATCTATGGGCTAACAGCCCATATCCTTTTTTTGCCATCTTTATTTAGTTTATTCGCACCAAGGATAATTTATTATTTACAATATATTGTGATTGTTGTCCATCACGCCATGGACCTTTTTTTTTATATATAATATATAAATATATAGTATATAAAAATTATAAAATATAAATTAAATACTAGAATAGAATATAATATATACACATATTATATGTAATAACAATACATATTTTCCTATCTTTTATATATTTTATACTAATTATGAACTGAATGTTTTGAACGGTGTGGTCCCAGTGTCCTGGCGGCCAGTAGATCCGACATTTTTAGATTTCCTTAGATAATATTATGCTGCTCCACCCTTTGCCTTTAGATGTTGTGACATTGGCTTGGTGGAGAGGGGTCACTCAAGCTGGGTGGAGTTTTTAGGGTGTTAAAAGATATCGTTCTGTGTCGAATCTACCAGATGCCAGCAAGTGGGATCGCCAGGACCGTGTCCCTCCTAATGTTGCAATATGTGAAACGCCAGGAAAGGACGAGGGTCTGTCGATCCCGCTGACTAGTCCGGGATCCACACTTGGGTTTAAACAGTTTATTTATTATTTATATTATTTTATTATTATTATTATTTTGCCGAACCCTGGGGATCATAATTCACGACCTGCTATGTGATTTATGACTTGATCGTTCCTGTCTTTTATTGCCATTTTTAAGTTGTAATCTTTTATTTGTTCAGTTGACACCTCCGTGGATCTTTTAATGAAGCCGGCTACAGCGTCTCCATCAGTGTCAGTGTAGTAGATACAGGTGTTAGTGTGCCGGGATATGGCTACAACTGCATGAGGAACGCTGTCATGGATTGCCAGCTTACGGGATTTGGTCTGTATGATTATCACCGAAGGACTTGTTAGTCCCTGAGCTTCATGGATTGTAAGGACGCGAGAGTCCGTTCCCGATCCATAGCCTGCATTAGTGAGGGCTGCTTTCTCCTCCTGTGTGTGGACAAGATACAGGGTATTTAGATCGGTTTTAGGTATTCTCGCTCCTTTATACTTCATTAGCTTTAGAGACCGCACAATTTCCTTCGATGAATAGATGTTGTTATAGACCATACTTAGGGCGTATGCCACATCCATAGGGCTCCTGTGTGTGCAAGACAACTCCTGGGTGATGCTGGTTACCAGGTTTGGACGAGAGTAATTTAGTTTAAAGAGGTTTTCACGCTCTATAAATGGAAGTTGGTTAATATCTCCAATGAGGATGACGTCTTCGGCGCCTGTTAACTGAATCGCCATGACGATTGAGCCGAAAATATTTTTAGGGCTAAAATTGTTAGGGCTTAGGTATCAGGAGAGTTCATTTAAAAAAAGAGTGTATCTTAGCTCTTCAAGGTGTGCTTGTTTTTGTCAGACACAATATTGGTTAGTTCTGTCTATTGTGTTGGAAACAATATATGAACACCTTGTATTCACTGTTTAAATACTTTTATTAGTAAGGGCATATTGTGGTAATACTACACTTACTACTAAAAACGAATGGCAATCCGACACATCTACAATTGCTTGATCTATGACCGTAAATGGTCGGTCGGATATGGCCGTCCAAGTGACCCCACAATTTGATTTTCGTCGGCCGTCCTCCCAACTTCAGATTTTCCTGACCACGCCAAAGATAAAAACTTCGAGAACTGGGATTTGAAGTGAGCTCTAGTTGGGACGGGGTCAGATTTCCGAGAAAATCTCACATTCGTATTGTCCAAGCCCGAAATAAACCTGTAGTGGTCTCATTAGAGTTAAAATAGTCCCCTGCTTCCACGAATTCCTTTGACCATTAATACAATCGATAAAAATGCTTCAATTATTTTGGTATGATATAGGTAAAACTATATTACCTACATAGAATCATTGAACTTTAAAGAAATAACTCGAATTCATTAGCTGAGAGTTACAGTTTGATATCTACTTAATTCTACTGGTACTTACCTGAAGTTCATACTTTTATGTGCTAGAATATGGCTAATATTATCGAGTACCATCGCCATAACGACCGGTAATATATGAAAAATTATGAGAGGCAAAAAACCTGACATCGGAATAAAATCGCGAGCGTCACTTTTATCGAAAATTCTTCTCGGAAGTGCTCCATTTTTCGTCTCGCAATGACGTCGATTTAAGTTGAATGAACGAGCTTTATCCCGTACACGGAAGAGGCGGGCCGAGGAGGTGATGAGTTTATACAGCACCATTTAGCTAACGGAGCTCCCCTGAATTTCTATCACACGTGACTTTATCTCCACCTTATACAAACTGCTAACTAAATTTCAAATCATTTTGAGAACCCGCCGGGAAGTTTGCTTTATGCTGCTAGTTCACTTACTCCGTTAGTGTCACATAAAATGTGCGCTAAGATGTATTTTCTAAAGTTTTCTTGAGAGGACTTACAGCTTTATAAACTATGTTGTCGTGTGTACATTTTCTGCATACAAGGGTAAAGTGTCGCAGTCCACCTAGGCTCTGACGTGAAAACTCTGAGTACTAAATAGTTCAGGGAGGTACCGAAAATGTCACCACTCGTAATTCGCCGGTTCGCAGAAATCCGTATATTTACTTCTATATTTCCCATCAAAGTTTATAACACAGTTACGAATTTAAACATGCCGGCTGCGGTTTCGCCGCGCTGGCCGCTCGTTTAATTTAGCATAGTTTTAACTCTCGACGTGACGTGGCATCTGCTCACAAACTTTGCCCACGCCTCGCCACGCCACGCCACGCTACGCCACGCCACGCCACGCTACGTCACGTCGGCGAGCACACGCGACGCGATGACAGATCTAATGCTCCTGTTTTAGTTTGACCGAATTCATGTTCCAACTTCCACGATACAACCATTTATTATCCAGAGTCAAGCTGATTTTCAGGTCGTTTACGTTCCAACAAAAATACGAATCAGCGTAACTTTTTACACAGACTTTGCGTAACTCATTCGGGCAAGACTTTCGAAAGTTTTTACAAAAGTTTGATAGTAAGATTATTATTTTATTAGATTTCATCTCGAATATACAAGTACAAATGTAATTATTTTGCAACGGGTTATTTCAAAATAATGACATTTAAAAGAAAACTACCTATTTGACCGAGCTTTGCTCGGTATTCGATAAAATACGTTACACGAGTAAAATGACATTTTCTAAAAATGATTCCTAGCTAGATCGATTTATCGCCCCCGAAACCCCCTATATACTAAATTTCATGAAAATCGTTGGAGCCGATTCCGAGATTCCAATGATATACTATATACAAGAATTACTCGTTTATAGATATAAGATATTTTTCGGTCTCAAATTATACTTTTTAAAATATAATTTTAATGGTTCTATGTAGTACAATCATTATTGTCCTAGCTATGTGATATAGTACCTGTACCTCTTTTTGAAAAGCTGGATAAAGAGTAAGACAAAAGTTTTAAATATTGGAGTAGGTTTTGTGTGTATAGTGACTTATAATGACTAACAGAATGAGTTTAGTATTTAGTAGATTATTAGCGGTTCTCAACCTTTTTTTGGTGGCGGAACCCTTTTGGAAAGCAAAATTTTTGACGGAACCCCAATACAGAAAAGTTTAAAAGGGGAATGACAGATTTTGCACAAAAACATTGATTGGTATTGTTTTGTAAAGTGACTCCAGGTGGTGCCTGATGATAGTTCTAAAATAGATTCATACTGTATCACTAGCGGAGCCCTTTGCGGAGCCTAAGGGCTCTGTGAGCACACTTTAAGTATGGCTGTAGAGACCATAGTTTAAAGTAGGTTTACACGTGGTGGATGATGGTGATGCTGGTCGTGTAATGTGCTCAGCGCTAGCACAAGTTACAGTGATGTGGGTGATTTAGGTGAATAAATCGAGCACTCCCTTTGTTCCCAACTTTCGCGATAAATTATAACTCGCGACGCAACGCTACTATTCGGAGGTTTGCCTCATAAAAATATCAACCGCGGATTCGAGTTTGATAATGTTCAACGTCGAATTACTACCGAGTTATCTGAATTAAATTATCATTTCCATGACTACTCGACTATTTGTGGGCCAAATAAAAAAAAAAACACTTTCTTTGTTGTTTTAACTAATAACCCTATAATGTTTTCCATATTTTGTGCAAATGCTTTAATTGCACAAAATAAATGGCAAATTGCAATTATTGGTGATTACGAAACGAGGAGGGATATTTTTTCGTATTTAATTTGCCATGATCGACGTCGATCGCATACTGTACATTGCGCAATCATGGTGGCAATCATAATCCAACTTAAAGATGAGGTTTACCACCCCCCTAATCGTGGGGTTTTATTCTAAACTTTTACTAATGTACAGCTGTGAAATAATAACGAGAGAGAATAAGTTTCTTCAAATATTATAAATGTTAGTATTATAATATTATAGATTATAATTTGATGGATAATATTATTCATGACTTCAGCTCGTATTTTGTTCAGATTTAATACACTTTATTGCATAAACAAGGAGCTATAGCTTCCGGTGCGAAACGGTCCGCTGAGCATCGGCTGTTCCAGGAATAACGTGCTAAGTTTAAATATATTTTATAAAAATCCACATCTACCCACTCCTTTTATAGTGCGAATGCTAATGACCGCGATACCTGAATATAGGATAAATATGCATTACGTTCTACATGTGGAAATATGCAAAAATAGGACTAAAAATGTCCGTTTATTAATTTTGTGGCTACAATAAAAACATTTATGGCGATTTATTTTAATATTAATTTGTTTCTTCTATTTCAGTGCCTTTTTCGAATTTTATGACACTTTTGAAGCTAGTAGTCACAACTCACAACTTTTAATAATGGCCTGAATTCACTTTGATTATATAATCAGGAGAAAATAAGTGTGGACAGCGACTGATTAGCGCAAGTCCTTTATTTTCTCGTAATCACTAATCAAAGTGAATACAGTCCCCAAGAAAAAAGTCTTTAGACTGTGCGGCAATAACATCCAGATGCCGTTTAAATTGACGTAAAATTTTTTAGTTTATTTTGCTTTAAAAGCTTTTTCATACATTAGAAATAAGTTAATAAGCTTTAACAACGAATGCACTATTGTAAATTATGTCCTTGTAAAATCACAAACATAACTTGAGACATTTAAAAAGCAATTTGAAAAAGAGACTATCAATTATCGTTTATTATAAACTTGAAAATATAAATCCAGATTATACTACCACTTTCATGAAGGATATAAAAACTATATCGCAAAGAAAATATACTTAAGGGCCCGGGTTACCCTCGAAATTTTCATACATTCTTAATACCAAAATCATTTTCTCATACGAAAATATTTAACATGTTTGAGTTATTTTTCAGCTTAAGATAGTAATTACCTAGGGTCCTGAACAATTTTTTTTACAAAATATTTAAATACTAAAAAAAATATTTTTGTGTTTAAATATTTTTTAGTAAATTTACTACTAAATATTTAAATAATAAAAAATATTTTTTAAAGTTTAAATATTTTGTAGTAAATTTACTATTTATTAATATATTTTTTTGTGTTTTTGTCTATTTTTTGGTGTTTAAATATTTAGTAGTAAATTTACTAAAAAATATTTAAACACAAAAAATTTTTTTTTAGTATTTAAATATTTTGTAAAAAATAATTGTTCAGGACCCTAGGTAATTACTATCTTAAGCTGAAAAATAACTCAAACATGTTAAATATTTTCGTATGAGCAAATGATTCTGGTATTAAGAATGTATGAAAATTTCGAGGGTAACCCGGGCCCTTAAGAAGTCACTACATCTTTTATGTCGCATGCTATCATCAGAGCGTAAGCTAACATTTTACTGTGCAGTTTAGTTTTTCAGTTCAGACGGTGGTTTAATACATCAGTAAGTTGTCTGGCGACGTCTCCGCCCTCGAGACTGACTGAGTAATGGAGATGTTGCCGAGATACAGCCACAATATCTCTTTGTACTTTAGTACCTCTTTGTAGTTTTTTTCTATGTACGGTAGAAGACAGGCTTGGTTTATGAACATTATTGCTATGAAAAAAATAAGAACTTTTTTATTTCGCCGACATTACATTATACGATAGTACGATAGTATAGTAGCAGTTGCTATTTTACTGGTACAGTGGTCATAAAAAGGTAATATACAATATTACGTTAGTACTATTAGCAGATACATAGTTTTCTGCTGACCTTATAAATAACTTTTTATGGCTTTATTTCTAGCTATAATAAAGCAAATGTATGTATATCTCTTGGGAATGTAGGTATGTATGCGTTTTTTAGAAAGCTCTACAGTCTAAACAGCTAGTCGTATTTGAGCTTGAGACTATCACTAGATTCGTTTTAATTATAAAAGTGACACTGGGGGTACATGAAAGTTTCTTTAAAATTTTATTTTACAGATAGACATTTCACTTTCTTTCTTCTTTAGAAGTCTTAAAAAGAGCATCTGAACTTTTAAGATTGTATTCGCCAAAGCCACAATCACCAATGCAAATGCAAAGAATCAAATGCAAAGAAAAATACAAAAATGCTATTTCGTAGTAGTTTTATATTTATTTGTATGAAAAGTTTTAATTTAAAATGCAACTTTTCAGACTTTAGCGGAGGTGTAAAAATATTCAGACTTCGGAATAGCATTTGGAGTTGGAAAGTTCATATGGAGGAATACACGGCGATACTTTTAGCGTGTGAATACGCCTCGCCTCGGTTAATACTAGGGACAGGTTGCCCAAACGCTCAGTACCTTTAAATGTTTTTTTATTTATGGATTTCACCAGGAAATGATCAGACCTTATGGTATGTGATAAGTAAGTAAAGGTCACCCACAAGTTTGAGATCACTCGGTGAAACTGGAAGTGGAAAAATTTTGTCTACTATTTCTACAAAATATGACACGCAATAGTTGCCCGTGCTTGTTAGCACCTCTCACTGCTCGCATCCTAACTAACACTAAAGAATCCTAAGACTCGAATACTGTACATATTCCTTTCCATTTTTGTCGAGCGATCTGCAATTTTGCGCGTCCTAAATAAAGTATTGCTAGTTACTGTCGATATAGCAGACTTAATTCTTACCAAAAGAAAAGGAGCGTTCTCCTGCGAATAAAAATGTGTTAAACAGTGTCTTTGAAGAGGTATTTAGTAGTAGTAGTATGAACGACTCGTGTTCATTGTAGTCAAAGCTTCGCTCGAATAATTTCGAAACTTGTGACTAATTGATAAGACAAGTTACCTTGAATGAATATTTCAACTTGTAGGGATTTACTTGAATTATTTTGTAAGCATCCGTTTGTAAATAAAACTTTGTTAAGTATTTAATATTATATTGAATAATTGGCACAAGTCTTTGATACAAGTTATAAATCAGATACTAAGAAGCAAACTTGTGTTCGTTAACGATCTATATTTAAAATACTAATTAATATCATAAAGACGAAAGATCTGTTTGTATTATTTGCTCCGAAATTGCTCTAAAACTACTAGGCTGTGTTTTATTGCAAATTGCAATTTGGCACGAATATAATATAATGTACTATCAGAGAGCTAGAGAAACATGCTAGGAAAGGACAACAAAATCCGCCTAGTATGGGTCCCGGCCCCCGGGGCACAGTAACGTCCCCGGCAACGAAACCGCAGACGAACTGGCTAGGCTTGGGGCCAAGTATCTCATATATTACGACCCAGAACCGGTCTGCGGAATATCTCCCAGTACTACAAAGCAAGTGCTCGAGGAATGGGTTCGCGAACTAAGCAGAAAGCAATGGGTTGAGACCCCTGGCCTTGAACACTCCAAGGCACTAATTCCTGGCTTCAACAAGAAACTTTCAGAAATAGTAATCACCATGGGTAGTAATTAATTAAAAATACTTACCAGAAGCCTAATTGGGCACTGCAAGCTCAATAAGGAACTTAACAGAATAGGTGTTAGTAGCTTAACGACTTGCAGATTCTGCGAGGAGGAGGACGAGACGCCTATACACCTCCTCCTTGACTGTCCTGCTCTACTACAGAGTAGAAACAGGCACCTTGGTCGCTATGAATACTCATATACAGAGGAAATTCGTGGCACTAACCCCAACCACATCGTTCCATTCATGAGCAGCATTGGGTTGGGGGCGGTACTCTAATGCGAAGGAGTCACAATAGATCCTCATGGGTCGCAATGATATAAGGGCTACTTAACCTGCCTTCAGCACAAAAAAAAAAACTATCAGAGAAGCTGGTGATTCCTAGACAGATGGCGGACCTAAGTAATTTGGTCGCGTTACGTCAAACTCATCCGACCGATTACAGCCATTGAATTATTGACACAAGCCGACCAAACGACGTAGGTCTGTCAACTCTTTTTAGAGAAATTTTGTATATTAAAATATAGTTAAAAATGTTGATCCTATGCTTGTTTATTATCTACCTATAAAAAAAAATTGGGTTGTGTCCAAAAAAGTCTGGTCTCCCAACTTTTTTGGACACAACTCAAAGTGTTTTTTTTTTTCAAAGTAAATTATATGGTTTCTCAGGGATAATATCTCAGCTGGAACGATTTATTTGTAAACCAAAAATAATAAATGTTGCGAAAATGTATTTATATTATACCTTTTTGAGAAACAGATTACAAATAAAATATACACAAGATCGTCTCGTTTAAAGAGCTATTATCAGTTTATATTTGATAAAGCGTACACAATTCGGTCGACATTAACCATTAATATAAAGTTAAGGGGATCGCGAACACAATCAAAAGTTAAGCGGCAGCATTGTGGATATTAATTCTAAGTGTTCAACTTTAAATCGAATTAGTAAAACAGTGGCTAAGCGGTCCTCTGTATGGGGGTTTTCATTAAGGAATCCCAGGTCGACTATAATCGTGTCGTGACGTTTAATGGGCCGCGGCGGGTCCGTTACGACCTACGCTCATGTGAGGCTAACTTTTAATGAGTTTATGGCCGAGTCGGATTAAATCGACCTGACGAAAGGTTGACTCGACCCCGTGGGCCGAGTGTAGGCCGTGGGCGTGATGATCGCTCGTCATCAAACGACGAGTCACTTTTAATTTTAATCGGTCCAGCTATCAATAGCTACTGTTCAAATTTCCATTGTCTTGCTGTTTTTGATCTCTAGAAATAAAATAAAATAAAATATCTTTTTATTCAAAATTAGTATCATGAATACACTTTTTGAAAGTCAGAAGAACGTAGAATCTACGGTTCGGGATATAACCCGGCGAGAAGAACCGGCGTAAGAAACTCGCACGGAGCCATCTTTTACTAAAAAGATGGAAAATTACAATTTTAAAATTAAATAATATAACAATATTATGGTTTACAGCTATGTAACAAAAATACAATGTAAAAAAGGTAATAGCTGTTAGGCTTGACGCTTACACTACAGCTACGAGTATTTATTTAAATGAAATTTTGCATAGAAATACTTCGTTACCCTGAGTTTTTAACAAATAAAGTGTACAGAGATTATAAACAAATTTCTGTGCGAACGAAGTTGTAGACAACGTAGAAAATACTACATACTTTTTAATGATCTCTAAAAATCATTTATTAGTTTTAGATTTAAGTCAAAATCAGAGCACACGAAACATTTCAACAAGATTACCGAAACTGTCGCTACAATCAACAACTTATCCGTTGATTTACAACTACACAACAGAGACAGATTCGCCCGTCGTGTACCGAACTACTTAGTTTCGAAGTTGAAGCCGAAATCGCCGAGTTATTCAACTTTAAGTAATTCAACTTCAAGTAATTCAACATCGATAAATTGGCACCGGTACACGCTCAAGTCGCACGCAAACGTCGCGAAAGTCTGATACGATAGTCACAGAAGGTGGCAAGACTCTGGCACAGTGTAACAAGAGGTGGCGAGAGTCTGGCACATAAATCAGCGGGGTCTGGCAGGTCGTGAATAGTTCTGTCCGCCGCCGACCGCTTATGACATTCGATTACGTCTGTTTCAAAAAAGAAAAATGTCTGCCGCGTCCCAGGAGAATTGGAATTTTAACTTTCCAGTTTCCATTCCGCGTCGTGTTTTTATTTTGTTGAAATAGAAGTGAACGGAACTATAGAAATTTTAGTTATATTCAGTCTTGGTGTTGTTTTGTTGTATTTGTAATTATTCTCGACTGTATTAGAGTCTCTGTTGTTATTAAAATATTATTGTTGGTATTTTAAATTTATTAAAAACTAGCTGTCCCGACAAATGTTGTTTTGCCATTTAAAGTATTTCTACTTCATCAGTTGATACAGATCTTACCCTTTTGTCCCCTAAGAGAGGAGGGGGAAAAATGTTATGCACCAGATGTTAAGTTGGAAAACACAGTTAATAATAATATTATGAAGTAAGTCCACTAAAGAAAAAAGTTGGATACAAAATCTGACCCCCTCTTTGGTCCCCAGAGAGGGTTGGAAGGAGGAGGGGGGGGGATTTTTATACACCAGATGTTGAGTTGGAAGAAGACAAACATATCTCCGAAAACCGTATGCAAATCGGATCGGTAGTTTTCGTGTTAAAGAAAAAAGTTTGATACAAAATCCCTCTTTTGTCCCCTTAGAGGGGTGGGAGGAAAATTTTTACACACCAGATGTTAAGTTGGAAGAAGACAAATATATCTGAAAACCGCACTAAAATCGGATCAGTAGTTTTCGTGTGAATATAGTGGAACAAACATACAGACAGACAAAAAACTAACCACAGTTTTGGCTTCTACAGCGACGCGATGTAGTGACACCGCCGCTTATTATTTTTTGAATATCTCTAATGTACAGAATTTTCATTTCTACAGTTTTATTATATGTATAGATAATCAGCTGTGTTATATTGTATAGCTACGATCTCTCATTACTATGGGCCTAAAAATCTTCTCTGTTTCGATAATAAGATTCTGCACACTGTTAATATAATTAAGAGAAATAGAGAAAAACATTTTGTGTTGAAACGCAGAAATGTTAATTTTACGATCATTAATATGAATGATAGTGTTTAAATATGAAGTGAAAATAACATTGCGAATAAGCGAATAATTTTATTCCACATTTAATTTTTGTTGAGCACCATTCGCAGAGATCAATGCCCTGTACGTACAGCCCTATATCTATTGCCGAAGTATCGATACAACCTTTTCCGTGTAGCAATTTATTGCGATACATCAAACGTCAACGATAGTTGAATAAAGCCGGGCAGGTCGTACATATAAAATAAATCGCTGCAAAATCCGCCCGCGATCAGAAGTCGATGTTACAGCTTAGGTTGGGTTAGCTGAAACCTGGTAAATCCATGTGCTGGTAAAAGTAAGATAATATTACAATACAATATTATTAAAAATGTTACTTAGAAAATTAGTCCAGTAAAAGCGGCATAATCCCGAGCTGCAGGCGCGGGTGCGTGCGTATAATATAAACAGTAAACAAGTGAAATGATTCCAATGTTTGCGTTAACTGGCGTCAGTTTGCGGCCGCGAGGGGGCGGGAGGAGGGAAACGCGGGGGGTGACGCCATCTGCCGTTAGCCCCCAGCATAAATGCCCCTTATAAAACGTTACTGCGTATTCTCACACGTGAACATTGCCGGCTCTCAACGGTTACTCTGAAATCTTGCCTTTTTACGACGCTAATGGATTATATCGCCCGGCCTCGGCCTCGTATTTTTCGTTTACGGACCCGGACTCCGTGTGTAACGTAAATATGACCGTTTATGAAAACGTGCGGCGCCACCCACTTCGCGCCGACATAAAACATTTGTTTCATTGAATTACAGCATCAACTTTTATATTCGGCGTAAAATATTTATAATGGCATCAGGATAATTCTCGTCTCGGTTGTTAAAAAAATAATTTCACTGGTTATGAGCGAGGAGCAAACGAGGGCTGATGAACGCCCGATAAGTAGCTTTAAATTCGACGTTTGAACACTTACCAACTTCTGCCAATATTTGGCTCCCAAACAAAACAGGACCTCAAAGTTCGGCGACTTAATCCGGTTTCATACTGGGAGGAAATGGAACCTCAAAGGCGCTCTTTTAAGTTTTAACTTCGAGTCGCGTCGCCTCTCGCAGACGGGTGACCATGGCGCGCGACACAAACGACTCCAAACGTCTCGTTCCCCGGCACGATTAATTCGAATAAAATCATCGCAGTTTATTCCGGCGAGCTGTGATGGCGTCCGCCCGCGAGAGAACTCTCATTTACAATTCCAATTAAGGACGGCTCCCGTTTACTTTGTCTTGAAGTAACAAATCAAGAAATAACTTTCTACTAACTACAATAGCAAACATTTATAATTGCTTACTTAAGTTATTAGCTGCCTTACCTTGTTTTATTTTGTTGGAGATAGCGGGGAGGCGAGCGATTCTCGGAAAGGGGAAGAAGCCCTAATGTACTTGTACGATTGTAGAATGATAAGTCCTTTTCAGCCAAATGTTTCATCAAAATTTTCAGAGACCGGTTCAATAATAAAATCATATTTTCGATTCCATATCACAAAAAGATCGTAATATTCATAAATCATAAGTATACTTAACCCGTCGATCGTGAAAAAAAACAGAATGTAAATATAATAGTATAAACAAAACTCATTTCAGTAGAACAGAACTAATGATGTTCATTTGCTCGTGAAATTCTAAATACGCCCGAATGCAACTGAAATATCCAATATTACTGATTTTACATTACAGATGAACACTTCTCGTATAATTTTGTTTTGTTATGTAACTTGTGAGTGAGAGATCGCTTATATTATGTGCTTATCTGGCAAGTATAATAATAATGACAATATACAATCAAGTAAACATAATAATTCATAGGTGGATTGTGAACCTACGTAATTTGGTCAAATTATGTCAATCTTAATTCCTAGCATACAAAATATGACGCCGACATTGATTTAAGGTAACCCGACCAATTAACCTACATAGGTCCGTCATTTACCTTTAAATCAATTTTGTTGTTACAAGTTACCTACATGATACATCATATAGAAAGAAATATATGATTTAGGAATTAAGAGTCGTGACACATCTGCGGAACGTACAGCGCCGAACGTTCGGCCTAATGCGCTCGCAATGTATTTCAAGTTCTCTATGACAAATCAGCGTTAATTACGCCGCGTTCGACGTAGCGCGTAAACTTCCGTCGAGCGATATTTTCAGCCGCATATGTATTTTGCATAGCAGGCGATATGTTTGTCATAACAACTGAATATTGCGACTGACACTTCAGCCGCTGAAATTTCGGCGCCATACGTTCTGCAGATATTGTGTCCATACGTCAGCTCCTTTCATAGAGCATGTTTAGATATTATGTGTTGTGTCGTGTCTAGTTTTCTTCAGCGTGTTATACTTTATTTGCCTCAATAAAATTTTAATTAATAATCTCGGTAAATGGGCGATTAGGCGCTGTTTACACCGCGTCAACAGCCTCAGAAACCCCAAGCAGTAATGAACCCAGTTCACACATGACCATATAAATCATAGTGAGTGACGGGAATTGACGTATCAGCTCATATATCAGGCGCGGGAGTTCTGACACCCACTTAGCGGTAGCACGCTGAACTCTAATACGATTATGAACTAAATATCGTTCAGTATTTTATTGATACTAGCATCAATAATCTCTATAGAGAGCCGAATGACGTGGTCTAGATTTGCCCGTAAGTTCTTTTGCTTCGTAGAAAAAGTAAAAAAGTTGATGTTTGCCACAGTGGTCAGTGACCAATAAATTGTTTAAAATGTACTTTATTTTAGTTATGTATACGAGCTGTTACCACTTAGCTTTTTTGTGTTTATGAGTAATACTTTTAAAATGCTTAAATGTTTTTTAAGCTGAATTAATAATAATCATTAAATTATTGATCATTATAATTGATTATATACTTTGTCTTTTGTATGATACGTAAATAAATACAGAACAATATTATTAAATACAGTGTGAACAAAACGGTCAGCAGTCGGCGCTTCTGTTAGTCCATTTATATTTTTGTGGAGAAACAATAGCTGGCACATAAATAAAAAGTACGAGCGTGCGATAATAAAATGGCTGTTGAACATAAAATAGTTCTTATTTCAATACTCGTCGTAACTCTTCCTCGTCGGATAAATGATCTATTGCCATTTACCGATTATATTTGTGTTGTCGACGCGACGGTAGATACTAGATATGATACGATATTCTACGAGTTACTCACGACGTAGCGTCGTGGCTACGTGTGTCGTGCTACGTCGTAGAATATACTTTCGCGTGCCGTAGCCTCGTCCCGATATAGTGGCGACTGGAGTCGTATGTTAATGACATACGACGTGGTCGTATTACGTCACATTCGTCATGGGTGACATATTATCCATACTAATCCATACTTCCATATCTATACTAATATTATAAATGCGAAAGTGTGTCTGTCCATCTGTCTGTCTGTCTGTCTGTGTCTGTCTGTCTGTTACCTCTTCACGCCCAAACCGCTGAACCGATTTTGACTAAATTTGCTATGGGGATACTTTGAGACCCGAGAAATGACATAGAATACTTTTTATCCCGAAAAAATGTACGGTTCCTCCGCGATAAACGAATTTTGGCGCAACGGAGTTGCGGGCGTCATCTAGTTTCACTATAAAGTTACTATCCTAATAACTGTCGTTTTTTTTTAAACATTTATAATAATCTTCATTTCTAAAGTTATTTACCAAACTATGCGAATTCTCATAGCCCATGATTCTCACAGGCCTTAAGAAAGCTTACATAATAATTATTATTGTTCATGTGTCGAAAAAAGTTTGAGAACAGCTGTTGAGCTTAACACAAGATCATGCCAAACGTTGTTACTATCACGTCGTCTTACGTTTATTTTGTGCATTATTTCACGTGACCTCGTGTCGCGTCGTAAGATGTCTCATCAGTCATCACGATACGACATGTCGTAGCTCTGAATGTTGCATCATTCCGAAATAATTCCGGATTCCGGGTTATGTGGAGCGCGCGACCGCGGATGTGACGACTGAAAACTAATTAATGCCAGAAAGTTCGTTGATTACTTTACTCGGATTTTTCGTTTTAATTTTAAAATGTTTTGATGTTACTCTCATTAATTTATTCTAGAGGTTTATGGGACAAAATTTAGGTAAAAAGAAAGATTAAAAAATTATATATTTTTTTTAATGAAAAAAGGGGGCAAACGAGCAAACGGGTCACCTGATGGAAAGCAACTTCCGTCGTCCATGGACACTCGCAGCATCAGAAGAGCTGCAGGTGCGTTGCCGGCCTTATACGAGGGAATAGGGTCATAAGGTAGGGGAGGGTAGGGAAGTAAATAAGGGAGGTTAGGGAAGGGAAAAAGGGTAGGGGATTGGGCCTCCGGTAAACTCATTCACTCTGCGAAACACAGCGCAAGGGCTGTTTCACGCCGGTTTTCTGTGAGCCCGTGGTATTTCTCCGGTCGAGCCGGCCCATTCGTGCCGAAGCATGGCTCTCCCACGGTGTATTATTATTTTATGTTTAGTTTTTGATCAGGATTAAATTTAAAATGAAGAGTTTGACAGATAATAATGTTTGGAGCTTATGCCAAAATTCGTATTTTAATTACAGTTTAGTAATAATAAATTTATTAACAGTTAAGTATTAATTTTCTGCGTGCATGTTTTATTTTAATAAATATTTAAAGCTACTTTACGTATTAGAAAAATATATCCACTTTACAACAAGTGTAGTTAAAAGAATGTTTATTTCGCAGAGTCGCATCACAAATTGATTATAACTTCAATGCACAACAAGTTACACATAAGAAATGTTTTAATAAAGTGCATACAGCGTTACACTTATCCTCGGGAGTTTCATATCTGAGTTTGTTCCTAACTCATACTGAGCTCTCGCACAACTTGCTAGATATTATTAACTCGTGAATGAGCAATTCTTGTTACTGCAATAGGACGGATTTTAATGGGAGGTACATGTTTTTGTATATAATAATATGTGGTCACATAGGACAATAAAAACACCGCGGTTTTAAAAAGTCTGAACTGTCACCACCAATTTTTATCTAGAATAATATTTTCGAGAATCTAGAATAACATCAGTGGACCTTAATTTATTCGTAAAATATAATTCTATAACATTATATTTTCTTGAAATAATATTATCACAGTAATATTATCTTGGCGGCCATATATTTCTTCAATTAACGGTCGCCCTTTTTCATAAGTTTAATTAATTGAGATAAAGTCAGCTTTGTACATTACCATTAAAATAACGCGGGTCCGAAGGACCCTCACACAAAAAGCTAACAAGGAGATGCGAGCCGGATTCGCGGTCGGGGAACGGCGGTAGTGCGCGTTTGCGGCCGAGCCGGGGCGCGCGGGGGGTCGCAAGGGGTCTTTACGACCCCTAAATTTAATTTTATGTGTGCTGCGATCAGAGCTCGAAAACAATATGAGAGGTAATCCAGACCGTTACGTTTATTTAACAGTGTACAGCGCTAATGTACTACGCGGTCATATTTTTTTAGAAAAGCGAACAATTGCCAGGCTGAGTTTGGGTTTTTCAGTTTGTAATAAAAGTCTCATTAAGGCTATTAATACATTGAAATTATTCTGAATTAAGTAAGCTTAATGAAAAGATAATATTAAGTAATTATCTACGTAAATTCTTTACTTCTTAGTTCTTGCATTACTAAAACAACTAAAACAAATCCCTCGTAACACTGAAATAGTCGTTTTTAATTACACTTAACCCCGAACGCAGTTGACTCACAAAACAGCGTTAATATTCCGCTGAAATACTAACAAAAGAAGCTTAAAGTTACTCTACCACTTGCACATAAACCCCGGGCAAGATTAACGCGCGGCATAATGGGTTAAGCTGCTCATAAGCTGATCAATGACAAATACAAGCACATTGTGAGCTCTCGAGCTATTGAGCACTTTTAATGATGAGCTTTATGCTGTTATAAATCGGATTTTGCTCGATATTTCGGATTAATTAAGGTACTTAATTTGAGATTAAAACTTCCATCGGATTTTTAAGATTTTCTTTGGCTATTTTCATTTTTTAAATTCCTTTTGTATAGGTTAAATAGTATATTACAATTTATTTTTTTACATATTATTATTATTATGTTTTTTTTTTTTACTTTTACGTTATAATATCTACACATACCCTCACACGAATGTAAATCAATACTCAACACAGTGTCACATATTTTATTGCTTACATGTGTAAGTGTTATTCTGTTGGTGTGGGGCTGATGCTGATGCTGCGGCCGCTCCAAACTTCAGCTCATACGTAATTGAACGGGGATCGATATGCCAGTGATCCATCTTGTGGTCTTAGGGAGACAAATGCCGATTTAAGGATGCCTTTTTACGTGAGCGAAATGAAAGTTTGACTAAAACGCTACCTGAGATGCTCCTTAATGATCCACCGAATTCAGCTTTTTGTAACGTTACGTCATCCGGTATGGCTTTTTGAGACTAAGAGGCTGTTTTACCACTTACTGAGACGTGCCGGATAGGCTATACACTTATCTAATAGATAGAGTACAAAGTATCTGTCAGATAAGATGTGAATAGTCTATCCGGCAGATATCAGGAAGTGGTGAAACCGGCCCTAATATTTTGTAACGATTTCGAAAATTATATTACGAGTCTGAGTCGCAGTTGCTATCAATTACAGTAATGTTTATAAAATATACCTATTAATTAGATAATATTATAGTAGATTTATCTTTCGTTGACTATTTCTTGAATATCATACATTTTACTCAATACATTTAGATTACATATTACATAATATTACTCAATATAAATGAGAAACACGACACAATACAAAACATTACAAATGAGTCGAAAATCAACGTGACGCGGTTTTAAATTAAGATTTTAATTAATAATTCATTGACTACCCAAGATGATACATATTTAATAATAATTGCAGAAATTGAAAATTTGCGCAACGCCGTTTCTGTATCGTGATTAAATAACAATGTTCAATTTTTTATTTCTTTAAAATGTAACGTTTCGTTGCGTGGCGTAATCTGACCCTAAAGGTACAAGTTTGAATCGAGCGATACGCAATAACTGCAGACGACGTGTCGTCTGCGGAGGGTATTTCTATGAAATACCCTCCGCAGCTGGCGACACTTATTCATAGAAATACATAGAAACCAGTAGTCGCGGCGACACGTCGTTTGCAATAATTGTCGCGTGTCGCTCGGTTCTAGCTTGCATAAGGTACAAGTACTCTAGTCTTGTGATGGGATTCTAATAGTATCCGGCTGGTAACCGAAGTAGTTTGTAACCCGCACCGGAAGTTAGTAACCGCGACCCCCCCCCCCCGCGCGAGAAGCTTCAGCGTCTTGAACTTACACAGGTAAGTATATGCGGTTATAATAGCTGCAGCCATACAAACTACTAATAACTAAGTAGATATAGTTACATTAGCATCCTGGGTGTTTTATCTAAATTCTAACCTATGCATAGATCTTCAAAAATCACATTGAGTATTCTAATATGATTTTTTACTAACCTGAATAGTTTGCGAGAGAGACTCTTCCAAAGTGGAAAAATGTGTCCCCCCTCTAACTTCTAAAGTACGGGCATGATAAGTCTAAAATAAATATAATATGATGTACTTACATTACTATAAAAACCACCAACGAAAATTGGTTTGAACGAGATCTAGAAAGTCGTTTTTTATACGTCATAAATGGTAAACCTTAATTTAATTTTCATTAAATCAACTGAAAAATCAAAATCCTCTTTTTCATAAAAATAAACCAATAATATTGCTGCTGCGAGTGCCTCGCACTTGACCAATATTTATTACTTATACGTAGGTACGTAGTAAAAGCGCGTAAAGGATTGAATTTGAGAGTACAGTAATTGTTTTTGAAAATTAGATGCATCTTTGTGATTTTCTTCTATCGAGAATTTTTTATTTTGTAATTAGTTATCGTGTTTTAGCTTGGTCGGACTCTTGGAAATATAATAATATAATGTAGTTATCTATTTTATATTTAAAAAATGAAACAATTCTAGGCTTATTTTCAAGTATAAAAATGAATTAAAATATCGAAAATTTTGCTTCAATCGCGTTCTTAATCATAAAAATAATCGGCCAAGTGCGAGTCGGACTCGCGCACGAAGGGTTCCGTACCATTATAGAGCGAAAATAAGGAAAAAATGTGTTTTTTGTATGGGAGCCCCCCTTAATTATTTATTTTATTTTAATTTTATTATTTAATATTAAAGGACACATTTATTATTAAGGGTTTTGTGAAAATTTCAAGTGTCTATATGTTTAAATTATTGATTACGAGCCAAAAAGACCAAACGTTGTTTACGTTTGTTGTATGGGAGCTCCCCTTAAATATTAACTTTATTTTGTTTTTAGTATTTGTTGTAATAGCGGCATCAGAAATGCATAATTTTTAAAAAACTCAGAAGTCTCGCTATAGCGGTTCTTGAGTTACAGTCTGGAGACAGACTGACAGACGGACAGACATCGAAGTCTCAGTAATAGGGTCCCGCTTTACCCTTTAGGTTAGGAACCCTAATTAAAGTTTAGTTTGAGTTAAAGTTTGATTCAAATGAATTTATCATTAAATTTCAAAGATCAAACTACGAAACTGTAACTCAATTCTTATTTCTTTACACTATAATATAGTCTTCTAGTAACTCATTTCTTTATATGGTGACTATATTAAGAAATGAGTAGTAAAACTGGGTCCGCAAAAATTTGCAGTAATGTTTAGTGTCGCTAAAATTATTAAACCTCGTTTAAATACTTTAAAGTGCACATCGTAAACATCTGTAATATTAGCAGTGTAGTGTTTTAATAAACGTCGGAGTATTCTAGTAAAATGCGGCAGGGAGTTAATCTAGTAATAGTTTGCACTTTGCACTTTGTTGTGGAGCGCCACTTAAACTTTATTAATCTATATCTATATCTTCTATATATTATATAAAACTCAAAGGTGACTGACTGACATGGTGATCTATCAACGCACAGCCCAAACCACTGGACGGATCGGGCTGAAATTTGGCATGCAGGTAGATGTTATGACGTAGACATCCGCTAAGAAAGGATTTAGATAAATTCTCACCCCAAGGGGTTCAAATAGGGGATGAAAGTTTGTATACAATGTATAATAATACTTTTTAACGCGAGCAATGCCGCTGGCAAAAGCTGGTGAATATATAAGTTCCGCTTTTTTATCTAACCGCATCAAAAGACCTGTGATTTTTAAAGACTTAGCGCAGACTAGCTAGAGATTACTTTGATTGGTCGGTCTAGAAAGTAATTGTATAATGTATAGTTACCACAAGTCGGTAATAGTACTTACCACACACTGGGTGGGTGGGTAGTCGACTTTATCTTGTTTTTTTATATTATAATTATTATGTTTTTTATCATCGGTCGCACTATAGCCCGTTTGCACTGAATCTTCATTCATTAACCAGCTGTAGCTCGTCGAAATTTAATTAGTGAGTTCGACGACTGTATCGCACTGATGAGTTGTTGAGGCTGTCTTAAAAACTTGCAGGATTCGATCATCTTACAGCTGGAGATTTAGTAGGTACTTTACATACATTACTATACGGCGATAATACTTTCAAATGACATTATAATAAAGATGAATGATTATCCGTTTTTGTCGAATCTGTTTATGAATGTCCGAGACTGATGTTTTTAGACGAAGAAAAACGTAAGCTACTTTTAACCTGGATAAATTTACGGTTCTCTTGCACTACTCTTACGACGGCTAAGATAGTAAAATTTCTGTAGTATTTATAAAATATAAAATTGGTTTATTTTTAGATAATATACGAACTTACGCCCTAGTAAAATATTCAAGGCTCTATTTTGAAAATGTCATCAAACGCACGATAGGATAAAAGTATTCATAGACGAAAATTCCAAGTAACGTTCAAATAACTTCAAATGTATGACGATCGTTCTAAGCTCGCCAACGGAGACCCTAGCCGCTTACTCTATTATTGCGTTACTTGGAAACTGATGCCATGAAATAAGCCTTTTCATAAACATCACCCCATTACAATAAGTATAAAAGATTCCTTTCGGTCCCAAGACCTCGCTTTATTTTTACGCTCGCAGAGAAAAAGTATCATAATTTCGCACGTGACACCTTTCATTAAAAAACGTATGAGAAAAACGGCGGCGGTTAGACCGTAAACGTATCTGAGTAACAATTTATCTGGCGACTTACGAGTAACCCAGGTGCGCGTCGGCTCAGCGCGGGAGATACATTTTTCTTTACAACTTCAATTTATATTTTCGACATGCAAATGCTGTAATTTATTACTGATCCAAACTTTCTCACTCATTTCAACTTTCCTCACTTTTTCTCGGATTAATCCTCGATGATTGCTCAGGAAAAGGTGGATAATGTGGGATAAGTGTAACGAATCTTTCGCGGAAAGCCAATTCGTTACAGCAATAAAATAAATACTTCTCGGAAGACACATCGCAAAAAATGAATGAATTGATTGTTGTTTTGGTTGATAATATAGATATAATACGATGTAATTATTTCTTTTTTTTTCTGTCTCATTAATGACTGACTTTGACAAACTGCCTCCTCAAATCCTCAGCCTCAACAATCTATTAGTACTATCTAGTAGGTACTAATGGATTGTTGAGGCTGAGGATCGGATAATCTTGCAGCTAGAAATCAAACACAAAGCTTGGCACATATTACTACAGCACAGATTTCATAGCGTGGGGGCTAGAACTGTTGGTTGCTGTAAATTACTGTTGTTTAAGGAAATAAATTTTATTATTATTATTATTTATTTATAATTTAATAGGCGATGAAACTTAATTGTAACACCTTTTTTGTCTAGTAGATTTTGAAATGTATAATATTATAATCGTAGCATTGAAAAATACGTCTCACTTTTTTTACATTGAACCTGCAATCTACTTGTAAGTTTTACAGCGCTGCACGCTGGCACCAGTAAGCGAGACCTATGTGAAGTTAGCAACCAAGTACAAGGTAAATAGTTTTTATATATGTCATTCGATTGTACCCGGAGTGTACCCGATTGTACCGCAATTGAAATCGTTTGTACCTCAATAGGGTAGAAATGGGGGGGGTGGTAAAATTTGCTTAGCAACCGACATAAAGATACCGGAATTTCAATGATGCCATCTGGAAGAGAATCGTTTGTACCGGATTGTACCAGTTTTTAAAGTTTAATTTTTTTTTTATTTTACAAAAAAAAAACAAAAAATTTTTTTTTTCTAAAAATTAGTCTTTGTATGGAGTAGAAGGAAAGAAAGTATATAAAGCAGTACAAATGAGTAAAAGAAGTTATTTTTTTTATTTCTCCACAATAATTAGGCACAATTTTCAAGAAATAATGACCGAGAACCGATTCGGTCTTGATGAAACATCCTATATCTTACTATAAAACTCGGAGTTAAATTTTGCAACTTTTATCCTTTGTATCTCTCCAAAACAGAAAGATTATTAAAGAAGATACAATTTTTTTTGTACTAACTTAAAAAATTATGAGGTAGAAACGATTTTTCATATAGTAACAACGTCAGAGATTCGATCGGTCTTGACGAATTTTTCTATATCTTACTTTGAAACTCGGTGTTAAATTTTGCAACTTCTATCGTTTGTGCCTCTCCAAAACAGAAAGATTATTAAAGAAGATACTATTTTCTTTGCACGTACTTAAAAAATCATGAGGTACAAACGATTTTTCATATAGTAACAACGTCAGAGATTCAATCGGTATCGACGAATTTTCCCATATCTAACTATGAACTCGGAGTTAAATTTTGCAACTTCTATCGTTTGTACCTCTCCAAAACTGAAAGAATATTAAAGAAGATACTATTTCCCTTAAAGTTACACAAAAATTCTTGAGGTACAAACGATTTTTCATATAGTAACAACGTCAGAGATTCAATCGGTATTGACGAATTTTCCCATATCTTACTATAAACTCGGGGTTAAATTTTGCAACTTCTATCGTTTGTACCTCTCCAAAACTGAAAGATTATTAAAGAAAATACTATTTTCCTTAAAGTAACATAAAAATTCTTGAGGTACAAACGATTTTTCATATAGTAACAACGTCAGAGATTCAATCAGTATCGACGAATTTTCCCATATCTAACTATGAACTCGGAGTTAAATTTTGCAACTTCTATCGTTTGTACCTCTCCAAAACTGAAAGAATATTAAAGAAGATACTATTTCCCTTAAAGTTACACAAAAATTCTTGAGGTACAAACGATTTTTCATATAGTAATAACGTCAGAGATTCAATCGGTATTGACGAATTTTCCCATATCTTACTATAAACTCGGGGTTAAATTTTGCAACTTCTATCGTTTGTACCTCTCCAAAACTGAAAGATTATTAAAGAAAATACTATTTTCCTTAAAGTAACATAAAAATTCTTGAGGTACAAACGATTTTTCATATAGTAACAACGTCAGAGATTCAATCAGTATCGACGAATTTTCCCATATCTAACTATGAACTCGGAGTTAAATTTTGCAACTTCTATCGTTTGTACCTCTCCAAAACTGAAAGAATATTAAAGAAGATACTATTTCCCTTAAAGTTACACAAAAATTCTTGAGGTACAAACGATTTTTCATATAGTAACAACGTCAGAGATTCAATCGGTATTGACGAATTTTCCCATATCTTACTATAAACTCGGGGTTAAATTTTGCAACTTCTATCGTTTGTACCTCTCCAAAACTGAAAGATTATTAAAGAAAATACTCTTTCCCTTAAAGAAACATAAAAATTCTTAAAGTACAAACGATTTTTCATATAGTAACAACGTCAGAGATTCAATCGGTATCGACGAATTTTCCCATATCTAACTATGAACTCGGAGTTAAATTTTACAACTTCTATCGTTTGTACCTCTCCAAAACTGAAAGAATATTAAAGAAGATACTATTTCCCTTAAAGTTACACAAAAATTCTTGAGGTACAAACGATTTTTCATATAGTAACAACGTCAGAGATTCAATCGGTATTGACGAATTTTCCCATATCTTACTATAAACTCGGGGTTAAATTTTGCAACTTCTGTCGTTTGTACCTCTCCAAAACTGAAAGATTATTAAAGAAAATACTCTTTCCCTTAAAGTAACATAAAAATTCTTGAGGTACAAACGATTTTTCATATAGTAACAACGTCAGAGATTCCATCGGTCTTGACGAATTTTCCCATATCTTACTAAAAAGTCGGAGTTAAATTTTGCAACTTCTATCGTTTGTACCTCTCCAAAACTGAAAGATTATTAAAGAAGATACTCTTTCCCTTAAAGTAACAGAAAAATTCTTGAGGTACAAACGATTTTTCATATAGTAAAAACGTCAGAGATTCCATCGGTCTTGACGAATTTTGATATATCTTACTTGAAAACTCGGAGTTAAATTTTGCATTTTCTATCGTTTGTACCTCTCCAAAACTAAAAGAATATTAAAGAAGATACTATTTTCCTTAAAGTTACACAAAAATTCTTGAGGTACAAACGATTTTTCATATAGTAACAACGTCAGAGATTCAATCGGTCTTGACGAATTTTCCCATATCTTACTAAAAACTTGGAGTTAAATTTTGCAACTTCTATCGTTTTTACCTCTCCAAAACTGAAAGATTATTAAAGAAGATACTTTTTCCCTTAAAGTAATATAAAAATTCTTGAGGTACAAACGATTTTTCATATAGTAACAACGTCAGAGATTCAATCGGTATCGACGAATTTTCCCATATCTAACTATGAACTCGGAGTTAAATTTTGCAACTTCTATCGTTTATACCTCTCCAAAACTGAAAGAATATTAAAGAAAATACTATTTTCCTTATTTAACCAAAAAAATTCTTGAGGTACAAACGATTTTTCATATAGTAACAACGTTAGAGATTCGATCGGTCTTGACGAATTTTCCTATATCTTACTATAAAACTCGGAGTAAAATTTTGCAACTTCTATCGTTTGTACCTCTCCAAAACTGAAAGAATATTAAAGAAGATACTATTTCCCTTAAAGTTACGCAAAAATTCTTGAGGTACAAACGATTTTTCATATAGTAACAACGTCAGAGATTCCATCGGTATTGACGAATTTTCCCATATCTTACTATAAACTCGGGGTTAAATTTTGCAACTTCTATCGTTTGTACCTCTCCAAAACTGAAAGAATATTAAAGAAAATACTATTTCCCTTATTTTACCAAAAAAATTCTTGAGGTACAAACGATTTTTCATATAGTAACAACGTCAGAGATTCCATCGGTCTTAACGAATTTTTATATATCTTACTTGAAAACTCGGAGTTAAATTTTGCATTTTCTATCGTTTGTACCTCTCCAAAACTGAAAGAATATTAAAGAAGATACTATTTCCCTTAAAGTTACACAAAAATTCTTGAGGTACAAACGATTTTTCATATAGTAACAACGTCAGAGATTCGATCGGTATCGACGAATTTTCCCATATCTAACTATGAACTCGGAGTTAAATTTTGCAACTTCTATCGTTTATACCTCTCCAAAACTGAAAGAATATTAAAGAAAATACTATTTTCCTTATTTAACCAAAAAAATTCTTGAGGTACAAACGATTTTTCATATAGTAACAACGTTAGAGATTCGATCGGTCTTGACGAATTTTCCTATATCTTACTATAAAACTCGGAGTAAAATTTTGCAACTTCTATCGTTTGTACCTCTCCAAAACTGAAAGAATATTAAAGAAGATACTATTTCCCTTAAAGTTACGCAAAAATTCTTGAGGTACAAACGATTTTTCATATAGTAACAACGTCAGAGATTCCATCGGTATTGACGAATTTTCCCATATCTTACTATAAACTCGGGGTTAAATTTTGCAACTTCTATCGTTTGTACCTCTCCAAAACTGAAAGAATATTAAAGAAAATACTATTTCCCTTATTTTACCAAAAAAATTCTTGAGGTACAAACGATTTTTCATATAGTAACAACGTCAGAGATTCCATCGGTCTTAACGAATTTTTATATATCTTACTTGAAAACTCGGAGTTAAATTTTGCATTTTCTATCGTTTGTACCTCTCCAAAACTGAAAGAATATTAAAGAAGATACTATTTCCCTTAAAGTTACACAAAAATTCTTGAGGTACAAACGATTTTTCATATAGTAACAACGTCAGAGATTCGATCGGTATTGACGAATTTTCCCATATCTTACTATAAACTCGGAGTTAAATTTTGCAACTTCTATCGTTTGTACCTCTCCAAAACTGAAAGAATATTAAAGAAAATACTCTTTCCCTTAAAGTAACATAAAAATTCTTGAGGTACAAAAGATTTTTCATATAGTAACAACGTCAGAGATTCAATCGGTATCGACGAATTTTCCCATATCTAACTATGAACTCGGAGTTAAATTTTACAACTTCTATCGTTTTTACCTTTCCAAAACTGAAAGGTTATTAAAGAAGATACTCTTTCCCTTGAAGTAACACAAAAATTCTTGAGGTACAAACGATTTTTCATATAGTAACAACGTCAGAGATTCAATCGGTCTTGACGAATTTTCCCATATCTTACTAAAAACTTGGAGTTAAATTTTGCAACTTCTATCGTTTTTACCTGTCCAAAACTGAAAGATTATTAAAGAAGATACTTTTTCCCTTAAAGTAATATAAAAATTCTTGAGGTACAAACGATTTTTCATATAGTAACAACGTCAGAGATTCAATCGGTATCGACGAATTTTCCCATATCTAACTATGAACTCGGAGTTAAATTTTGCAACTTCTATCGTTTATACCTCTCCAAAACTGAAAGAATATTAAAGAAAATACTATTTTCCTTATTTAACCAAAAAAATTCTTGAGGTACAAACGATTTTTCATATAGTAACAACGTTAGAGATTCGATCGGTCTTGACGAATTTTCCTATATCTTACTATAAAACTCGGAGTAAAATTTTGCAACTTCTATCGTTTGTACCTCTCCAAAACTGAAAGAATATTAAAGAAGATACTATTTCCCTTAAAGTTACGCAAAAATTCTTGAGGTACAAACGATTTTTCATATAGTAACAACGTCAGAGATTCCATCGGTATTGACGAATTTTCCCATATCTTACTATAAACTCGGGGTTAAATTTTGCAACTTCTATCGTTTGTACCTCTCCAAAACTGAAAGAATATTAAAGAAAATACTATTTCCCTTATTTTACCAAAAAAATTCTTGAGGTACAAACGATTTTTCATATAGTAACAGCGTCAGAGATTCCATCGGTCTTAACGAATTTTTATATATCTTACTTGAAAACTCGGAGTTAAATTTTGCATTTTCTATCGTTTGTACCTCTCCAAAACTGAAAGAATATTAAAGAAGATACTATTTCCCTTAAAGTTACATAAAAATTCTTGAGGTACAAACGATTTTTCATATAGTAACAACGTCAGAGATTCAATCGGTATCGACGAATTTTCCCATATCTAACTATGAACTCGGAGTTAAATTTTGCAACTTCTATCGTTTGTACCTCTCCAAAACTGAAAGAATATTAAAGAAGATACTATTTCCCTTGAAGTCACACAAAAATTCTTGAGGTACAAACGATTTTTCATATAGTAACAACGTCAGAGATTCAATCGGTATTGACGAATTTTCCCATATCTTACTATAAACTCGGGGTTAAATTTTGCAACTTCTATCGTTTGTACCTCTCCAAAACTGAAAGAATATTAAAGAAGATACTAGTTCCCTTAAAGTTACACAAAAATTCTTGGGGTACAAACGATTTTTCATATAGTAACAACGTCAGAGATTCAATCGGTATTGACGAATTTTCCCATATCTTACTATAAACTCGGGGTTAAATTTTGCAACTTCTATCGCTTGTAACCGATATCAAGACCGATCGAACCTCTAACGTTGTTACTATGTGAAAAATCGTTTGTACCTCAAGAATTTTTTTGGTTAAATAAGGAAAATAGTATTTTCTTTAATATTCTTTCAGTTTTGGAGAGGTACAAACGATAAAAGTTGCAAAATTTAACTCCGAGTTTTATAGTAACATATAGGAAAATTCGTCAAGACCGATGGAATCTCTGACGTTGTTACTATATGAAAAATCGTTTGTACCTCAAGAATTTTTTTGGTTAAATAAGGAAAATAGTATTTTCTTTAATATTCTTTCAGTTTTGGAGAGGTACAAACGATAGAAGTTGCAAAATTTAACCCCGAGTTTATAGTAAGATATGGGAAAATTCGTCAATACCGATGGAATCTCTGACGTTGTTACTATATGAAAAATCGTTTGTACCTCAAGAATTTTTGTGTAACTTTAAGGGAAATAGTATCTTCTTTAATATTCTTTCAGTTTTGGAGAGGTACAAACGATAGAAGTTGCAAAATTTAACTCCGAGTTCATAGTTAGATATGGGAAAAATCGTTTGTAGCTCAAGAATTTTTATGTTACTTTAAGGGAAAGAGTATTTTCTTTAATAATCTTTCAGTTTTGGAGAGGTACAAACGATAGAAGTTGCAAAATTTAACCCCGAGTTTATAGTAAGATATGGGAAAATTCGTCAATACCGATTGAATCTCTGACGTTGTTACTATATGAAAAATCGTTTGTACCTCAAGAATTTTTGTGTAACTTTAAGGGAAATAGTATCTTCTTTAATATTCTTTCAGTTTTGGAGAGGTACAAACCATAGAAAATGCAAAATTTAACTCCGAGTTTTCAAGTAAGATATATAAAAATTCGTCAAGACCGATGGAATCTCTGACGTTGTTACTATATGAAAAATCGTTTGTACCTCAAGAATTTTTTTGATACTTTAAAGGAAAGAGTATCTTCTTTAATAACCTTTCAGTTTTGGAGAGGTACAAACGATAGAAGTTGCAAAATTTAACTCCGACTTTTTAGTAAGATATGGGAAAATTCGTAAAGACCGATGGAATCTCTGACGTTGTTACTATATGAAAAATCGTTTGTACCTCAAGAATTTTTGTGTCACTTTAAGGGAAATAGTATCTTCTTTAATATTCTTTCAGTTTTGGAGAGGTACAAACGATAGAAGTTGCAAAATTTAACTCCGAGTTTATAGTAAGATATGGGAAAATTCGTCAAGACCGATCGAATCTCTGACGTTGTTACTATATGAAAAATCATTTGTACCTCAAGAATTTTTGTGTAACTTTAAGGGAAATAGTATCTTCTTTAATATTCTTTGAGTTTTGGAGAGGTACAAACGATAGAAGTTGCAAAATTTAACTCCGAGTTTATAGTAAGATATGGGAAAATTCGTCAAGACCGATCGAATCTCTGACGTTGTTACTATATGAAAAATCGTTTGTACCTCAAGAATTTTTTTGGTTGAATAAGGAAAATAGTATTTTCTTTAATATTCTTTCAGTTTTGGAGAGGTATAAACGATAGAAGTTGCAAAATTTAACTCCGAGTTCATAGTTAGATATGGGAAAATTCGTCGATACCGATTGAATCTCTGACGTTGTTACTATATGAAAAATCGTTTGTACCTCAAGAATTTTTATGTTACTTTAAAGGAAAGAGTATTTTCTTTAATAACCTTTCAGTTTTGGAGAGGTACAAACGATAGAAGTTGCAAAATTTAACTCCGACTTTTTAGTAAGATATGGGAAAATTCGTAAAGACCGATGGAATCTCTGACGTTGTTACTATATGAAAAATCGTTTGTACCTCAAGAATTTTTGTGTCACTTTAAGGGAAATAGTATCTTCTTTAATATTCTTTCAGTTTTGGAGAGGTACAAACGATAGAAGTTGCAAAATTTAACTCCGAGTTTATAGTAAGATATGGGAAAATTCGTCAAGACCGATCGAATCTCTGACGTTGTTACTATATGAAAAATCGTTTGTACCTCAAGAATTTTTGTGTAACTTTAAGGGAAATAGTATCTTCTTTAATATTCTTTGAGTATTGGAGAGGTACAAACGATAGAAGTTGCAAAATTTAACTCCGAGTTTATAGTAAGATATGGGAAAATTCGTCAAGACCGATGGAATCTCTGACGTTGTTACTATATGAAAAATCGTTTGTACCTCAAGAATTTTTTTGGTTGAATAAGGAAAATAGTATTTTCTTTAATATTCTTTCAGTTTTGGAGAGGTATAAACGATAGAAGTTGCAAAATTTAACCCCGAGTTTATAGTAAGATATGGGAAAATTCGTCAATACCGATGGAATCTCTGACGTTGTTACTATATGAAAAATCGTTTGTACCTCAAGAATTTTTGTGTAACTTTAAGGGAAATAGTATCTTCTTTAATATTCTTTCAGTTTTGGAGAGGTACATACGATAGAAAATGCAAAATTTAACTCCGAGTTTTCAAGTAAGATATATAAAAATTCGTCAAGACCGATGGAATCTCTGTCGTTGTTACTATATGAAAAATCGTTTGTACCTCAAGAATTTTCGTGTAACTTTAAGGGAAAGAGTATCTTCTTTAATATTCTTTCAGTTTTGGAGAGGTACAAACGATAAAAGTTGCAAAATTTAACCCCGAGTTTATAGTAAGATATGGGAAAATTCGTCAATACCGATTGAATCTCTGACGTTGTTACTATATGAAAAATCGTTTGTACCTCAAGAATTTTTGTGTAACTTTAAGGGAAATAGTATCTTCTTTAATATTCTTTCAGTTTTGGAGAGGTACAAACGATAGAAGTTGCAAAATTTAACTCCGAGTTCATAGTTAGATATGGGAAAATTCGTCGATACCGATTGAATCTCTGACGTTGTTACTATATGAAAAATCGTTTGTACCTCAAGAATTTTTATGTTACTTTAAGGGAAAGAGTATTTTCTTTAATAATCTTTCAGTTTTGGAGAGGTAAAAACGATAGAAGTTGCAAAATTTAACTCCGAGTTTCAAAGTAAGATATAGGAAAATTCGTCAAGACCGATCGAATCTCTAACGTTGTTACTATGTGAAAAATCGTTTGTACCTCACGAATTTTTATGTAAATTGAAGGGTAATAGTATCTTCTTCAATAATCTTTCTGTTTTGGAGAGATACAAACGATAGAAGTTGCAAAATTTAACTTCGAGTTTTATAGCAAGATATAGAAAAATTCGTCAAGACCGATCGAATCTCTGACGTTGTTACTATAATATGAAAAATCGTTTGTACCTCATGGTTTTTTAAGTACGTGCAAAGAAAATAGTATCTTCTTTAATAATCTTTCTGTTTTGGAGAGGCACAAACGATAGAAGTTGCAAAATTTAACACCGAGTTTCAAAGTAAGATATAGAAAAATTCGTCAAGACCGATCGAATCTCTGACGTTGTTACTATATGAAAAATCGTTTCTACCTCATAATTTTTTAAGTTAGTACAAAGAAAATTGTATCTTCTTTAATAATCTTTCTGTTTTGGAGAGATACAAACGATAAAAGTTGCAAAATTTAACTCCGAGTTTTATAGTAAGATATAGGATATTTCATCAAGACCGAATCGGTTCTCGGTCATTATTTCTTGAAAATTGTGCCTAATTATTGTGGAGAAATAAAAAAAATAACTTCTTTTACTCATTTGTACTGCTTTATATACTTTCTTTCCTTCTACTCCATACAAAGACTTATTTTTAGAAAAAAAATTTTTTTTGTTTTTTTTTGTAAAATAAAAAAAAATTAAACTTTAAAAACTGGTACAATCCGGTACAAACGATTCTCTTCCAGATGGCATCATTGAAATTCCGGTATCTTTATGTCGGTTGCTAAGCAAATTTTACCACCCCCCCATTTCTACCCTATTGAGGTACAAACGATTTCAATTGCGGTACAATCGGGTACACTCCGGGTACAATCGAATGACATATATAAAAACCATTTACCTTGTACTTGGTTGCTAACTTCACATAGGTGTAAGCGAGCCCTCTTGTAGCGCCTCAAGGTGTTACGTAAGTGGAGCCTCATTAGAATGTAATTTTAAAGCGTTTTCACACTTTGAAATAAGTAGTTTTACAAGAAAGTTCTAGTTTTAAATGTGTATGTTAAATATATAAAACTCAAAGGTGACTGACTGACATGGTGATCTATCAACGCACAGCCCAAACCACTGGACGGATCGGACTGAAATTTGGCATGCAGGTAGATGTGATGACGTAGTCATCCGCTAAGAAAGGATTTTGATCAATTCCACCCCCAAGGGGTTAAAATAGGGGATGAATGTTTATATATAATAATACTTCTTAACGCGAGCGAAGCCGCGGGCAAAAGCTCGTAATATAATATGTTTGTTTTTAGACCCTACTTGATACATTCACCAGAATTTTTTTTTAGTTTGCTTTATTTATTTTTTGTACTATAATTACACATTGAGCTAAACATGGCGATTTTTACGATAGCAGCGGCTAACATGGAAAAAGGCAGCTGCTATTACTATAATAATAATAATAACTCCCACACCGATTTCGGTGACGATGGCCAGTTTCATTTAATCCAGGCCAGTTACGCAGGAGTAATTTTATAGTGCCCAAGTGTGTGCGAAGTACGCAAGAGCACCCTTTACTCCTTTACTCTCATAACCCAGTGGGACGGAAGACCGACCGACTGGCGAGAGATCAGGCACAGGACCAACTTTTTATATCGCTGACTGACTTTTATAGCCCATCCGACGCATGGATCTTATCTTACTTGTCAGATAATCAGGTGATCAACCTGCATTGTCCTAACCAAACTTGAAAATAACATGTTTCCAACGCGGGAATCGAACCCACGACCTCCGAGTCAAGACCTCTTTACCACTGGACCACGTTACGGAGACGTCTGAAGCTATTACTATAATATAGCTATAGTAATTATTGGTAATAGCGGCTGACTAGTTCCACATCCAGTTAGTGCTAGCTCGCTCGTGAGACGAGTTAGCTCCAAAGCATGATAATATGACCATTATGCCTATTTGATTGCCATAACAAGACTTTTATCATAATATCATAATTATTGCCTATGTAGAAGTAGGTATTTGTGGTAATGTAGGTATACACTATACATTATTCATCTCGTGTGTGCCGAAGGCTCCTGTCACGAAGTTAATGGAATTGTGGCGAGAGTTTCGATCTCGGCCTCGGCCCTGCGATAACTTTCGCCCGCAACCTTTGAACATTCCTCCAACTTCCCTATGAATAACGCGTCGCCGACACATGCCTTGACTTTGTATTAAGGATATTTTCTTTCACGTAGGTGACATATTTTCATCATCGATTCCATGAAGTGTTTGTATGTGTAAAGTTTGCTGTGAATTTCAAATGTTCTCAGTAAGTATAGCTACTTAATGGTTAGTTCAAAGCGTCAAAAATAAAAATATTAAAATTCTCGTACAGAATGTTCTAATTTAGTCATGGCTTTGCATGCAAAATGCAATTTGTGAAGATAGTATGAAAGTAACAAAGTGGTTATTAGGCACAGGGAAAAATGAGCCGATGCAACAAAATATACTTTAAATCACTGAAATAGATCAAGATAGATACCGCATGTCGCTCCATTTGTATGAAAACGACCGTGCCACTTTTTTATAGCTACTGTGACGTACGATGATAAGAAAAGTGCCCATTATCTAGGCCAACGTTTCTATTTGAATTTCTACAGCTCAATACGGCACTTTTAGGCATTTAGGCATTTTTTAATTCCGATTGACGTCCGAGTCCGATAGCAGACTAAAGAACAGACTTTCGAAAGACGAGTATTGCTCATCGTTTGGGAGCGCGATATGGCACGCGAAGTACATAATATACACATGCGGTATCTATCATGATCTATGTCTGTGCTATAAATATACACTTGCAGTATCCAAATCTTCAGTACCAAATCTTCTTTACGCCTAGATCAAACGGAGTGGTAAAATATATACTTTTACAGACAATTGGGGTTGAACATTCGTTGGGGGATTCTATCTGTCTCCGGCAAATCCCGGCGGTATCCGCATCTCGTACAAGGCGTCTATTAAAAACGTATAAAGTTTATCTTGATATTCAATTCGCCGCGAGCTCGCGAGCTCAGGCGCTCTATAAACCGTTTAGATCGCGAGATCGTGCGATAAATCTACGCGGCCCGTTACCCCGGCTTACCCTGCTTACCCCTACACGATCCAATCTAGCGCCAGGAGTGATCTATCATAGCGCTCTAATGACACTTTTGTCATCAAATACGGGACGTTATATAATGTGTTTCATACTTACCTACATACATAGGTACTTATGGAGAGTTGAATTATTGTCGTTTAGTTCCATTTGCCTTTTAGCTAATATTTGCGAATGAGTTAAATCTGCTACTTAATAATGATTTTTTTGTTTGACCTCCTGATAATCCACAACTTTTTTGACAGATACTCCATGTCAAGTTAAGTGGTGGATAACCTATCCGGCCAGAAATGCTTTCGAAGCTTAATATCACTAATGGCCACGTCGCTTAGGATTTAATTCATATTATAATATTTTACGAGTTTTACGACATAAATCAAAATAAAGTTTTTATATAAGCAATTACGTTAGCCGTTATTCAAAATCACAAATTAAATATTTATACTTGTAGCGTCAAAACTAATCAATTGAAATGTCAAGAGGTTCATGTCGGCTCGGCTGAAATCTGGTTAAATTAAAATCGCTGGCTTTTATTTTGTAGTCGGCGTTGCGATGAATGAGGGCGCCCGTGTAAACGCCCCACATGTCGGAGCTTAATTAAAACGAACGCCGTTGGGCCTCGGATCGTGCTGTCGTCGGACACTAGGTCGTCCGGCAGGTCGGATCGTCCAATAGGTCGGTTCGTCGGACAACAGGTCGGATTATTGTTGGAGATCAAAGTCGCGTCTCAAGATATCATGGCATCAAGTTGGGACGTCGTCTAACACATACTGTTAGACGACGTCCCAACTTGATGCCATGGTAGTGGAACATCAAGTCACGTCTCCGTATATCGGGTTGTCGTCGGGTCGGAAGGCCGTCGACTCGTCGGGTCGGATCGACAGGTCGTCGGGGGTCATGTCACAGGTACACGTGTCACGCCGTTAATTACGACGCGGCAAACACCGGAACATAATGGCGTCTGGTGTGCTCTCCACCAAACACCTATCAATTACTGGCCTACCAAGATTGAAAGCTGCTATTTCTCTATTTCTATTGAAGTGTCCAATAGGAATATTCCAAGTTTAATTTGTATTTGAGTTTGGAACGAAAATAAGTTTTAACGAAAATAAGGTCTCGAGAAGTTTTTTTTTCTCTTTAAACTTGCTGAATAATATTGCTTTTTAAAAACATTTACTTATACTATAACTAGATGGCTCGCATAAACTCTCCTTGTACTTCTACAAATATTTCAAGACTAAAATGAGCCAAATCGGTTCAGTCGTTCTCGAGTTTTAGCGAGATGAATAAAATTGAAAATTCATTTTTATTTATTTAGATACACTAAAACTAGTGTCACAGTCAATCAATAAAATTTCACGTTTCACTCTACTATCCACAAAAGAACACACGTACTATATTCGTTACTCATAGCATGAAATGTATTCTGTGAGCACCGATGCAGCAACAGTCCTTATAATTTAAAACTCGAGCGAACAAAGATTTATCGTCAGAGTAATTGGCAACGTGCACTTAGTTATTACGAATCGGTTCGCTCAAATGTTATCAATTGGAAGTAAATTGGTTTCCACAGACTATAAAGCGTCTGTTTGTCCCGCGGAAAGTTTGATAAATTCAATTTTGGAATGCCGGCGGAGCTGGCCCGCCCGCTCGATACTTTTTGCATAAATTCGCTTTGATTCTAATCGGAAGCTTCGGATCTAAGCGCTCGATCATTGGATTTAATTTATGGAAACCTTTGTGAAATACGGCCGATGCAAAATTCAGCGGAATTGCTTTTACATCATCATTTTAGCGTTTAATTGATTGCGATTAAACAAATGCTGGACATGGTGCTTTATTCCTATAACGAATAGAATTTTCGGTTGGTTTATGTTAGAAACAACAATATTTTATTTATTATAAGCCCACTTTGCTTGTTTGTACCTTTATGAGAATATCAGTTACTCTCCAAGGCTTCTTAAATTGGGATCACTGCATAAAAACATTACGTAGAAATATTTAGATAATTTAGTTAGCAGATATGCGGCTCAGTCGTTAGTCCATCGCCACCGTCACTGACAAAAATTGTTATAAAATGCGACTTTATGACGGCTAGGTTTTATTTTCTACCGACATTGGTCTAACGACCCATGCCGCTGCGCTTTGTAGATGTAAATAAATGAAACCTATATAAAACCGTGACATTTTATCGGCCTAATAATTTCGTTTTTGGACAATGGCGGTAGACACGGCCTTCTTCTGTGCATGGAGACGAAAGCAGCGAAGAACAGCGGAAAGAGACGGAGAGCGGTAGAGAGCAGCGGAGAGCGGCGGAGAGCGGCGGAGCGCGGGCCGGTGCGGGCTAATCACGCCTTCCGCACCCGAATCAAGTAAATGAGAAAACTTTCTAATTGGAATTTCAAATACGGCCGTCTGCTCACTCGAGGGCTTGCCGCGATTTCGATGTTATATTTTTGTGTTTATAAATTTAGAATACACAAAAGTTTGAGCAATAAAATATAAAAATTATAGCAGATTTTTGTTTTGTGTTTTGATTGAGCATTGAGACGCTATAAATATCCAAAGATGAGTAAGATTAGAAATCGTTAGTATAAAACTATTTCAATCTATTATTTAGCTCACTTAGCTTAGCTAAGATACTTTAGTATAAACACATTTATCTTTAAACAGTAGACAGCGACAGAACCAGAAGTTATTGTATTTAGTTGGCGATCAGCTGCAAACGTCTAGACGAGGAGATAAGCGTTGCCTTGTGCTACACCACCGCTACCACCGCGCTGATACAGCCGTCACCTGCCGCGATAACACGACTCAACAGTTTCTAGCGATAAAATTTTGTAGTAAAACCAATGAGGAAATTTTATTAAATCCAACGGATACAATTGTATCAACTACGAGTATTATTACATAAATATAAGAATTAAGAATTAAAAAAAATACATTATTATAATATCTTTGCGACCTACTCCAAAGTCTACGCTTTTATACGCCATTCTGCGCCTAAGCTACGTCATGCTACGCCGTAGCAAAACCATGCTACGTCGAAGCTACGTCGTGCTACGCCGTAGCAAAACCTTGCTACGTCGAAGCTACGTCGTGCTACGCCGTAGCAAAACAATGTTACGTCGAAGCTACGTCGTGCTACGGTGTAGTTACACCATGCTTTGCCACACCAAACGTACGTTTCTATAAAGTTACTAGCTCTTCTTCCTAAATGTTGGTCTACTTGCACTGCAGTGTCATAAAATATGGTAAGTAACTATAAAAACTATACAATATACATTTTTTTATTAACGCCTCCGTGGTCTAGTGGTTAAGAACGTCGCTCTTAACTCGGATGTCGTGGGTCTGATTCCCGCGTTGGAAACATGTTTGGTTAGGACAATGCAGGCTGATCACCTGATTGCCTGACAAGTAAGATGATCCATGCGTTGGATGGGCATGTAAAAAGTCGGTCCTGCGCCAGATCTCTCGCCAGTCGTGTCGGACTTCCGTCCCACTGGGTTATTAGAGTAAAAGGAATAGAGAGTACTCTTGTGTAATGCGCACACATTTGGGCACTCTAAAATTACTCCTGCGTAACTGGCCTGGTTTCAATGAAATCGGCCACCGTCACCGAAACCCGTTTGGGAGTTATTATTATACATATTATTTTAATTTATACATACACCTACAATATACATTCTTATGTCCTTTGCTTATCTATACATAATATAATAAAACTGTAGAAATGGAAATTCTGTACATTAAAGATGTTCAAAAAATAATAAGAGGGGGGTGTCACTACATCGCTATAGAAACCAAAACTGTGGTTAGTTTTTTGTCTGTCTGTCTGTCTGTATGTTTGTTCCACTATCACACGAAAACTACTGATCCGATTTGAATGCGGTTTCCGCAGATATATTTGTCTTCTTCCAACCTAACATCTGGCGTATAAAGAAATTCCCCCCACCCCTCTAAGAGGACAAAAGAGGGGTCAGATTTTGTATAAATTTTTTTCTTTAATGGGCTTACTTCATATTATTAACTGTATTTTCCAACTTAACATCAGGTGTACATAATTTTTCCCCCCACCCCTCTTAGGCCACAAAAGAGGGGGTAAGATTTCGTATCAACTGATGAAGAAGAAATACTTTAAATGGCAAAACAACATTTGCCGGGTCAACTAGTAACTAATAATAATGATCATAGACTTCTTACTTAATTATTATAGTGCGGGCCATTGTCTACGGAGTCAGCTAAAGTTTCAAAACGCTTCCAGCTATTGTATAATTTGTCGGTCGCGTCTAGACAATAATTATTATACAAGAAACTTTGTCTAAATATAAACAGGCTTAAATAGAATATTTAGTGAACAAAATATTATAGGGTTTCATTTTTAAGTTAATTCAAAGGACAAATCTTGGAAGACTTTCTCGGAAATACGTAATTATTATGGATAAGTTATATACAAAATAAATCGACAAGACAAATTAAATAAACTTTTTACGTAAATAATATTTATCATTATGTAGTATCGGTGTAGGACGTAGGTGGTGGTTGATACTTAATGTGATGTTGGGTAAGGAAACGCAGTCAGATCGATCACCAGTGTATTCTTTAACATTTTCCATGTTTTAGCGCATCCTTCGTAATTCACGAAAAAATTATCCGAACCCTGTAATAACTGTTTGGCATAAATAATTTTCTGAACCTCATTCTAGTAGCATAAGCTGGCTATCTCTTCAAACTGCTGTAACCACAGTATGAAGTTAGAGTGGTTATCGCCACTGAATTTCTTCATTGAACCTTCCACGTCCCTGAAGGTAGTACCGGATTCTCGGGATCTCTGGGACTATATCCTCTCTAAAGCTAGCCTTAGAGAATAGAGTTAGAGACGTGAGGTTATAGTATTGTAGAGTTAAAGAAGAGTAAAAGAAATTAAACAAACGAAAAATTATACTAAGTATATATTTTTCGACATTATACCAACTGTCGTTATTAATTTTTTAAATTGAAGAGGCTCATCTTCTTGTCGTGTAAATTAGCAAAAGTTGGGAAAAACTCCAAAAAAACAAAGAATAAAACTTGGCAATTTTTCCGCGGCGTAATTTGTGAGGTAGAGATTTTAAATTTCTTGTAGTGTACAATAGCACTTACAGTTAAATCCATTAAATGTTGATGGTAAAAACATTGTAGATAAATTGGAGTGAACTCTGAAAACTGAGCATTGCGGAGCACTCAGAGATAATATGCCTATAAATTAGGCAGATGGAGGAGGTTCTACGTAATAAAGTCGGCTTATGTCAAACCCAGCCAATAGATCACAACTAATATTGACTTGACATAACTTGATCAAAAGATGAAAGTCCGCCACCTCTATGAATGAATTCCTCAGATAGTACAAAATTTGAAAATTTTGCATTATCTCTCAACATATCGTTTTAATAACTATTTAAAAGAAAGTGTATTCACGGCATATCATCGCCGTTTCGTTGACACGGCCACCCATTTTCCGCTTCCATACCAATTTCACAACTTTAACCTTCTAAATTTGAGTGTGCAAACAAGAGCGCTTCCTTTAACAACCCTCAGTGGGAATGATTTGCATTTATCGTTAGTTTTATGATCGGCGATACATCAAGGCGCTGTAAAAGTCCCCGCCGGTCCACTGAGCTCGGATCGAAATTGCCAATCCTCCTCCACAATGGAGCGTAAAATGGTTTCCCGTTTTTGTCCAGCGCCGATCGCCGGACGAGGGATTGAGTAATAAACACTCATTTATTGTCTAGCACCTGGCTTTTTCTTCGTGTTAATTTCGCGTCACCGAAACAGACGGACGATGGTTTACGGGTATTATGATCATGGATCGTCGTGGCTCGAATAGGGTTGCAAAAGTTTGAATATGAGGTAATAGCACTGATAGTGAGGCTAGCTTGAGACTAACTACTAACGTATTATTATAGGCATCTGATTATATTTGCATTACAATATTATAGCCTGTAAAAGTGTTATTAAAATAAAAACTAGATAATATGTTAGACAGTATTATAACTAGTTTTTAGTTATGACACAATACCGGCTGTCGAGCACCGTATAATAATATAGGGATATATATCATCTTCATAATATTTAGTACTCTCCCACAAAACACAAACAATATGAAAACGAAAACCGCTATTGCGCAATCGTATTTCTCGTCAACAAAGCGATCGCCTACGGAGTATGGCCGGCAAACAATCGCAGTTTCTCCCGGGATATTTTTACAGCGGAGCTGGTGCAAGATATTGCATGTAGGTGTCATCGGCAGGCCGCCCGCCCTTGCTACCCGCCCAGCCCGCCCCGGCCACTTTGTCCGGGCCACGCAATTCCGTGTTCGATCACAGACTACTGCTTCTTTATTACTTTTATTTTCGTATCGCAAAGACAATAGAGCAAGCGGTCACCGTTATGTTCAGTCTATGAGCTTAGTTATCTTATGTAACAGGTGTACGTTTGCTTTTCGGTTTGTAAATTGAAATAACTGAAATATAACTTATAAATGAGGTAACGTTATAACGCCAATTGTTTCCCGCTGCGAGCGAACTAAAGTCGTTCCCGCCGAGAAATTAATAAACAATTGCGTCATAATCTTAAAAGTTAACTGCGGCCGAGAACGAGATAAAGACTCGTTCGTCTTAGGACAGATTCTGGTTTGGACAGATTCTTGTAACGACAGATTCTTGTTACGGCAGATTCTTGTTACGACAAAAGTATCATGACCAACAAAAGTAAGAATTGTAATCTTGTTATGTTATATTTCAAAAAAATCTAACTAAATAAGAACCCATAACAACTGACTGGCGAAAGTCTTAGTCACTTATTTTATTGTGGGAAGCGGACAGAGTAGAAGTGGGTCCGGACTCCGGACAAAGTAGAAGTGGGGGAGGATTATGAAGAAGTGGGGGTGGACAGTGCGGAAGTGTTAAGGATGGTGTGGAAGTGGGGGCGGGTGGTGTATTTTTATGAAATAAGGGCACAAACGAGCAAACGGATCACCTGATGGAAAGCAACTTCCGTTGCCCATGGACACTCGCTGCAGGTGCATTGCCGGCCTGTTAAGAGGTAATAGGGTAGGGGAGGGTAGGGAAGGGAAAAGGTTAGCGGATTGAGCCTCCGGACTCCGGTAGCTAGCTGGCGCTGTTTCACGACGGTTTTCTGTGAGCCCGTGGTATTTCTCCGGTCGAGCCAGCCCATTCGTGCCGAAGCATGGCTCTTCCACGTGGGGCGGACGGCGTGAAAGTGGGGGTGGACGTGTTACAGGAAAACGTAAGGGCGGACGGGGGGGTAATGCAGGTAACCTAGAACTCTCCCACGTCCACCCCCACTTTCACATCGCCCGCCCTTGTTCACCCCTCTTGTTTGCCTCTCCCACGTCCACAATGTATTCTGATTAATTATATGTAATTAAATTGATATTATTAAGATTAAGTACTAAGTATTTAAATTATGGCCAACTCTATGCGACAATACTAATTCTGCCGAAACAAGAATCTGCCGTAACAAGAATCTGTCGTTACAAGAATCTGTCCAAACCAGAATCTATCCTAAGACGAACGAGCCGAGATAACAATTATCATGAAAATTCAAGTCCATTGAAAATTTAAACACGACATTAAAGTCAGTTTAATATCTCAATAGTGGCTCAAACTTTCGACTATTCGTTACAAAAATTGAAGTCCTGAAGTTATTTTGAAGAGCTGGCCGAGGAACAATTTCAGATTCATCAAAAATTTAAAAGAACAAAGTTTCACGCCGGCTAATTTCGAAATTAAATTATGTATGTCGAGATAACGAATACTCGAGATGGATTCGAGTCGGAAGAAATAATTAAAAGTAAACATTTTTTGCTTCTTGCTGCCGAAAACTGAGGAGAAGTAATGGCGACTGACCCGGCGACGAGGCGCCCGGAAAATTGTATTAACGTAATGCGCACTTAGATATTAACATAATAACGTTCAGGAGCTTGTTAGAAACTTAGTACTATAAAATATATAAAGCATAACCATCGTTTGGCATCCGTACAAAACCCTCCGCCGCCGCCGGACTAGATAAAGCCGATTGACGTGGTCGAAACGACCCTACAATATTTATTTATTCACGTATCAAATACGATACATTTGGGTTCGTGACTCGGGAGTCTAATCCGACTTCGGCATTGAACTTTCGTTAATACGACCGCCGACCGCAGACCTGATGCCACTTTAGGATTTGGCCGCCCATCTCGCTCCTCGATAACGAAAATTCATGTCACAATATGGGCCTATACTAATGAATATAATATACGTTCGCTACAGCCGGGGTCTGTCACATAACGAAAGTAGGGGTCAGTTCATACAGAAACGTCAATATATTTTGTTGCTTACCATATTGTGATAGTCGTTTCGGAACCACGGAGGACCGCCATTTAGCTAAGACTTTTTCGTTATTGCCTTGTTATTCGCCGATCAAAATGTATGGAATTAACATAAGCGTTAGTTAATATTACAACGTTGATGTTCGACTCGCCTTATGTCAATTACAATAAACTGTAGAAGCGATCTTGGCTCACTGCACCCCGCAGCTGCAGGTGCCGCGGTGTAGTAATATTAATATGGTGTCTTTTATGTACAGACTTAGATCCAATGTTTTGTGACTTTAATCTAATATACATAAAGCATAATTTTAATAAAATAAGTCGTTTAAAACCGATCGTACATAATGAAAAAATCTCATTTGACATTGGAACATTTCAGTGGCGTATTCACACTCGGTATGCGGGGCACGCGCGCCTCCGGGCTTGTTGTGATATCGATGCCCTATAATGCCGACCCGAGAACGCCAAAAGAGATTTTTCTTATGATACTTTTATGAGCACCCGCCAATTTATAATTTTTATATTGCCCTTTAGCCTATTACGTTTCTATTCCACGGAAGTAATGTGATACGTGTTGTGTGCTTATTAATTTTAATGTTCATCTTTAATGTCAATTTCAGCATTGCTCATTTTTATAAAATGTCCTATTAAATGTTTTAATAATGGTAATTATTTATTAAATTTGGAAAATAAAACAAGTTTCAATTTTACATTAACTGTTTGGGCAGTCTAGTTATATAGCTACATTGTAACCGTGCAATGTGTGACAGTAAATAATTTAATAAAACATAATTATGAATTCTAAATACATATTGATTTTATAATGTTACGTGCTCCAATAAGACTTAATCCCTAATATTTTACGTGAAAAAACCTTGTATAATTCAAAGTCGTATTAAGATTATATCGGTCAAAACGGAAAACCATAACAAGGAAAACGCTCGCAATAGAAATGATTTTAAATATTTTTCCCGATCGAGGACAAGAACCTCTAAATAATTCCGTTTAATTCCTTTTGGCCGATATTATTATGTCAGGGACGACTGTGTCACTATCACACACATAATAACATACAATAGTATAAACTAGGCAGTGTATTTTGGAAGAAATTGATTCATAGGCAGATGGCGGATCTATGTTATTCGGTCGGATTATATTGTGAATTTAATGTAAGTCGTGGGTTTAATATAACTCGACCAAACTATATGGGCCCTCCATCTGCCTATGAATTACTTATCTGATAGTACTGCCTACCTTTATACTATTGTTTAATATTATTATATCGTGTGCTTAGTAAAGAATTTGAATTTCAACTTATACGCTGGGAAACGCTTCTGTGGTTCAGTAGGCTTAGGTACCATGACTCCTGTCGAAGAACAAAAGAAATAAAACTGATAAGTTTAAGGGACCGAAATATTTTTCCGTGATAAAAAGTATCTTAAATAGTAAAGCCCGTTACAGACTGTAGAAATATTAGTATAGGAAATATATAGTAATATGCCTAGCTATACAATATTAATATACCTAATTATATTATAACTAAGTCTGTGACGGGCTTAATACCAAATTGCAAGCAAATCGTTTCAGTAGTTGAGGCGTAAAGAGGGAATAGACATACACACTTTCGCATTTATAATATGAGTATGGATTTGAATATGTTACACACATATGGATGTAATCATGTAGTTTTTTTGAAACTATATTAGTGCTTGAACTGCGGTGGGAAATGAGACGAAACAAACTAAAATATAAGTATTTTAGTTTGTTTTGTCTCATTTCCCACCGCGGCCCACTTCGACCTTTACGACCTTTAAGGCTTCTTACTGACGAACGGCACGCGTCGACGGCAGTCGACGGCAGTCGCTGAATATTTTTTCATTGATTTTTTTGTCTGTAAACGCTCAATTAAACTAATGTTTACATGTTATGTAATTTGTTCTAAAAGTAAAATGTCATATTTTATATACTTTTATCGTAAAGACTTTTGCATAAAAACTTAAAGGTACAAAGTGGTCCAACAAACGTAATAACGTCTGGCGGGTCTGTTGTTAACATCTAACTCGGGCTCCAACTGTTGCGAGAAATGTTTTAACTTCTTTAACAAGCGCAGCGCCGGTTGATAAGGCGTAAAACGGTAATAGTCCTCCGGTAAATAGTTCGCTACGAGACTCGGTTTAAGCACCTGAAACATCAGAGTCCCTAACCAACACGTTTCCTAAATGTATTCTTTATAGAATCGCCGATTAAAATGTTAGGTACTAACCGGACATGAGTCGAATGTCAACTTCGTATTATGTCAATTCGAACGATTATGTCAATTCCATACATTTTTGTTCGATGATTTTATATGAAGAAGCGATGAAGAAAGCGTAGTCTCTAGTATTGTACTATTTGCAGTAGGTATAGCTAAAGTATTTTGATGACCATAAACAATCGAGCGGCATTTAAATACTTATTAATTGAAAGGCAGATAGATAGGCTGATACATTTTCGTATTGTTCATTTTATTGGATATATCTAGTCATCTATAATTGGATTCATTTGGGCTATTATTCAAAATAACTATGGATGTATAATTTATGACACAATTTTGCTTCAGACGTAGACCCTAGAAAGTTGTATTATATTCACAGACTTAGCTAGTTTTCGTTATGAAAGTAAATGTATTTTGTGGACATCCATTTATCTTTCCAGCTAACTGTTTGGATGAATTATTGATGGACGTGACGAATCCACTACTACGGAGTCCTTAAATATTACATTCACGATTGTTCAAGTTATAAACTATTTATGTAGATTCAAGTGCGACTTTTGGAAGACAGCATTTTTCGGTATAAAAGTACAGAAATAAAGAGTATACGTTAAAGAGCAATAGTAATGGAAAAAAAGACTGGAAACCTTGAGTCGGCCGTAGGCGTATTCTGGATTATGGATTAAGGTACCTTATATAACCTAGGTATTTAAATTTCAAATCATACCTACTCGTATGTCTATTGACATACCTAGATCGACGAGATTAGTGTCGATCCAGACCGTAGTTATGTCTATAATTGTGCCGCAACGCGACGCGTAGATACATTTCTAAATTTGTATGGATTTGACAAATTTGCAAGACGTCTCGCACTGTTAAAATCTGTCAATTCATTACTTTGGAAAATACGCGCGTTGAGAGGGTACAATCAAAGGTCTACTGCCCAAAACAGGTCACCGAGGCTGATGATGCTCTATTAGTAATTAAAGTCCGTACAGAAGGTAATTCCGGTCACGATCGGTATCGTATCTCCGTACATTTTTAACTTACTTTGGAATGCAGATTCGTGCCGGTTAAACACTGCGCCGGCTTAACTAGCGCTTTTAGCGAGCGTCTGTTTTACATATACATTATGCGCGAGTCAAAGAGGTTTTTAGTTTTTATTATTATTAAAATTTGTTTTTTTGCACGATATAACATATTATTATTATGTTATGCAGGTTTCTGTTGTGAGGCATTCCAAAATAAATCCTTTCAAGCTTTACATTTTAAATTCAATTGTAAAAACCAACGTAACTACTATAACATAACAAACTAACATAGAGGAAATAAGCATGCTTATTTTGAGCAATGCTAGGACACTGCAGCGACTGCTCGGTTGAAGCATGCTTTCGTGCTTGAAATAAGCATTTATAATTGTGTAACTGTACCTTAACTACCTACTAACATGGTAAAAGTGTTTAGAAATAAATTAGTTTTCAATTTTATGTAAGTTTACCATTCTATGTTTTACGGAATAAATAAAAATAAGGGCCTGTTTCACCACTTCCTGATAAAGTGTCAAATAGGATATTCACAACTTTTTTGACAGATTCTCCATACTCGATCTGTCAAGTTAATTGGTGGATAGCCTATTCGGCACTTATTAGGAAGTGATGAAACAGGCCCTAAATAAAATAAATTGTGTTTAAAATATTGCCACAATCACCTTTATCACTTGTAACATATTTAACACGGGTTGATTCAGACCGCAACGCGACATCCGGTCGGGCAGAATAAAGGTGGCACCTAGGGGCACGCGGAGCGTGTGGCTCCACGTCCCCATGGCTGCCGCCAAGAAGCTAGTAGCTTCTGGGCGGCTGCAGGTAGGCTGGGTCACGGCGAAGGTAGTGCTGCTGGCCGCAAGACCAATGCGGTGCTACCGTTGTCTAGACACCGGCCACCTGGCGCCGAATTGCCAGTCCCCGGTGGACCGTAGCGGAAATTGTTTCCGCTGCGGTAAGCCGGGGCACAAGGCCACCGACTGCGTGGGGGAGCCTAGCTGCTTCTTCTGCGCCGAGCTCGGCAAAGAGAGCGACCACGTGCTGGGGACTAACGGATGTCTTGCAGCAGCCAGCAAGCCGCCCAGCACGAGGAAGAAGCGCAAGGCTCCCTCCAAGGCTCGGCCGCGTAAGCGGCCTAGAGCTGACGAGGCAGGAGCGAGAAACGCCCCTGCCATGGAGGTGGAAGCCATAGGCCTGTGGGCGGTTGATCGGGGGATCACCGCTCACAACATAGGCCCCGAAGAGAAAGGTTCCCCCGATGCCCTGGGAGCCTCTCGGTGAAGGCAGGCGGCGGCATAGCCGCTGCATTTGTGTAGTGCCGGAAGCGGCAAGCGCTGCGGAGGACGCGGTGCGACTTCGATCCCGCTCCTCCGCGTGTATCGTTGACGAGGGCATGGGGGGGCTCTGCGGAGGGAGTCCGACATACCCCTGCCCTTTCCCCCGAGGGGGCGGGGGATGCGTAATGCATTTCCCCTCCTAAAAAAAAAAGACCGCAATGCGACGCGTCGATGCTGCATTTATTACCTATAAGTATTTCTTAAGAATCTCTCAGTGCTACCAGTGCAATTTTTAGTTATTCCAATGTTATTAAGGTTAAGAACTCCATTAACGGTTTCGACTAGATAGGGCTTCTGAGGTGTGTACGGCTCTCCGTGGTATTATAATATTAAGTTGGCTATATGTGAGGAAGTTTGGCGTGTCCCTGAGGCCCAGTACAGTACAACTATTTCGCGCCTCTTACCTGCCGTGCCTTATTGCCCTACATAAACTATGCTAAAAATTTAGTACGTTAGATATAATATTATTTCACCGTATAATGAGAAAATTTATTTGTTTCAGAACATAATTAATTAAATTAGGTAGGTACTAACAGAGAAGTTGATTCCTAGACAGATGGCGGACCTAAATAATTTGGTCGCGTTAAGTCAAACCCATCCGACCAGTCATAGCTAACATTGAATTGATATAAGCCGACCACACGACGTAGGTCTGTCAACTGCCTAGGAATCAATTTCCTCGATGGTACATCATACAAAATACAAAATTAACAACAATATATTATACAGGCAAATGACAACAAAGTAATAATTAAAAAGTTACAAAAAAATTAATCAATTATTATTTTTTAACATAAAATTGAACCTGACTTCCAATTTGAAAAAACAATATTCTTAAATGAGCTCAAAAGTACGAAATAATTAATACTATTTATTAGTGCCTTTTTCAAAATTCGACTAAATCTCAACGAATTCTGTACTCAATTTTCATTCGTTTGAAGTCGGTACCAGCCCTGTAATACTTGACATAGAAGTTAGCCAATACCGATAGCTTAGCTGAGTACTTGTGTAGATAAAATAACTTTGTTTACAAACTAAAGTTTTTAACGTACTGTTTTAAAAAACAGTACCTACGTAAAATATTTAAATATCTATTGTTGTTCTATTTCTTTGCAGTAAAATTTTGAAGCCGTTCGTTATTCCAACAAAACTATTGAGTGGCAATTTTCAGGACTCAAAGTACATCAAATTTAATTTTTATCAAATCAGCGGTTTAAGCATAAAGAGTTAATAGATATACACAACCTTACTTATTATAAACATTTCCGGCATACAAATGCAACGTACAAGAACGTAGCAATAACAAGTGTTGCCCAGTATTACCCAATATTTCGGTGTTGCCAGTTAAAAGTGTCGATAAACGAAGTAGCAGTGTTTATTTTGTAGCAACACACGCGTCAGGCGCGCGCCGCCAGCTGGTGACAATCGCCAACTCTTAATATTTCTTGTATAAGCTCTAAAAGTTTCCTTTCTCTGAAAATATAAAGGATCCCAGCAAACGTGTTCCCTGTAACAAATGAAAACTTTCGTAATGCTCCTTATTTCAGCATCAGCATTGGGTTGCGAGCTTTCGTCACGGTCAAGTATTTTATAGAGCATCCGTCCTTCTAATATAGGAGAAGGTGGTAATGTAGCCCCCACTTTGTTAATCGAGCATAATTAAAAAATTATAGAAGTCAGAAACTTAAAAAATACACTATGGGACTTCTTATTAATTTGTTAAATTAAACATGTCTTATTAGTTAATAAATAAAAATCGTGCAGGATATAATCGAAAGTTTTAATTATTCTTAAATCAATCACAATTATTCACATCTGGTATTTTGAGATCAAGTGATGGTAATGTGACCCCCCGGGGATATTGTCATATTAAATGTATTGCAAATGTAATAGTCACCTTTGGAGCCTACGCAGTCTACATAGCTCATTAGAGAAAAATTGGATACTGTACCCATCATGGCTCTCCAGCTCTGTCATTAGAACCACATTAAGACCAAAGTGAGGGGGCCAAATTACAATTATTGCTAATATTTAAACAAACGTACCAAAAATATTTATTTAATGTATAATTTTATATTTACCTTTTATATTCCGTAGAAGAACAGTTTGATGTATCTGATGTTTGAACACAAAAGCCAAATATTTCTGTTTCTTAACAATTACTATCGAAATAAAATCACACACAGTTAAAAGTTTCGCCGGTCACTTTCGCAGATCTGGGTTAAGGTTAACCCCGGGTTAAATATTGTTTTTATCTCATTCTACTGCGTGACTGGTGAGACATGTTCAACACTCGAGGACGTGATATTTGGCTATTATATTAGTCGAAAAAAATTAATATAAAAAAATAATATGAATTGATCACTGAGTAAAAGTTAAATAATTATTTACCCAACGCATGGACACCGCGCGCGGGAGGGGTAGTTGTGTGGTGTTTCTTTGGTAGCGCACGCCTCTGCACCGGCCACATAGTTCTTGCCTAGACGCGGAATTTACTTAGTATCCATGATTCATTTATTTTTGGGAAATTCGGAAAAAAATTAAGTACCTAATTTTATTACATAATTATAATGAGAATCGAGTATATATTTAATTAATAATGTAATTCGTATATATATACGAATATCTATATATACGAATATATATATTACATATTTATTTCATTATTCAACATTCAAATAACTAATTTGTAAGATACATCTATTTTTCTACGTAGCAAGTATTAAACAAAGCTCGAGTTTAATAATACACGTGTATCACAGAGAAAATTATATGAAATAATTTAAATATGAGCCGAGACACCCCGAGGATGTTCTCTGATTATTATGATATTTAAGTTAAAAAAATATCGGCCAAGTGCGATTCGCTCGCTCACGAAGGGAGTTCGCACGTTCCGTACCGTTATAGAGAGAAAGTATGCAAAAAATGTGTTTTTGTATGGGAGCCCCCCTTAAATATTTATTTTATTTAAATTTTATTATTAATGTAATGATTAATTAATTACAAATATAGTGATTGTAGATTTCAGGAAAATTTAAAGAGTCTAGCTGTTGCTATTATTGATTACGAGCAAAAAACGACAAAAAAAAAACACGTTTGTTGTATGGGAGCCCCCCTTAAATATTAATTTTATTTTGATTTTAATATTTGTTGTTATAGCGGCAACTGATATACACAATAATAAAAATTTCAGAACTCTAGCTATAGCGGTTCTTGAGATACAGCCTCCCGTTTTCACCCTTTGAGTACGGAACCCTAAAAATGATGAAAACATATACGGCGTAAATCGCTCTTTATTTCATTGTGCGATTGTATTTAATTAGGTTATACTGCGGTTATCTCGAAAGGCGTGGATTGTATTGCTTCATATTTTCTGTTTATTTCTCATTATTGTTAAGTTATATTCGGGCCGCGCAATATGGAATATTTGTATAGAAAATTAACGTACCAAAAATAATTTCGCCATTTCTAGAATATGTTGTATGAAAAATATCATGCGGGAGATGAATATACGCTCCTCGTACGATTTATGGTAAATACTAGCTATACTTTACGTAACATTGTCAGCAGCTAATATCTTCTGCAGATATTATCTTAAATTACAGTTGATCATACTTTACATCGGTGTAATATCAACCCTGGGTTGGTTAAATTATGTTTTCTCTTTTAAAATACGAAGAATCAGAAAGATAGTCCGAGGTTATAGCTTATATCTGCATAAGTGGAACCGATAATTTTAGAGATATAACGATTTACCTATCTATTGTAATAGCATTTTTATTTGATCTGCCATGCCCTTCGGCGACACATTGTTTGTAGACGAAATGCTTAATTTAGATCGATAAATAACTTGTAGATATATCTAAGAAGAGAATAATAAATAGAGTGATTTAGTGCGGAGTCGGGGCGTTTATTCTCGAGACAACAATGGGTAGTTTAGGTGCAAGTGTAACGAGAAATATCTCCAAGTCGTGACCGGGACGCTTCACTATTTCACTTCTTTCCTGGCTATTTGTATTATGTGCTCATTTTACTTTAATTACTGCGTTTTTTGTCTATGATAAACTAGATGCAGCCCGCAGGCCGCAACTTCGTTGTAATAAAACTTTTCTTTTTCCTCTCCGTGCCTAGTTAAAATTATTTCATGTGGTACATACAAACGTGTGTTACATGTATATTTAACTAAAGAATCATGGCAAATGATATGATTGTATAGTAAAATGTCTAAAGTTCCATAAGTTGACTCGGCGCAACTGCAGTTTAGTTTTTTGATCCAATATTTTATGACATTAATTCAAAGGATGTATTCCACCAAAGTTCTCAGACGGTATGCAGCTGTTATATCCCTGAATAGTGTTGTAAAACGCAAATAGCTACTATAAATCGACCAAATAGCCGAATGATTCAGTTGGAGTTCGACAATAGTCGCTGTTTACAGCCGCGCGGCAGTTAGTTATATTTTATGAGCGGAATAAATTACTCAATAACATTTGGATGTCAAATAAATTGCTAATCCGCGCCGTAACTGCTCCTGATCGGGGAATCGTAACTGATTTGGTTGCAGGCAACAGCTGATGTACGTAAAATAATAATAACACTTTTGGTACTTTTTAGGAGAGGAAAATATGCATTACGCATCCTCCGCCCCCTCGGGGGAAAGGGCAGGGGTATATACTATATCGGACTACCTCCGCAGAGGTGTACAATTTTTACAATACTTGAATAAGGCCTTGGTACGATAAAAATAATAATTCTTTATGCTATATATAGCTTCTTTATAATATAGAACTAGAACAGTGATATAAATTACTTGCTAAGGAGATAAGTGTGTATTATATTTGTCTCAACCAGAAACATAATTGAGTGCGAGTGTCCTATGCTCAGTGCTCACGTACTTGAGTTATTATCACAGTTTTTTCACCTAGATTCAAGAGGCTTTAATACCACGTTAGCAAAGCCCACATACTGCAGATAAGAGGAATAAAATAGTGGTAAGTAAGTAGCGACACGTTTCGGGTGAAACATATTTCGTCGGGTCTCGTTTATCACCCGCGTCGGGCCGACGCCACCCGACGCGGCCCGACGAGGCCCGACGCCACGTCTATTTGTCCAGCTGCCTTCTTTTAACAAGAGCTTTGCCTCGCTATATTTATTCCTGTTATAAATCTTTTAAATCGCGCTTATGCGACATCTGCTTGACGGCGCAAACTAGCGATTTGAAAATAGAACGTGCCGGGTCCCCGCTAATATTCCCCGCTCGAATAAACATCGGAGGCTGGGAGAATACTTAAAGAACTATTGCGTAACAGTAGTTTCTGTATCAGTAGTAACTGATAGAAGTTAAGTAGTCCTATAATTATTATACCTCAAACCTACCTACTACCTGTTACCGCAGAATTTCATACTGACATGTATTTAAACAGCTTAGTTCCTCGATGGACTTTCAAGTCCTTAAATTTTTTTCCAATGCTACAATATTAAACTACCATTTTACAGTTTAGTTAAACACACAACAGTGGGAGGAGAAATTATACTGTTTGTATGTAATGCCAAGGATATGCAAAAGGACTCACATGTCAGTAAAGCCTCAATTATAACTCATTATCTAATATTAAACTGAAATTATACTTACGTATAATTTGAGTTAAATGTGGCCAGGACTGCTGTTATAAATTAATATTATCAACTTTGTAGCTGACGTTCGGCCTCTAGTATTATAATAATCCTCTTATAAAAACTTATGTCATATCTTTATTAATATTATAAAGCTGAACAGTTTGTTTGTACGCACTAATTTCAGGAACTACCGGTCCGATTAATTTTTTTCAGTGTTAGATATTTCATTTATCGGGGAAGGCTATAGGCTATAAATTATAAGGCTAAGACTAATAAGAGCGAAGAAACAGAGGAAAATGTGGAAAAAACGGGGAAAATTTTATTTTGAAAGGGCTTATCTCACGAACTACTGAATCAATTTATATGTTTGGCACAGATAAAAAGTAGACCACGTGAAGGAAGGAAATTATTGTGGGCTTTGTCTGTGAAATTTCTAATTAAATAATTATTCTGACTCATAAGCGTTTTCACGTCTCATTGTCTAAAGAAAAATAGTCTTAAAATGTACACTTTAACTTATGTGCGTGACATTAAACGGAAACCATAACTCGGTTTACTATAAATAATAAAAGCGTTGTAAAGCAAGTTCTACGAAAATCTATAAGACCTAAACAATATAAAAGTATCGTTAAAAGTTGTTCCGAAACACGGGACATAGCGCTCCCCGTTCGCCGTTGAATAAATAATCCCCATTGATATCAGATTTGGCCCCCGCTGTCACTCCCCGCTAGAACTCCCCACAGTCTTCGTTTACAAAAACACAAGTATTATTTTAATTGTTCTTAAAGGGAAAATAGGCTTACGAAAAGGCTTTAAGACTTTATCATAAAATATATTCCGGTGGAAAAACTCACCCGCTCGCGATATAAATTATTCCGTACGAATATTTTTAAAATACAATTTTGCGAGATAAGCTGTCGGCGATATTTTAACTAAAAGAGCGATTTCAATTTCTTTTTATGGATGAATTTAAAAGATTTTCTTTTGTTGATTAAGGCCGTCACAGACTTAGCTATAATATATATTAATTATTAATATACCGTACTATAATATTTAATATAGTAGCTAAACACACTGAGACCAGAAATATATACATATTATAGCTGAGTGTGCGGTGACGCGAAAATTGTATAGAAAATATATAGTAATATGCCTAGCTATAAACATATTAATATAATAATATATTATAGCTTAGGCCTTTACTATTTATATACGCTGACGTACTGGTGTACCTGTTTTAGATAATGCTGGCTATTGAGAAAATTATACAAGAGTTTATCGTTTACTTCCACGTTCAACTAAATAAAAATAATCGGCCAAGTGCGAGTCGGACTCGCGCACGAAGGGTTCCAAATTCAATTTTTTCAAATTCAAATTCAAATATTTATTTGCCAGAATATGGTACAAAAAGATGTTTAAAAATATATAATAGCTCAGACGCATTCTGCCACATACGGCGTGCAAATATTTAAATATAGGTCGTAACAAAATTACAATGGAAATAGATGAAAACAAATTAAATACATTAAATTTTACATAATAATACCTATTACACTTATACATTAATTACATTTTAATATTCAAGTCTTTATCTTTAATGAATTCATTTACTGAGTAATAACATTTTTTCATCAATAATTCAAATAATTGTTTCTTATTAGTCCTGGGGTTATTGTCTTTAATAATGTCAGGTTATAAATATAGTGGTTATAAATTTTAATTCCTATACAGAAGGCATTTTTTTGAAAACGTCTAGCTTTTGTGTTGGTACACATAATTATTATAATAATTTAATTTCCGTACCAGTATAGAACGAAAGTAGACAAAAAATGGTGTTTTTGGTATGGGAGCCCCCTTAAATATTTACTTTATTTTAATTTTTAATTATTAAAGTACAAATACAATTAAGGATTCTGTGAAAATTTCAAGTGCGTAGCTGTTACCATTATTGATTACGAGCAAAAAAGGCCAAAAAAATCACAAAAATCACGTTTGTTGTATGGGAGCCCCCCTTAAAAATAAACTTTATTTTATTTTTAGTATTTGTTGTTATAGCGGCAACAGATATACATAATCTTTGAAAATTTCAGAAGTCTAGCTATAGCGGTTCTTGAGATACAGCCTGGAGACATACAGACAGACGGACAGACGGACGGACGGACAGACGGACAGACGGACAGACGGACAGACATCGAAGTCTTAGTAATAGGGTCCCGTTTTTACCCTTTGGGTACGGAACCCTAAAAATCAAGTTAATAAAATTTTCATCAACCCATTATTCAAAATTTAATGCAAAATTAATTTACAGAGGAGCCGGAGCTAAAATAACTCAAGGCCCAGGACCTCCATAGAAGGACCTTCACCGAGCTGGTTAATATGGACGAAAAGTATTTTATATTCAATTACGTATGTCAACAAATTTATTTATTGACATACGTAATTATAATAATAATAATAATTTATTTCTGAACCATTACATAACACAACATTTTACAATGAGTTTTCCAAAAGTAACATAATATGTTTACACTCAAATGTCTAATTAAATTGTTTTAATATACAATCTTGTTTTTATATAATATGGATGAAAAGTATTTTATATTCAATTACGTATGTCAACAAATTTATTTATTGACATACGTAATTGAATATAAAATACTTTTTGGTACAAATTCTATACCTATTGAAAGTATGAAGCCCGTAGAATATGAAAATGTTAGGTTGTCTATTTTTTTCCTGTCACAACTCTTGGGTAGGCAGGTAAATCGATAGTAGTACCGGTCTGGTTAATGCTTAATGCATATTCTACGGGCTACTTTCGATTGATATGGAATTTGTCTATTAACCACCCAGAGAAATGTAAAAAAGAAAATGTTTTTTTTTTGTATTCTGGACTAAAATTTTTTAGGCACTTGCAATAAATTTATTGACATACGTAATTAAATATAAAATACTTTTCGTTTATTAACCAGCTCGTTGAAGGTTTTTCTATGGTGGGATCCTATAGGCCATCAGCACTTATACGTAATTCTATAATCGTAGCCAGTTCGTAGCGAGCTCTAGCGGCCTACGAGACATGCTACGTGGCTACGAAAGCAATTAAGAAGAGTTTACACGTTCCTTTTTAGACTATTCAATTATAATAAACTAAAAATATAAATAATAATATTTAATAACATACAAAATTTGAAATTTCACAACTGATGAGCACATTGAGTTTTGTTAATATCTTTTGGTGCCTTCAGAAATTATATAATAGGGAGGCATAAAGAAGAAACGGAGGAAGATGGCTGCCACTCAGGCTTTTGACGTATAAATAGGCTTTCGAGCTCATTCATATCTTAAAATTGTAGCGGCGTAACAATAGTTTAAATACACAATGAGTAAAATGTTCATTATGAAAGCACGCCTTCATAAAATCTTTACTTAAAAGCGCTACATTGAGAACCAAATGAAAAAGCTAGTAGAATTGTATACTATTATAATAAAATTTAATTGTTTGATGTTTAATGGGGACTCCATCAAACATGAATGTAAGACTTCAGTCTCGAAATCAGCGGGCAGCGGGGCGGGAGCGGCGACGCCGCGTGACAATATTGTATAGATTTATAATGGTGGCACTTCACATGGCTATTTGTATTTGCGTATTTGATGTATTTGCTAAACAAAAAAAAAAACTAGGCCTTTACTTTCGTTGTGGATGATTTTATACAGTATTTTCAGAGCGAAGTTACCACTCCTCAAATACTATAGTGCCTGGGACAAGATTTTTAAATGTCCGTATGGTTGCCCAAGCACATATGGCATTCTCGCAACATAGTCGGCCTAGTCCAGAGGAAAGAACTAGTCAATACGTCTGGGACCAACTATATGCGGGTTTCCTCACGATGAGCGTTCGTATTATGTACTTGAGATCAGAAAATGTCAATTGCTAAACAATCACAATGTGTAGACGGTATGTTTAACAAGTATTGGCCTTATTTGCATATTAATGCAATGAATTTACGGAGAAGCCGGAGCTAAAATAACTCATGGCCTAGCACCTCCATAGAAGGACCTTCACCGAGCTGGTTAATGGATGAAAAGTATTTTATATACATACAGAATACAGAAAACCGGCGTGAAACAGCGCTTGTTTCGCCGAATGAGTGAGTTTACCGGAGGCCCAATCCCCTACCCTATTCCCTTCCCTGCCCTACCCCATTCCCTTCCCTTCCCATCCCTACCCTCCCCTATTACCCTATTCCCTCTTAAAAGGCCGGCAACGCACCTGCAGCTCTTCTGATGCTGCGAGTGTCCATGGGCGACGGAAGTTGCTTTCCATCAGGTGACCCGTTTGCTCGTTTGCCTTATTTCATAAAAAAAATTGACAAATATGACCAACACCAAATACGCGTATCCGTACCTTTGTCGGTTTTTGACGCACATCAAAAGAGTCAAATAGGTAAGTAAACAAAAGTAAAAGTTTGGTTGACGTCCATGTGTGGAAGGCCGCATTTGCCTTTGTTTGCTTGTTTGTGTATACGTCAATTTTTTTCCAAATGCAACAAATAGCCAATAGCAAGTGCGAATAGCCATGTGAAGTGCCACCATAATATGAATATAGCCGATTCGAAACTGATCTTTAATTACTAAAATATGTATTTTCTCAGACATGGAATTTACAGGCTTTCCACTTACGGTGTTAAATTCACTTATTTACAATTTTGAAGGTCTCCTTTAAAATGAAACTCAACACAAAATTACCCCAGATCTCTCTATTTAGTACATTGTGGAAAATTTTAAAGAAACTTTATCTGTTAGTAAAACAAAATCCTTGAAGTTTAATGAGTAGTGAACGCATCAACTCTGCTCTAGTTGCAGTAATTAATTATAACATTACCTACACAATTTCCGGTGGTAATATTCACAGCTTTGACAATGAATACCCGGGTATACTCAGAGGTGTGGCAAAACTCGTCCCTTTACAATGTCTTGTCCATTGTACGAGGTATTACAAGACATTAACGGACATATTATTATGGTGTTGTATATGTCGCAGTCATCTAGTTCAATCTGCGGTTCGATTGAATGACTAGCGCATTCATTGAATGACTCCATTCAATTGAATGACTCGGCCGAACGTTGATTGAACAATCGTCACTTAACGTTCAACTAGTTAGCGATTTTTAACATAGCCCTTTGAAGAGAGCGGATATGAAATCAGTCAGGTAATTGAATGTATTTATTTTTATCGGAATAGGAAATGTATAAGAACAGTATATAATTTTTAGATAATTAATAGCAATGTATTACTCCGTGTTGGCCCAATACGACTTGATTTGGTTAGGTTAGATGGCTAAGGCGGGAGCGTAGCGCAGCGAAGCTCCCGCCTTAGCCATCGTGGTTATTTTTTTGTAAACCACCCAGAAGTAGCCGTCGCCTCATAATTGAAGTCAGTTTCTAGATTAACCTATTATTACGCCACCAACAAATACTTAAAAAAAATCATAGCATTCCATTTAACGACTTCACTATGATGACGTTTAGTCAGGACGTTAAACGTTACAGTCAACGTCTTGACTAGTTGTCCTTCAGTCATTCAACAAAACGGTGTCATTCAATGAATACGCTAGTCATTCAATCGAATCACAGATTGAACCAGATGACTGCGACATATATAAACTGTGCAAGATAATTACATTATGTAATACTTAAGACAATAACAACATCGTTAATATTATAAATATGGAAGGGTATATGTTTGTTCCCGTTTACGCTGAAACTAATGAACCAATTCAGATTATGTTTGTTATGAAAATATTTGAAGTCTCAGGAAATTAAGTAAATTATTACAGCAAAAAGTATTGTTTCCGATTGTTAAATGAATTTCTCCTCAACGGTGTTGCGGGCAACATCTAATACTATTATTAGCCAAGCGAGATGCAAGGGCACTACCTACCTTTTCTTGAAGTGTTTAATAGTTTTTTTTAATACAATAATACTTTATTGAAGTTTGTAAAAATACATGAATCATTCCGGAGACCTTTGTCATTTAAAAAATATTCAAGCACGTCTCATCAACCACAAACACAATACAGAAAGATCAAAGAACCGAAAACTGACAAATAAAAACATTATTACAATGCTTTTAAATCCAATGACATGGCAATACGGAGACAATATAGGTAATAAATAATATTAGAGTAATATAATCTAGTGGGGCGGGCGGGGCAGGGCCGGATCTACCATACGAGCTTACGCCCAGGGCGCCAATTCAAGGGGCCCATGTTGAATGAAGTCCAAAACAAACATAATGTGAAAGAATAATGTTTTATCAAAATAAACAGATCGTGCGCATCGGCAGCTCTGCGAATTCCACGATTAATCAAACCCATTGAATTCATTAATTGATTCAAGTATACGTTTACACGAACTTCAAACTGACCCTAAGATTAGCCTAGGTCCCTGCGAATAATAAATAGTTTTTATTATTCGTAGCTAGGTCCCCTAAACTCTAAACTTTTAATTTGATATTGGGTATGATTTATGACAGATCCAGGATACCCCTTCGTTATACGGTTGATTGCAAGTCACGGGTGGTTTTAATGTGCAACTTAACTGAGGCACATCCTTAGCCCGGGGCATGCTTACGTTGTCCCTGCGTCATAAAAAGGACCCCCTAATCGTTAGGTCCGATCCTGAGCGCGGTGTGAGGCTAGGGCAGGCGTGAGCGGGCGGGGTAATCCCAGTGCATCCATCATGGCGGCATTACGGGCCGGTTCAACCGCAGCGGCTTTGGTGGCTCAAAACGATTACACCGCATTTCGAATGTTATTACGGTGTCATTACAACAACAATTAAATTCTCTAAATCTACTTCTAATTTGAATTGCACACAGTTAATAGGTTAATTGAGCGATTTTAAACTAATTATTGTTTTAGGATTTAAATAGTAGAGTTGCACGTGCCTCAGAGCGTGGATTTTGTAAGTAGTCTGAGCTAAATAATAAAAATTATTGGGAGATAGAACTCGAGGGCAAGACTGAAGTTATCTTAAGACCTTAGGCGGGACAAGAAACCTTTTATTCCGCTTAACTTTATTCCTAAACTTTAGTCCTGCTTAACCAAGCAGGACTAAAGTTAGCCTCATATTAAAGAGATTGAATATGGTAGGTATATAAAAAGCGAGATCACAATTGCAAATATAAATATAGTTAATTATTGCACTGTAAATATTAATTAATAACCAATTAATAACCATTAAATCGCTATATGCTGTGAATCAAATGTAACGTAATGCTGTAAATCAACTAAATGTGAATCAACCAAATGAAATAGTGGCAGCGTCACGTTACAAAAATTCTATTTAGTGCTACGACAATTCTACGTCATGCTTTGGAAATTCTATGTAGTGCTACGAGAATGTTACGTCACGCTTTGGAAATTCTATGTAGTGCTACGAGAATGTTACGTTACGCTTAGGAAATTCTATGTAGTGCTACGAGAATGTTACGTTACGCTTAGGAAATTCTATGTAGTGCTACGAGAATGTTACGTCACGCTTTGGAAATACTATATAGTGCTACGAGAATGTTACGTTACGCTTAGGAAATTCTGTGTAGTGCTATAAGAATTTAAACGTACTAAATGCTACGTCGTGCTACTGCCTACTGCTAAAGTGGGCTATGAAATAGTAACGTTGAAATAGTAACGTAGTGAGTTTAATTGTGTGTTGTAACTGGTCTGTATTGAGTGACAGCTGGCAGGCGCTGCGTCCTGCCGAACTCGCAGATAACATGGCACTGAGCCAACTGGAGCTGTGACGGAAATAGACCAGGAGTTTATTTCTCTACACTATGCACTGCAGTTGTTTATCAGTGGAAAAATACCTATCCTTTCTCAAAATTCTGTCTGTAGCGGTCATTGGCTCCCTGTCAAAAACTTGTCATATTTCGTCGTTTGCTATACAAAACGCGATTGACAATGAAGTGACAGATATTTCTAGTCTAAGGGCGATATCGTATTTTGCATGCATGATGTTCTGGTGGTGCGCTCACTCGGAAGATCTTCCTTTGTGGCCGCCACGCATCTATCCTACATTGGTGACCCTTGACAGAACACGCCTCCTTCATCATCATCACTGATCACTCCCCGCCCCTCCGCACCGCGCCAGCTAGTATCGCCTCATCTGGTACATCGTCCACTAGCCGCAGTGTACCGTGGCCTGGGTGACTCCGCATCGGCATCATCGGGCTTTCTCACTTCACTGACCGGTTACTAAGCAGAGCACATCTTTCCTGATCGGCACGTAGCATCGGCCCTGCACGGCAGCTTATCCGACTCATTGGATCCCGTGCAGATACATCACAGTTCTGACTCACTTGGACTCACTGCAACAGTTCCGACTCACTTGGACTCACTGCAACAGTTCCTCACTGTTCACTGGAACTCTCTGGCACTGGCGACTCAAGCGACAAGACTTCAAGACTCGACCTCCGGTCTTCGGGGGGAGTGATGTGGTGGTACCCACAATTCGCCTAACATTCCTGCATCGCGCTATCGAAGTTTTCTAAGTGCGTCGGTATATTTACGACAGCTGAAATGTATCCGACCGAGCATAATATCTCGTTCGGTCGGAAGATCTTCCTTTGTGGCCGCCACGCATATTATATCCTACAATGTGAACAGAGTATCAATTATATCACTTCAAACTCATACACAGATATTATCATACGAACACCAAAATATTCTGTTTCTTTACAATAATTCAATTGTATTCTTATTATGTTAACAGGATGCAGTGCAAGTATTTTTGACATAGCTCCTAGACTAGAAAAGTCAATGACCGCTGGTGCCACCTTAAATTATTGTCCTGACTGACGTTATGACGTATATAATGGCGCGTGCGATTTATTTGTCTATTGGCAAGGTAGTTTTTGATTTGTTTCATAATTTATATTATCTGTCGGAGGTCGGAGCGGCTAGCGCCGGATGGGCTTTGGAGTGGCGTGTAATTAATGAAAAATATTCGCACTTCATTCTGTTAACTTAAGAATAAAATTGAATTCTTGTAAAGATATAATTATAGTTACATCGGAAACGTCTTTGTTACCTCTTCGTATGATAATCTCTAGATATTTAACTATTTATGAAGTGATATAATATAATTCATACTGTGTTCACATCGTGTATGCAAACTACCATATCACCTATAATTTATCACCAGACTAGAAACATCAACTTCATTGTCAATCACGGTTTGTATAGAAAATGACAAGTTTTTTTTTACAGGGAGTCAATGCCCGCTACAGACAGAATTCCGCGATTTGAGAATAGTATGTAAGTACTGAAAGTAAGTATTTACATCGCAGTTAACTAATCATACTTCCGTACAGAGCAGTTTACTGTGGGATTGAATCTGTTTGGCGGCGCTCCAGCGGCGCTACACGACCACGGCTAAAATATATCGACTGTTAAACATTTTAAAACTAAAACCTTTCTAAGCTGGCTATTGGCAGATGTTTGTTTGCAAACGTGTTTGTTTTTTATTTGAATAGCGATGTAGCAACACCTTCGTATATAAGCTATATAATATAGGATATACATCAAAGTGGGTATTTGTTACAACCACCAAAACTATTGCATAGATTTTGATTTTAAGCATTATAATATAGTAGTAGATTTATCGGTTTAAGCGTGAGGAACGAACAGATATAAACAACGTAATAATATTATGACGATACTAGAAGATGCCCGCAACTCCGTTGCGCCAAAATTTGTTTATCGCGTTGGAACCGTACATTTTTTCGGGATACAGAGTATCCTATGTCATTTCCCGGGACTTAAGGTACCTCAATACGAAATTTAAGCAAAATCGGTTCAGTGGTTTGGGTGTGAAGAGGTTACAGACAGACAGACACACTTCGCATCTATACATATAAATAAAATTAGAGTGTCTGTTTGTAATATTGAAAGAACCGTTTATTACTACATGCATATGAGTATATTATATACGCTACATACACCAAAACAACATTTTTTACAATTTTTATCTGTCTGTCTGTCTGTCTGTTGCGACTAATCTCTGAAACGGCTGGAGCTATTTTGACGGGACTTTTTAACTTGGACTACTTTTTAACCGACTTCCAAAAAGAAGGAGGGTATTATTTTATTTTGACGCTTGCAAAGCCGCGGGCAACAGCTAGTTTATAATAATATTAATATGGAAGTATGGATTATTATTATACAATATGGATAAGTTCCGCCTATATTTTTATAAAAAAAACGAAAAGTATTTTTTTACTGATCCACCGTTTAATTACGGGAGTGTTTGTACGGTATAATTAGGACTTGATGGACGTAATGTTACGTTGTTTTTGTTACATTTCCCGAGTACTACAAAGAAGTGGGCGGACAAGTACTACAGCGGTTTACGAGTCAAAGTCGTTAAAGTATAAGAAAATAACGCACAGTTATACAGTAGAGAAACTCAGTTTTGATCTTAAATTCAACCACGTTTAATGCAGAAACAGTTATAATGCGACGTGATACTACGACTTTTTGTGATTTAATATCATTCGAAATCATATGAATTTATATACAGTGCATTACTGTTCTGTAACGAAATTTTGTACACAGAAAGTCTAGAGCCTGAGAAAGGACAAAGGCTACTTTTTACTTGGAAAAAGGGGGTGTTTATGCGTAATGTTGTTAAAATTAAGATGGTTCCAATAATTCATAGGTGACGATGAACCTCACCTAGGTCGCACTAGCGGTAGTACGAATTCGTTTCTATCAGAGGTGGTAAGGATTCAATCCATCTTTTTCTTTTCGATAACTTTCAAGAAGTACAATCATTGTGAAATGTTATGTTATTAGACACCAGTTTTAACCCCCAACGCAAAAAGAGGGGTGTTACAAGTTTAACGTAAAAATTTATGTTTGAAGTAAGCGTACTGTGGAAGCAACTCTGTCGTGGAAATATTGCGGTAATGCAGCCTACGTGGAAACGCCAAACTTGCGGACGGAGTCGCGGGCAACAGCTAGTTTCAATTATACTTAATTTCAATATTTTACATTACAATATTGTAAGAAATATAATTATACAATTAATAATGAAGTAAAAGTAATTTATTATATATTTTGTGTGGAATTATATCCTTTTGAACAATGGACATTACAAAGTGTATATATAATATATTTTTTACCCTAAAACATTCCTTACAATTCAATGCATGTAAGAACACACAAGGAATTTGTAAGGATAGGGACATCATACTTCAAATTGTGGGTACTTAATTTTGCATGTACAGACCAAGTTCATTGACGTTTCCGGGTAAAGCGTTCCAATTTCCTGTATTGGCTGGACACGTGTATCCCCGATCAAGACTTCTACGTTCAAAATTTACTCGCCGTCAGTCATTGAGGGGACGAGCAATACATAAAATATCATTTAATTCGTTTTAGCACGCGATCCCTTTTCCATACAATATTTGGACTGATGTGCTTACATGGTGGAATTTTAAAATGTCCCTTGTATTTTGATGATTTTAGCATTAATCCACAGAATCACACGTTACCGGCTAAAAAGATTTTGATGAAAAGAGCAGCTATAGAGTAAATCACGAAAAAGAGCTTTTGTTGTTTGAAATTTCAATTCTGATTTTCTGATATATATTTGCATGCTATTTTAAATATAGCTAAAAGTGTTAGACCATAGAACCTCATTATTACCTACTGTCTTATTACTACTACTGTATTACAATTATTTTAGAGCAAATAAATGAATTGAATTTATTACTGTCATACTTTGTTATATAATATTTATACGTTATATCAATGATATTATTATGTCTGTGTGCCGCTAATGAATATTCGAATTATAATAAATAATAGTATTTTAAAAAGTTAAAACTGACTTCAAAATTATGGTACGTAATATTTTAATATATCCAAAAATGTGTAAAATAGACCAAAATGTAACATAATAATATAATAATATTTACTAGAAATCGTACGTAATTAAAAATTAAAATTCCGTATCTCAAAAACTACTTATTCGATTTTAATAAAACTTGCAGTATTCTCTAAGTTGAACTATACCTAGTAAGTACAACAAAAAAGTTTGTTAAATTACTTAAATTGGACTTGTAGTTCCTGAGATATGTGAACACAAACATAAAAACATACTTACCTACTTACATACATACATATTATGTATGTAAGTAGGTATGTTATACATATTTATGTATGACGCTGATGTAGACTAACGGGCAGTTCTGCAAATATTACATACATACGCGTCAAATTGATAACGTCGTTTTTTAAGTCGGTTAAAAAATCACTACATTATTATGATACTACAAAAAGTAAAGCTACAATACAAGAACGAAGTCAAAGAGCATAAAGTTGTCAGACGGAGTCTTGGCCACTTTTTCCAAGGAGTCATAATCGTAAAGCCCGCAACGAGTTTCTGGTCCAATTTATTACGTGGCTTTACCAGCCCCATTCCCCGGATTTAAAACTTAATACACACTAAAGTCGAGATCGAAGTAAGCAAGTTTAGCCAATCTTATTACTGAGCTGCTCCAGCTTGTACACGAGCTTTCTACAGGGAAATACAGCTATTAAACTTATTATAATATTGTGTTGCGATGTTGGTGTTATCGTGGTATGCTTTGGTTGATAAAAATATACACACGCGTCGAATTGATAACCTTCTTTTTTTGAAATCGGCTAGAAATATTGTACCTCCTGTATTATAATTAGTAAAATATTTTTACCTACTACTTATTCTACAAATAATAATAATAATACCATCCACACCGGTTTCGGTGACGGTGGCCGGTTTAATTAAAACCAGGCCAGGTACGCAGGAGTAATTTTATAGTGCCCAAGTGTGTGCGCAGTACACAAGAGCACTCTCTATTCCTTTACTCTTATAACCCAGTGGGACGGGAGACCGACACGACCGGCGAGAGATCAGGCGCAGGACCGACTTATTACATGCCCATCCGACGCATGGATCATCTCACTTGTCAGACAATCAGGTGATCAGCCTGCATTGGAGGTCCTAACCAAACTTGGAAATAACATGTTTCCAACGCGGGAATCGAACCCACGACCTCCGAGTTAAGAGCGACGCTCTAGACCACTGGACCACGGAAGCGTTACTACAAATAAATTAATTGATAAATCTTTTTGTGAAATATGTGATAATGTTGTACATAATTGATATTAATTAAAATAATTTCGGTAAATATTTGGCATCAATAATTTAGCTTATAAAACATAAAATTATTGAAATTATAATACCTTACAGACTGACCTCTTTCAGTTAATACGAAAAATACATACTTTCACAACAAAAACTCCACAAAACAAACTAAAACAAGGTCACAACTAAGTAGTGAACAAGTGAACAATAATTGTGTTGTTTTTTTTAAGAAATGTTTGATTTAATAAATTAAATAGGTTCCACAATCTACATGTAGTTCTAGATTTCCCGCTGAGATACACACGCCAAGCACGACCCGGCACATTATGTAATTGTGCATGAGGGGTCATTCACATACTACGTAACATCTTAAGAGGAAGGGGGAGGGAGGTTAGTGCTTATGGCAGCTTTACACGCTACGGTTTATCGGAGAGGTCCACCTGTACAGGTATGCCTGCGCAGGGAGACCGGAATGTGTGTGGGAATAGACCTGTGCAGTTTTTTAGACCTGCGCAGGCGACACGGCGCAAAATCGAAAATCAATTCTTTCGACAGACACCTGCGCAGTTATAACTATTAACTACACAGATGACTTCTCCGATAGACCGTGGCGTGTACGGTTCATACCAAATATGACAATATAATAATATTATGTTAAAGGTATTCAAGGCAAGTATGACATAATACCCCCCCCCCCCCCCCCGATGGTTGCTCGCCTTGTCGTGGCGGTGGGGCTCTAGTAACCGCGGCTTGGACAACCGCGGTGACGCAAAGAGGCAACCAGGGCCGGCCGGTGTCGCCGCCTGGCCCGAGGAAGCCGCTCCCAGCGGACTGGAGGAGTCCGCTGCGGATGCGCACCGAGGTGGGGCCGCAGAGGAAGAGGCAAGTAGGTATTACGGTGCGCCGCTTGCCCTATCCTCTGCGGCCGAGGACGGATCGCGGGGGGGAGGCATTGTGGTAGGTTGCCGCTCTCCCTACCCCCCTGCGAGCTGGCGGGGCCGTTCCGTTTGAACGGCATTGGTGGGGCCGCAGAGGAAGAGGCAAGTAGGTATTGCGGTGCGCCGCTTGCCCTATCCTCTGCGGCCGAGGTGTGGTCGGTGGCAGAGCCACAGACCTGATCTGCCACATGGCCTCCAAGTAGCAGACTCTGGGGGCGTCTGCTACAGCCCTGGTGGGGGCCGAGGAGGAGGGCGCACGTGTTGTGCGCCCATCGTGGAGTCTTCGGACCGCTGGCGGGGTCGCGGATGGGTGTATCGTTCCCGTGGCCCCGTCAAAAGGCGGCGTGGCGGAAGATAGGGGGGGTTTTAGTGGGTATACCGTGGTCTCATTAGCTACGGGAGTCCCACATCACCGCTCGGGTCGCCCCCTGCGCCTGGGTGGTATGCGTAATGCATTTCCCCCTGCGGGGGAAAAAAAAAGTATGACAATATAGGAGGGATTCATAGGTCTTTAAAAGATGAATTTTCCATCTTTTTAGTAAAAGATGGCCCCATGCGAGTTTCTTACGTCGGTTCTTCTCGCTAGGTTAGTTCTCGAACCGGTTGTAGGCACCAGTAGTATCAAAGTATAGAAAACATTTTAAAAAAATCTGATTAAATTTTTTGAGTTTGAGTTTTAATTTTGTATGACGTAACATGTGGATAGCCCCAAATAAAATTAGAATATAATATAATTCACGTCTGAAATTTATTTTAAAGCAAAACATACACAATTTGATTACAACGTGCGGGCGACGCGAAATGTGTTAAAATTCATGATTAATTCACCAGGTGAACTTGTAACCCGGTTAGCCGGATCCATGGCGCTGGTTGCACCGGCCTGGCAGAAATAAACAGCTACGTATTCGTAACTTTATCGAATTTCCTGAAAATATTTTATCCATCAAAATATAATATAATTAGGAGGTAATAAGGTATGTAATGGCGTTCGCAGCTTTTCTCGCATGAACACAATATTCCGTAGGAAACCTTACATTTTCTCGCTTTAAGAAGTAGCTGATATTATCCTTTCGCGTGGTCTTCTCTATATTTATGTAAATCTTTATTATAATCGTATCTTCGTAAATTCAAATAAACTAACCATACATATTATTACATTCGCATGAATATATTTTCATACAGATCTCTTTCGTTAATTGAAATAGAAGTTTGTATTAATTTCCAGAATGAACATACAATATGATACAAGGGTTTTGATCTATTGTTATTTAGATGATATTCCGAATATTATGTAGTGAATATTGTACTCGCTAGCCTCTCTGGTCACTGGGCGTTTGGCAACTTCCTAATGAACTCGCGTATCGACTTTGTCTTTAATTTTCTTTTATCGGGCGGTGCTTCAGAATTTGTAAGGTATTTAAGAATTTCTCCTTTAGTTTTATTGTTAATCAGGAGCTCGGAGTTCGCCGGGTGTGTTTGTTCGTTTCGCCAACTGGGTCAATGCTTCTTCGGAATTTGAATGAACACAATGAAATGTGTTTATTTTATATCAAACTACTTCTTCGTAAGTAACCATACATACATACATGTAGGTCAAAATCATAACCCTCCTTTTTGCTTCGCCGTAGTCGGGTAAAAAGAAATATAATTTTACATTAACAGCTATTAGGCATTTGACGATTGAAATTGAGTATTAAGGGCATGAAAATCCGAAAAAAGGAGGCAATTCTACGCCTTACTGATAATAATAATAATATTAATAATAATCATCATCAATCAAATCATTTTTATTTGCAAGGCGTTAGCTTTAAAGCTGTACTCAATAAAATAATAGCATATTCAATACCAACTAATAATACATTATTTTAATGCAGATAAAATGGCTAGCTACATCGATAGGGACCAATCCAAAAAATATTCGCCTTTGGGAGTCTATATAAACGTATGGTAATTTAAACGAATATGGTATAATTCGATCGAAAATGAGTAGGGCTCGAACAAAATCAAATATCTCGTATAAACGCCGAGTTTATATGCCGAAATTGCGCCGGTAACATTTTATTTTCGTACCGCGGCGCGTGTGGGACGACCCAATAAATTTTTATAACAAAAATATCTCACCGTTATAGGTGGATCTAAAGCTGGGAACGTTACGCGACCGACCTGTAAGCACTGCGATGCGGAACATGAATCCTGACGATGTTTTTTTTTTATATAAAATAAGGGCAAACGAGCAAAGGACCTTATGGAAAGCAACAACCGTCCCCCATGGACACTCGCAACATTAAAAGAGCTGCAGGTGCGTTGCCGGCCTTTTAAGAGGGAATACGCTCTCTTCTTGTTTAATAAAAATGTCTATTATCTTGTAACAACGGATACTTATCAAGTGTCATAATACATTTAAGTTGGTAATAACCAGACAGAACATTAGGAAGAATATTGTCCGATTTCTGCGGTTTTTTGACCTGATTTTATAATATTATCTCGCAATAATTTTGATTGGCAAACCTCAAACCGTCGACTGATATATTAAAATGCTGTTGAAAATATTAACTCCTCATAAAAAAAACTCAAAAGCGAAGCGAAGTTCTAGCTACTAGTCTTACAAAGAGAGAATATTATAATACTATATTATAATATGTTACATAACATTTCCTTTACTTGTTTAAATTAAAATTTTTGGTAATTTCAGGCAGGCATAATATATTATCATGAACTACAAACATAGACTAACACTATATTATTTCGTGTTAATTTTATTATTAATTAAAGTAAGTACACATATCAATATAATTGAGGATTTTGTTAAAATTTCTAGTGTCTACATGTTGTCATTATAGATTACGAACCAAAAAGGCCAAAAAATTACGTAAACTTTATTTTGTTTTTAGGATTTGTTGTTATAGCGGCACCAGAAATACACAACCCGTGAAAATTTCAGAAATGTAGCTATAGCGGTCCTTGAGATACAACCTGGAGATAGACAGACAGACGGACACACATCGAAGTCTCAATAATAGGATCCTGTTTTTACCCTTTAGGTACGGAACCCTAAAAACAACTTTAAAATATAAAACACTTTTTTTTTAAGTCTGGAATCGTAATAATGTTGTTCACACTAGGTGCTATTGGAGCACTATAGTTTATAGTACAAGAGCCACGTCACGTGATCTGTGCAAATTGGAAGTTGAAGTGTTGTGCCGATATTGGGGAATGGGGAATAATGGGGAGTGGGGAATGGGGCATGGGGATAAACGGCTGTCGGAGTAATGGGGCAGTGATGGAGCACTCACTCCGCCGCACTACACGTCGGTGTTATTGCGACCGAAATTCATTATACAGACAATGTTTGGTTCCATACCTCTGTTAATTGATTTTTCGTTATAGATGACTCGGTGCAGTATAGCGTTTATACTCCAATTCATCTATACTAATATTATAAAGCTGAAGAGTATGTTTATTTGAATGCGCTAATCTTAGAAAATACTGGATTACAGACAGATTTTAATGTAATTTGGGAAAATTATAGCGCGTATAGGCTATTTTATGCGGGACCATATTAAATTACGTCTTTACGGAAACCCTTATTCGCGGCTTATTTGTTACGCGGCTAATATCCGGCTAGGAATTAGCAGCATTAAAGCATACTTATTTTGAAGTTTAGTACATATTTTAAACATATTTTAAATGTAAGTGTCGCACATTTACGAGTATTTATCATGCTCCTGCACTTTGCAATTCTTATTCGTGAAATTTTCTGAGAAAAACTATCATATATAATTGCTTTCCCTTTCCCGGGACTCAAAAGGTTTATATCGGTTCAGCGGCTAAAATATGAGGTGGTTATATTCAGACAGACATACTTTTGCAATTTTAAGAATAAGCATGACTAATATTATGTACCAAAGTATTTCTTTCATTTTATCATTTCATATAATCGGAACTCATTGAGTGAGGTTAAAGAAAAAGGGCACTTAAAGGGTCGGTAGTTGGTCACGAGGCCTCGATCACTACCGGGCACCATTAAAGTCCGGAAGAGGCTGGCCTCAGTGGTACACCATCCTCCCTGATAAAAGGAATAGGAGCGATAGTGCTTCGTCAATGTCAGAGATGCGCACTTTCCTTTACAGTTCTACACTATGAGTTTTGATTGTTCTTTATACATTAGTTCAGAGTCTTTACCCGCCCCCATAGTTATTAATTTATTATTCACGACATAACGCCCGCAACTCCATTGCGCAGGAACCGTACACTTTTCTGGGATCAGAAGTATTCTAATGTGCTTTCCCGGGACTCAAAGTATATATCAGCAAAATCGGTTCAGCGGTTTGGGCGTGAAAAGGTAACAAACAAACGAACTTCGCATTCATAATATTAGTATAGGATAGGATTTAATAACCATTTATATCAATTATTATCAGGATCTTGGCTTATCTCCTGATGGTCTGACAAGTAAGATGATCTATGCGTCGGATGGACATGTAAAAAGTCGGTCCTGCGCCTGATCTCTCGCCGGTCGTGTCAGTCTGCCGTCCCACTGGGTTAATATGAGAGTAAAAGAATAGAGAGTGCTTTTGTGTACTGTGCACACACTTCGGCACTATAAAATTACTCCTGCGTAGCTGGCCTGGTTTCAATGAAACCGGCCACCGTCACCGAAACCGGGTGGGAGCTATTATTATCAGAGTATACTAAACACTACTGGGTATGATAAAATGGTGCCGTTTGTTTCGCCGTGACGTGGCCGTGATGATCCAAATACTTTATAATAATATCATTGTCAGCCGAGTAGCCGAGTAGTAACCAGTCGCAGGCTGCTGCTTTTACGTACACGTGAATAGTGATGAGCACGAAAATACACGAATGTGACAGAACAAGATCAGAGCGACATTCAAGATTATGTGAATCGGGCTGAATATCAGGAAATATGTTGTTCTAATATAAAGTATTTTGCAATATCGCGAACATTGGCAAGTTTTACCAAAATAAAAATATGTTTTAAGTTCATACTGCCAACTGCTACCAGATAAGTTTTCAAAGAAAATCTTCCGGACGATTTGAAAGTTGACGTACTGAGAAAGTTTGGGGCGAGGGAAATGATCAATATTACACCTAACTTTCAGGTACTATTGAAATAAATTTCAGCGCGTTTCGTCGTTTGACGACTGTCACAACGAATTATTCTTTTAACTAACTAATATTACCTCTATAGTCTATAGTCTACAAACATATTTTTCAAAGCTTTTATTTAACTTGCTCTGTATGTATGTAAGTATGTATGTTCGGGTGACATTTTGGAACTTAATTTTGAAGAAGATATTATATTCAACCGATTGAGCTGAAATTTTTGTCTTGTTGCTTACGGCATACTATAGAAGACTTGTAGACAGTGAACGCGAGCTCCGAGAAACTGTCAAAAAACAAGTGTTTTCAATTATTGGAAAACTTTACGAAAATTCAGACAGTTTAACGTGATTTTGACAAAGGCAAGGGCTACCCAGTGACGCCTCAAAGTTCTAATTTGTACAGAGAACTGACAGAGGGTAGTTTTCAACTCGACGCGGTCGCTACATAAGCTGACCATAATTTACTGTCTCTTTCTATGTTTATTTTATAATTTAATAGCGAACAATTTTAATTAATTCGTCTTCAAGTTACCCTGTATCGGGACTTAGTGTTCCAAAGGTCCCAAGTTTGGCCCTCAGCGGAGGCCCGACTTAAGCTCCCCGGAGGCTTAGGTTACAGACACCTTGTGAATTTATGAGCACTAAGCCCGAGCCTCAACAATATATATTTTATTATTTAAGCGCTGGCAAAAAGTTGGCTTTTAATTCTGTTTTTACATTCAAGAAGGCCGTCGAGGGTATTCAGAATTGAATTATTTAATTTGCTGCCTGCGCCCGCTACGCAGCTACATTTTTACTTGGGTAATTTTATAAATGTTATTTTTATCCAAATAGGAGCACGTGACGCGAATCGCGATGCCGCCGAGCTTGTTTCAGTTTCATCTTCAAAGTCTTTACATGACATTTTAATATAAACGTATTAATGGAGCCAATTTAGATTTGGGTAAAGACATTTAAACAGAAAAGCTAAGCATTACAAAACAGAACCTATCGAAGTGCTAACAGTATTTTTGGGAACAGGAGTTCGAAGAACTTTCAATCACAAGTATACTCAATTACTTACCTGAGATTAATAATTGATGGCACGTTCGTAGAACTAGTTACTGGGTGCAACTTCTCGGCAGTGAAGCTGCCTTCATACCATAGTTATTCCTATAAGCGAGTATTCCAGTTTACCTCGAAATGATTTAGCGGCAAGAAAACACAGAATGCGATTACTTAAGAATATTATAAACTAACCTGACCTACTTTGTAAAAACTTAGTTCATTAATTATTGTTTTTGTACCTTAATGAAATAAAAAAATATATAGATATACTAGCTGTTGCCCGCGACTTCGTCTGCGTCTGTATATAATAACAAACACGGCCTTTTTATAATGATGATATATTAATATAGATGACAGTAATTAGTAAGTAGGTGAATTTTAAATATTTATTATACTAGGTCTATTTTATGAAAGAAGTAAGCGTATTTCTGACTCCTTCTGGTAATGTTGTTACCACAAATAAATAAACTAATATAGATTTTAAGCTGTGGCAGCCTTACACGTCCTTCGTGTTATAGACACCATAATATTATGACTGGAATTGACAGAACCCGATAAAATTACATAGGTCCACCATCTTAATTTTACATAAGTACTACTTAATCTATTTGCTTCTGAATCAATTTCTCTGACATAATATAAATATATTGTGTACGACGTGCGACTGAGAATTTTAAGAGAGTTTAAAATACACTGATGATCACAAACTCTAAATAGCATTTTACTTCGAGTTAGCGAAATGTTTTAGAGTTCGCATATCAACCTGTATTAGGTAACGCGAGATATCGACTTTTCAATTAAGTAAAAATTTCAATTAAGTCCAAACTCGAACGGTGCGTCCCAAATTATTAACGAAATGTTCGGAACTCTCGATCCGATAATATCCGAAATAGCTTTAGGTCGAAAATTACATAATTAAGATTATGTTTCACGAATTATAAAATATTCTATGTCGAAATTTAACTGCTCGATCGTGATCGATGAGAATGTTGTAGCTTTTTATTAATATAATATGAGAGGAAAATTTAGGATGGGATATATTTTTTAATAATACTTTACATACAGTCTTTATATTGCTAGAGTTGATCGTGTTTTGTGTAGCAATTGACTTGTCGCTTCTTTTTTTTTCTTCAAACACATTGTATAAAGTTTTCATTAGTGTGTGTAAATACGTCACTGAGTGAAAATTATAAATGAGCCTCGAAAACATGTCCGTCTAATATTAGTTTAATAAAACGAAACACTTGCGCAAAACAACCTTATCTTCAAAGAATCAATTCAATCTAGGTTTAAGTACATGATACTCTGATATATTTTTTATTCGTAATGCCTCCTACGACTTCTTCAAAATATGACGATATCACGGCCCATAATAATTATATTTCTGGGAAAAGTTCGCGAGTGTTTTATATAAAATATTCAACGAACAATAATATTAAATATTGTTTACTTTTGTTTTTCGTATCGTTTTCTTTGCATGTTTTCTAAACGCAGTTTTTTTTTATTTAATAAGGGGGCAAACGAGCAAACGGCTCACTTGATGGTAAGTAACTACCGTCGCCCATGAATACTTGCAACATCAGAAAAGCTGCAGCTGGTGCGTTGCCGGCCTTTAAGAGGGAATACGCTCTCTTCTTGAAGGTTTGCAGGTCGTATAGGTGCGCAAATACTGCTGGTGACAGTTCGTTCCAGAGTTTTACAGTGCACGGCAGAAAGTTACTCGAAAAACGTGGAAGACTGCCAGTCATCAAGGTGTAGAATAGATTTGTGTAAGAATAAACTAGTACTTAATTCTAATTTTTGGAGTTGGTTCTGAAAGTGAAGATACGAACTACTCCAATTGAGGTTATTGTAGCCCGAGGGGCATACCGTCTTATACTAGGCAATTTCGTTATTTATTTAGGTCGTTACGACCTTAATAGACAGTCATTGTCATAATATTAATATGTATCAATAAGTAGGATCAGCATACACGACAAAATTCTACTAGGATGTTTTGGCTAGCGGTCTAAATTAGAACAGATTTCGGCACTGTCCAAAATATTTTTTAAGTCGCCATAACATAGATTCGGTCTTATTTCGCTACAAGCCTAAATGTGGTTTTCCTATTCTTGCCGCAAGCGACTGCGACCGACAACAAATTTGACGACCTCTGTGGCTCAATTGTTTGAGTGTGTGGCAGCTCAAGCCGGGGGTCGCGCCCGGTTCGAATCCCGCCGACAGAACTAAAAGTTTTCAATGTTCCCGGGTCTGGATGTGTATTAAATATGTGTATGATAATACAATAAAAATCTTAAATACTATAATATGTATAGTATAAAAGTATTATATATATATTAGTATTACATATTGTGATCTATCAACGCACAACCCAAACCACTGGACGGATCGGGCTAAAATTTGGCATGCAGGTAGATGTTATGACGTAGGCATCCGCTATGAAAGGATTTTGATAAATTCTTACCCCAAGACAAGGTGTTCAAATAGGGAATGAAAGTTTGTATATAATAATACTTTTTAATAATACTAGAGAAGCCGCGGGCAAAAGCTCGTTAAAAATAAAATTCCACTTCATAACCTAGGATATAGGATTCATTTTGCTCTACGCCATTACAAAGTAGCGGTGGCATGGATCGCTGGACCAATGTCGGTAGACAATGAAACCGTCAATAAGAGAGCGCATTTCTTTTTAAATTAAAAAGCCGGAAATACCCTTTTTTGTTATTGCGGGTGTCGATGGGTGACGGTAGTTGCTTTCCATCAGGTGACGCGTTTGCTCGTTTTTCCCCTAATTTTATATAAGAAAGTCAGAAAAAGAACAAATGGTTGTAAAAGTTTGTGGATTTAACAAAAACGATGCGTTAAATTGGTAATACGGTTAAATATAGTTGTTAATGTTAAACGTGCTATACCCCGTAACAGCGTAACGCGGTAATCGCGAGCGCCATTGCCGTCATTATTGTGTACGTTATCATTAACCGGTCGTTAACGTAACTCAGTTAAGATTTAATCTGTTCATTTTACTCAATCATTTCAAAATTGATAATGTATGTTTAATCAAGTAGAGTTTAATTAAAAGAGTAACCTCCTCACTCGGAGATTAATATTAATAACATAATATACTTGACTAGATTATGTCAAAATTAAATCTGTGGAACTTTTCATTCAATTGAAGTTTAATAATCAGTAAATGCACAAGTGCCTCTGAGTGCGGTCGTTATGTTCCGTTTCCACAAACTGCATTAACTTATCAAATTGTTCCCTGGCGGCCATCAAATAATATTGTATCTCTTATTTTATCGAATTTACCAACCACTAAATAAAATAAAAATTATGTTAATATATTAAAAATAAATTTAAAAATTATAGTACTTATTATTTATATATATTTTTAATATACGTGATATAATATTACCCTAAAATACAGCTAGCGGACTTAGGGTCAGGTAAGGCGAAAAAGAGGATATGCCTCATCATCATAATTAACCTATCGTAGTCAGCTGCTGACTTTCTTCTGCTTCTGTTAAGATCTTGGCCAGCCCTCATCCATCCGCTTAGTTGCCAAGTTAATCATCACAATATTTGTTTTAGATTCCGATGAAACTTACTATTGCTCATGATTATTACGCTTAATCATGCATAATTCGGCTGACCACTGGGCCGAAATCCACCGATCTATTATCGCAAACTGTAGGACAGCCGCAGTACGAGGCGTGTTGTCAAAACGCCTGTCAACGCCGCACTCAAGCTGTCACGTGCCAGCATCGATGACGGCGAGGCTGGCTATGACAGTGATGATGCTGCTGGTAATCAAGCATCTCTCCTTAAGCCCATTTTAATTTAATATTTAGTTTCATTGACGTACCATAATATTTCAAGCTATGTCAAGACCACGTCAAGACATATTGAAAAAATATTATGATACAAGTAGGTAAACTTCTAGTTTAATTATAACCATGCAGGCTGAAATAAGCAAGATAATCCACGCTTCTGTGGCGGTACCCACATTCGGCTAACATTCCTGCATCGCGCTATCGAAGTTTTTTAAGCGCGTCGGTATATATACGACAGATGAAACGTATCATGTGGGCTCCGGCCTGACCGAGCATAACATCTCGCTGGGTCGGAAGATCTTCCTTTGCGGCCACCACGTCATATATCTCACACTTCAAATGAAAATGTTTAAGGTTGCTTGCCCCTAACTCTCTCTAGTAATCAAATCAAATCAAATCAAATCATTTATTTCGGGCATCAGAGGCCCATAAAACAAATACCTTAAACCTAACATACATATTGATTATATTAATAAATACCTTAAAACTAACATACATATTATTTTATATATACTTAAAAAACTAACACTGTCACTTGTTGCCGGCGACGTGACTCGACGCTTCGTTTCGGAGTCTCCCCCGGAACCTCCGGTAGACCACATCCATCGGCCAGAACTCCGGCGCCTCGAAAGTCGACAGAAGGTTCGTCGGTACTCTCACCACAAAGGAGCTAAAGTTAACCTTGTGGCGAGACTGCAGACGCTCGACCCTCAGGCGCAGTGTCGTCTTCTTCTGGATGTAGTCCACGACGTCCTCGACCTCCATGGACCAGTGCAGGCGGGATATGTACAGGGGCGTCGCGGGGACCTCGCTCCGCAGACGCAGCTCAGGTACATATGGTGCGGTGCCGCGATGGTTGCGGGCGGCGGGCTTCTTCCTCCTCTCTACCAGTATGAAGCCCTCCTCATCGCACCTCCTGCTCTCGTCCTTGCCAGGCCGAGAAGACTCCACCTTGCGGTTCTTCGTAGCCTTTCGGCTCTCCTTAGTCTTGCGACTCTCCGAAGCCTTGCGGCTCTCATTCTCCCCATTAGATTTCGCCCGCGGGGGAGGTGCGGGGCGACCAGCAACAGTCGCAAAATTTTGCTGAGTCGCCTGAGGACTCAGCGTCGGCGCAACAGGGAGGGGGGCGCGGGCGGCGGCGGCAGCGGCGGCGTTCGTTGACCCGTCCGATAATGCTGACGGGCTAAACGTGCATGTTTGCGCGCCACGACGAGTGGTGACGTATGCGGCATCAGGTGAGGGTGACCTACATATTGAATTACCACTTTTTAATTGCGATAATTCAATACGCAAGTCACTGATCGTAGACTCTGATGCCTGCAGTCTACCTCGAACTCCGGCCAGCTCCTCCTTCAGGAACCTGATGTCCTTCAGCAGGCTGACGACGTCGACGTGGTCCAGCGTGACGGGCGGCAGCTTGTGTAGCTCCTTTGCCACAAAAGCCGGCACCTCATCAGGATCCGTCTGCTTCAGCAGGGAGATGATGTCCTGCACACTCCTTTCCGTTCCGTCTCTTCGTCGCGACGGCATGTTCGCGCTCTGGCCGAGCGTCTCGTACAGCAGCTGCTTGCCCTTGCAAATCTCCTCACTGGAGAAGGAGGACTTGCAGATCTGCATGATGCTGACCTCGTCCATGGTGTCGATGGCGTGCTGGATGAACGCCAGCAACTCGTTGGCCACGAGCGCCATGGTCACGTGCAGCGGCAATGTGCCGCGCGCTTCGCGAAAATATTAATTAATTAATATTTGCAGCGTGTGTAACGCGGAGCACGACCAGTCGCTAGCTCAACACATTACACAATAATACTGTGACCTGTGTGGGCTATTTCATTGTATTCGTTGTAATAATATTTTAGTCCGAAAGTAGCGCCACTCTGCGTCATCCTAGATATTATGATACATCAATGTCTGGGGCTTAAAACTTCAGCTAATTTAACTCTGCGCAATCCGGATCTTCTTCGGCGGAAGAAATTTGATAAGTTCCGAGATCCGCCTCGCCCAATGAATACGATCTATGCAGCTGTATTGTAGCTGTATTGTATCCTCTTTAATCCGAATGAGACGGAATTAAAATATTGGCCTCGCAAAACATTATAGACACGTGAAGTAACATGGTTAATGAAGTTAAATAATAAACGAATAAAACATGTGTGCACGTTCCGGTAGGATCCCAGGGTGTATGGAAAAATTTGTTGTTCTTGATTACGTTTATTGCAAAATTGAGATCACAAACTACATAGGGATACACCGCGTTAAGCTATTACCGAGATCGGTCGTGTATTGCGAGCGATATAATATAGTGAACTATATTTCTACGAGTTTTTACCTGTGAGTGCCACGAGATGGAATCGGATTGTTTTCATCAATAAGTGAGTACCTACAGGCTATAACACATTCACAACAGTTTCTGACTACAGGAACAAAATGAGCTCTCCAACGTTTAACACCACCCCGAGTTACGCTACTGTGACACAAACAACCATGTTCCCAAAAAAGGATCAAGCTATCATCATCGACGCCTTAGAAAACGTACAAATTAAAGACTACGCACAAGCTTTAGGTAAAATCATAGACCCATCTCAAATCCGCTTTTTGTCAAGAATTTCAAACAATAGAATCTGTATATACCTATCTTCGAAGATCATCGTGGATAACATCATTGATAATAATAAATACATCACAATACAAAACGAAAAAATACCTATCCGGCCGCTAATCAACAGAAACAAACGTATAATTATATCTAACGTGTGCCCAGTTATACCGCACACTGAAATCGAGAAGAAATTAAATGAATTGAATATTAAACCACAATCACCTATCTCTTTCTTGCGTGCGGGTCTTAACGAAACAGGCTTCAATCATATCCTTAGTTTTCGGAGATAGGTCTACGTAACACCAGAGGATTTTACTCGAATCCCAGACAAAATATCTATTGATTTTGAGGAAATGAGTTACTGGCTATACTTCTCTTCGGACACTATGACTTGTTTTATATGTAAGAAAGAAGGACATGTAGCATCTAAGTGCCCGGACAACAATAAAGACACGAATATTTTTAATCAAATGACGCAGGAATCCATGGAAACACTTACATTCAAGCGTCCACATCCACCTACTGAATCTACGACGACTACTACGGATATAATGGAATCCGAGGACAAAGAATGTATACCTAACACAGAAAACAGTGATGAGGACTTCGATTCCTCACAGTCTAGCGCAGACGAGGTCTACACGTCCAAGAGTGGGAAGAAACTGAAGAAAACGCCTCATCGTGATTTAGATTCAATTAATTGGGAACACCTGGAAACTTCTATAGCCGACTCCGGTAAAACGTATCCATTGTCTGGAGAACAGATCAGAGAATATCTCAGACGCACATATGGAGTTAAGAACATATCCGATATTACTTATAGCTACACAGAAGAGATTGACCCCCTTATTGTAATGTTTAAAGACTTGATATCTAATGTAACAAGTCGTAGTCTTAAAAATAGGATCTCACGTATTATAATTAAACTAAAACGTTTACATGTAGGTAATAAAAATCCCAAACAAATAACTCAGCCACATTTAGGTTGACACAGAGCATACTTTATACAACTATACATTTTTATATACATTTATTACATTTATTTACACTTATATACCTACTTACAATTATTTATTTTTGTTTAATGGTTTTGATAAATTTCAAGCTTAACATTATTCAATGGAACTGCCAAAGTTTAATACCAAAGTTAAGTGATTTAGATTCCTATTTACATACTGAGAAAATACATATTTGCTTTCTTTCAGAAACTTGGCTAAAAAGCGAAAACCAAATTAATGTAGTAGGTTATTCTTTATATAGACAGGACCGAACAGATGGATATGGAGGTTTAGCTATTCTCGTCCATCAATCTTTAAGTTGTACTATCAAGAGTTTTCCCAGAAATAATCATAATATTGACCTTTTATGCCTTGAAATCCGTAATAGCAACAAGATTAAATATATTATAGGTGTGTATTCTCCTTCAAATGTCACAGTAAACGTCAGAGATTATGACGAACTTTTTAGCCATTTTTCTGAGAAAACTTTGATTGTCGGTGATTTTAATGCCCACCACTCGGCGTGGTCATACACAACGGACACACGGGGTAGGCTTTTAGCAGACACAAGCTTAAAACATGGTTATGTTTACCTCAACAGTGGAGACTATACACGATGCGCCAAGCTCAATAATAATATAATATGTACATCACCCGATATTTCTTTTTGTAGTGCTGATATCTCACTATATTTTGATTGGAAAGTTACTAATGAATCCCTAGGCAGTGACCACCTTATTATTTCTATTAAGACGTTAGATAGTACTGAAATTAGTCCCGAATTGAAAAGAAACATTAAGCAGGCCAAATGGGAAGAATATACACAACACATTAAATCGGCGTGTGAGGGATTAGTTCTTGGAGACAATGTACAAAGCAATTACGATGAATTTATAAATATTATTGACGATAGTGCTAACAAAAACATTCCTTATATTAAAATCAGTAGTAACCCTAATAAATTTAAGCCGAAACCCTGGTGGAGCCCAGACCTATCTAGAGCAGTAGCGCAACGAAGATTAGCACTCAAACATTTTAGGAAATCACGTACGGTTGAAAATTACTTAATTTACCAAGAAAAAGTAGTCTATGCACGAAAATTAATAAGACTGGCAAAAAGGGCTACATGGCAGCAATTCTGTGACAGCATAGACTCTAAAATGTCCAGTAGTGAGGTATGGAGAAAACTAAGATGGCTTACGGCCGAACCCAATATACGATCCTAATCCGTTTTTACCAATCCAAGATCGATATTTCAATCCATATTTGTGTTTGAGTGTGCCAATAATGTATCCACAGATTGAAATTACAATCTGTGGTTGCAAGCCATCCATGGGAGGTTCGCTCTATGATTTCGGATAGCCCTCCGTTTGAAAATGACAGTTCGAGTGTATTCATAACCTATCTCACAATTTTGACGTTTCTTTCGATCGGTTTTATGATCCAAATCTGCAATCTTAGGAATTTCTCGGTTTTACTGTTTAAAATATGGATTTGTCTATACTCTCAAGCAGTGATAGTAGTGATTTTGAGGATCTCATACTGATCGTGCGCGAGTCCGACTCGTACTTGGCCGATTATTTTTTATTAGTTATAATTACCAGTATTGGACAAGCAACAAAAAAGCGGCCAAGTGCGAGTTGGACTCGCCCATGAAGGGTTCCGCAGCAGCAATAAGGTTTATTTTTATGAAATTAAAAGGTTTTTGATTTATTTTATGTTTCAGTCGATTTAATGAAATTTTGATTAAGGTTTACCATTTTTATGACGTATAAAAAAAACTACTGGCTAGATCTCGTTCAAACCAATTTTCGTTGGTAGTTTTTATAGTAATCTACATCATATATTTTTTTTAGAATTATCATGCCCCTACTTTAGAAATTAGAGGGGGGGGGACACATTTTCCCACTTTGGAAGAGTCTCTCTCGCAAACTATTCAGGTTGGAAAAAAATGATATAAGAAACCTCAATATGATTTTTAGAGACCTATCTATAGATACCCCACACGCATAGGTTAGATGAAAAAAATTTTTTTTATTTCAGTTGTACCTATACCCCTAAAATTTTTAATAATTTTTCCATTTTTGCATCAAAATCTTAATGCGGTTCACAGAATACATCTACTTACCAAGTTTCAATAATCTAGCTCTAATAGTGTCGGAGAAAAGTGGCTGTGACATACGGACGGACGGACAGACAGACAGACAGACAGACAGACAGACAGACAGACAGACAGACAGACAGACAGACAGACAGACATGACGAATCTATAAGGGTTCCTTTTTTGCCATTTTGGCTACGGAACCCTAAAAAAGGGTGCGCTCGGTGCGCCATGATGACTGCCCGCTGCCGGCAGGTAGAAAATGAGCAATGGCATGTGTCAACTGTCAGCTTATAGCAAGATAGCGCGTGAAGTTTGTTTGTCAATTGTCAGTGCCATTAGAATTTAACGAAATACTCCTAAATCCGAATTTTGCGGATATATGTTGTCGACTCGAAATCAATATTTTTTTATTTTCTATTATTCACATAAGGTTTCGATCGAGTCTATCGTACCCCTGGACAGAGGGAAAAGATCGCAGGCAATCCGGCCAGAAAAAAGATTGCAGATTTCAATTTTTATTATTGAAACGTGGATTGGAGATCGATCTAAGGATTGGGATCGATCCGAGATTGAGTTCAATCTATGCATAAGGATCGAATATTGGGTTCGAGCGTTAAAGGTCATCGCAGCCCCAAAGACTATTTGACAGAAAGTAATGCGACTTCTTTTATTACAGAACTCGCTCCCGATAGTGCTGACTTACCACCCGTTAATTTTAGTACTGATAATTTAAATCCACATTTGTTTATACTTTCAGAGCTAAATTTGATTCTTAAAAGAATAGATACTTCAGCTGGTCTGGATAATATTACCTATTCTATGATTAGTCACTTACCGGATAACGCAAAAACACACCTCATCAATATATTTAATTTAATTTACACAAAAGGTGAGATACCAGAACAATGGCGTAGAATAAAACTTATTGCAATACCGAAAAGAGATACGGGTACTCAAAGAGATAAACGTCGGCCAATCTCACTTATTAATTGCCTTTGTAAGATTTTTAATTTAATGATAGCTCGTCGCCTTGAATATCATTTCGAAAATAATAAACTATTTAACGATAGCACATTGGGTTTTCGTCGTGGCTTTTCATGTCAAGATAATCTCAGTAGGTTTATTGTAGACACAGAAACTGCCTTTGTAAACAAAGAATACGTTTTATGCGCTTACTGTGATATAAGTAACGCTTATAATAATGTGGCTATTGAACCACTTATATCCACTTTACTTGAGTTTGGCGTAGACCCGCTTTTGTGTGTATACATTAGAAATTTTTTAAAACGAAGAATCTTAATATATAGGCTAAGGGATGGTAGGGAAATCACAAGAGTATGTCGACATGGTTTGGCTCAAGGTGACCCAATGTCATCTATTTTGTTTAATATAAGTACCATTAAGTTATGCAACGCACTCGTTGGGATAGTTAAATTATCACAATATGCTGACGACTTTGCATTATATTGTATCGGTCGAAATCTTGAATCTTGTGCTAATGTCATTCAATCAAGCCTTAACATATTCATGTCTATGTTAGAGAAAATAGGATTAGAAATATCGCTATCAAAGACTAAACTGTGTATATTCACTAGAAAGTACAGAGTGCCTAATATTTGTATACAAATTAATAACACTGAAATCGAGGTTATAAATTGTGTCAAGTTTTTGGGTGTTTGGATGGACAGTCGCCTGAATTGGACTAAGCATATTCTTGAAACTGCCCAAAAATGTATTCCGTACGTTAATGTCCTAAGTTGCATAAGTAGTTCAAAGGGAGGCGTCCATCCAATACACTTAAGAAGACTTTATATAGCATTAGTTCGATCTCGTCTTGATTATGCATGTACCATCTTCGGCAACGCCAATGCTAGGCTCCTCCAGAGGTTGGATGTGATTCAAAATCAATGTCTACGCCTTTGTGGAGGCTTCATTCGCGACACCCCAATTTTTGCAATGGAAAGTGAGCTTTGTATTACACCTTTAAAGTTAAGAAGAATGTATTTAAGTAATAAATACTTTCTGAGGCTCTCGTCTAGAAAATCTGATATCTTGAGAAAGCAAATCAAAGCATTAAACCATTCATTAATTTTAGGCACAAAGTACTGGCGCAAAAATCAACTGCCACTTCTGGTCGAGAGTTACAGACAGTATTCCATTTTATCTATGTCACAATTCGAAGTTTTGCCCCCATTTTTACTCTCGCGTGAAATTAAATCAATCCCCTGGAATAAGATCATAATACACGAAGTGAACACTGTTAACGAACCTAAAGCTCAAATACCCACTCATATTCTGAAACAACGTTGCAAATTTATGATTCAGTCACAGTATTCCGATCACAGTCATCTTTACACTGATGGGTCCAAGACAGGAGACGGTTCTAGTTGCGCTTTTTATGATGACACTACCGGTTTTGGGTCAAAATTTCGTATTGAAAATTCATGTATACCTATAATGGGAGTCGAATTGACAGCAATAAGTGAAGCATTACATTATTCCGAATCGACACCATACATTAAAATTGTAATATTTACAGACTCGAAGAGCAGTCTCCAACATTTGTTATCAAGTGCTAGGGGCAGTGGTGTCGGTCGTTACGAAGCTTACCTCATTATTAAATGTATCCACAGATTGATACTTAACGGGGTTGAAGTTCGTCTACAATGGATTCCTTCACACGTGGGCCTAAAGGGTAACGAGGTGGCAGACTCGCTCGCGGCCGAGGCCCTCCGGGACGGTATACCTCTCCACGTTATACCTCACTATACTGACCATCTTCCAAAAGTCAAAGCCGACATTTACGCTAAATTCAAATTATATTTCGATGAATGCTCTCAAAACAAGGGTATTTGGTATAAATCCATTGTAGACCAACCACCGCGCGTCCCTTGGTTTTCTTCACGACATTTGAAACGAAAGGAATTGACTATTTGTTTCCGAACTCGAACATACCACGTCCCGCTTAATAAATTTAATTACATTATGAAAAAAAGAGACGACCCCTACTGCTCAATATGTCAGAAGGAGGAGGACCTCCTACACTTAATTCTAGAATGTAGAATCAACGAACAACCGAGGTTGGTATTTTTAAGAGACAGTGGGTGTTCTTCGGCGGACCTCCTCTTTTTGTTCCATCGAATCTTAACCTCAGAGTTCACTGACAAACACAGTAACAATCTTTTAAATTTTATTACACATTCTCTGAGCCTAAGATTTGAATACTATAAAAATAGACCTTAATCATAATAATAATATTATGATTAAGGCCTATAATATTATTATGTTAACCCTAATGTCCTAAAGTAATAATTGTTTTATTATAATTGTAAAAATGTAACTCTTAAGCCGACTTAATCTTCAGGATGTAAGGCTTATAAAATAAATAAGATTAAAAAAAAAAAAAAAACTACATAGGGATAATAACGTATGTTGAGACGAGAAATTTATAGCGGCGGCCGCCCCGCCGGCCGGCGGAAGAGCGCCGATGGTCACCTGTCAAGTGTCAGCTGTCACCCGGCACCCGCTGTCATCTGTCACCTGTCACCTGTCAGCTACTGAGGTGTCCACTGTCCATGGTACAGGTTGTTGTCCAAGCCAGCGAAGAGATGGCGCTGGCTGTCTCGTTTATTGAACTTATTGAAACTTTAACATTCTCGCCGGCCTTGAAAGCACCGGCTTTCAAAAGGTAACGGGAACACCTTCCTCCTCCTTCTCTGGTAATGGTAATGGGCAGATCTTGGAGAATGCACGACGAATGATGCCCGTAGCGGTGCGAATGTCAGCGACGCGTGACACTCCGTCAGGGCCAGGAAACGTTTTGACGATGCGGCCCATTTTCCACCGAAGAGGCGGCTGATTATCTTCCTTGATGATCACCAACGTATCCAGGCTGATGTCGGGCTGGTTAGTCTTCCATTTAGTCCTCTGCTGCAGCTCCGTCACGTACTCTCGAGACCAGCGCTGCCAGAAGTGTTGTCTTAGTTGTTCCAGCTTGGTGTAGCGAGTCAGCTGGGATGCTGGTACTGCCATCATGTCGTCGCTCGCCGTGGCCGTCAGCGTGCGTCCGATCAGGAAGTGAGCAGGTGTGAGGGGAAGAAGGTCTTGAGGATCAGAGGACATGGGTGACAGAGGACGAGAATTTAGGACTGCCTCGACCTGTGTCAAAACCGTATAAAATTCCTCATAAGTGAACCTAGCATTCCCTACGATACGTCTTAAATGATACTTACACGATCGTACACCACTTTCCCAAAGGCCACCAAAATGAGGAGAGTAAGGCGGAATAAATTTAAACTCTATGCCATTATTACTTGAATAATCAATAACTTCCTTTGATATATTATTTAGAAACAGTTGAAATTCCTTTTCAGCCCCTACAAATGTTTTCCCATTGTCAGAAAATATAACTTGAGGTTTACCTCTTCTGCTTAGGAAACACTTAAGTGCTAAAATATAATCATCTGAACTGAGACTAGTGACAAGTTCAAGGTGTATTGCACGTGTAATGAAACATATAAATAAACATATATAGGCTTTAAACAAGCGAGCCCCACGACCTTTGCGATTCAATATGAAGACAGGTCCGGCATAGTCGACTCCACATCTTAGAAAGGGATAACCAGGATCCACACGCTCGCTTGGTAAATTTCCCATTATAGGAGTTAAGGTCTTACCTTTAATTCTAGTGCAAGTGACACATTCCTTTACTATTTTTTTGGCTAAGTTTCTTGCCCTTAAGGGCCACCAATGCTCACGTATGTGAGATAACAAAAGAAGTGGACTAGCGTGCATCAATTGTTTGTGTTTATGTCTGAAAAGTAAAACAGTAAAATGATTTCCAGAACATAATAAGATAGGATGTTTTTTATTATACTCAAAAGTCGTGGAATTGTTTAGTCTACCACCGACTCTTATCAATTTATTATCATCCAAAAATACATTAAGCCCTAACACACGATTAATTTCTTTTTTGTTTTTATGACACTTATCTAAAGGCTCGTTATTCGATAGACAATTGTATACACAAGGAAACGATTGCATCTGTGAAAATTTAATAAGAATGCGCTGCGACTCATTCAACTCTGCAACTGATAATGAACCGGTTTGACGGTTAAGTTTACATTCATTCTTTATGCGAGTGTTATTAATAAACCGAACCACATAGGCAAATATACGGTTTAGTCTTTGAAAAGACGAATAATTTTTAAAGTTTATGAAATCAGCCTCTAATGAGCATACATGATTCAATGAAGTTACCTTTTTAATATCTGGTAAATCTTCAGTGATATTAAAATTATTATAATTTGACTCTAAACTTGTAAATGAAGTGGAGGTTTGTAGAAAGGAGGGGCCGTGCCACCAGATTTCACAATTAATTAATCTATCAAAGTGGATGCCTCTGGTCAACAGGTCACTGGGATTGTTCTCGCTCTTTACATGCAACCAAGGTGACTCTCTTGTCAATTCATTCAATTCTGAAACACGATTTTGAACAAATGGTTTTAAGAGATGTGGTGCCATACGTATCCATCCCATAACAATAGTAGAGTCTGTCCAGAAAATTACTTTATTAAATGTAAGCCTCAGCGAGTCTATAATTTTTTTGTAAAGCTTAGCACCCACTAATGCTCCACAAAGCTCTAGACGGGGAATAGTGATTGTTTTCAACGGTGCTACTTTACTTTTGGCACATAACAAATTAACACTAAATTGAGAATTATTATCGTATGTTCGAATATAAGCACACGCTCCATAAGCATTCTGTGATGCGTCTGTGAAAATATGTAATTCTGTAAAATTATAAAAACTTCTGACATGACGAGGCAATTTTAATTGTTTTAAGCTATCTAATGATTTAAGAAAACTCCTCCAAATGTCAACTATCTCCTGGGACACCGGAGTATCCCAGTCCAATTTGCTAAGCCATAATTTTTGTAATAACATTTTGACAATAATAATGGACGGTGCTAGAAGACCTAACGGGTCATATATCTGTGAAACTGTTGAAAGTATCATACGTTTAGTTAAATTGAATGAATCAAATTCACTACTTATTTTTATGTCAAAATAGAATTCATCACTATCATTTAACCAACCTAGGCCAAGAGTTTTACTTTGTGTTAAATCATTTTTAAACATCCCTGAAGTATCCTGAATTTTATCAAAATTAAAGGTCCATTTGTGCAACGGAAAACATCCAGACTTTAAGATATTAGAAACCTTTTCACAAATTGATATTAAAATCTCATGATCATCATGACCAGTAATTAAGTCATCAACAAACAGGTCATTAGTAATGACGCGCTTGATGACATCATCGTTGCACTCATGAGCTAGTTGTCGTATGCATCTCATACTTAAGTAGGGAGCCGAAGCGGTTCCATATGTGACCGTGTTAAGTTGAAAAACGTTTAATAAATCTGTGGGATTATCTCTCCAAACGATTAATTGCAAACATCGTTGATCTGGCTGAATAAGTACCTGCCTAAAGAATTTCATAATATCTGCAGATGCCACGTATTTATATTGTCTAAAACGTAATAAAATAGAAACAATATCATTTTGTAACACAGGTCCAGATAACTGAATATCGTTTAAAGATTTTTGAGTGCTTGTTTTTGCACTTGCATCAAATACTACGCGTAATTTAGTAGTTGTACTACTTTCTTTATAAACACCATGATGTGGTAGAAAATAATTAGGTTCACTGCACTGTTCACTGTAATTATCTAAACGAGTCATGTGACCTAACTCAATGTATTCCCGCATGAAATCACAATACATACGTTTAAAAGTAGGGTTACTTTCTAGTTTTCGTTCTAGAGTAAAAAATCGCTTTTTCGCTAACGTATAAGAATCGCCTAACGAGTCAGCTGATTCTCTTAGCGGAATTCGAACTGAGAATCTCCCAGTTTTATCACGTTTAGTAGTATTAACGAATAGTTCCTCACAAAATCGTTCATCTTGTGAGGGGGCAGCACTCGCATGAGAAACTTCCTCAAGTTCCCAGAACCTTTGGAGTTGTACGTTTAAGTCTTGTGTAAAATTACACTGTGTTTCGTTTATTTGTATTTTATTTGAATAAATTGGCCCTGAAATTAGCCAGCCTAATTTTGAACTTTGTAAATAAGGTCCATTAGGCAAACGAATCTTATCCTCGAGTAAAAGCTCCCAAAACTTGTCCGCACCAATTAATAAGTCGATATCTGATGGTACATCAAAGGTTGGATCCGCGAGCTGAATATTCTCAGGAATACGTATAATATTATCCATAGGTGTCACGGGCAAACGTGTTGTTATATGTGGCAAGACCACACATTGTAAACGTGTAATAAAATCCTGTGAACAGGAACGCATTAAAATACTACATACTTGATTGGAATGTGTAACATTTTTCCCAACGCCTGATATTCGAATAGTGGACTGTATACATGACGCATTTAAACGTTTACATAATTTTTCTGACATAAAACTGTGCTGGCTTCCATTATCCAACAAGGCACGGGCTTTATGAAAATAATTATTAGAATCAGCTATTTGCACTAGTGCTGTAGATAATAAAACCCTTTGTAATGAAGTGTGTGAATGCATTGATTCACTGTTATTAATGATAAACTCATTATTAGAGTGTGCATTTACTGTATGCTCGGACAATAAGTTGCTTGAGTTTGACTTGTTACCTACTGAGGCACTATTATAATGTAGTAAACTATTATGTTTCTCTTTGCATTGTTTACACGAACTAAATAAACAGTCATTAATTGAGTGCCCAGCTCTTAGACAATTTTGACACAACTTCTTAGTATTCACAAAATTTATTCTGTCTGGAATGGACATATTTAAAAACTTAAAACATGAATATAATGTATGATTATTATTGTTACACAAAACACAAACCTTATGATTTTGTTTCCTATTGAATTTCTTATTAATATTGCTACTCGTCACAATATTATAACTATTTAAGATAGGATTCCTTTGTTGTGGTTTAGAATTTGTAATATTTATCATTTCTAGTGTGTCTGCACGGTTTCTTAAAAATGATAACAAGTCATCTAGTTTTAACTTATTTGTAACGCTTGTATTTAAAGAACCCTGGTGAATCTCCCACTCACGTTCTGTAGAAGGATCTAGTTTACTAACAACCAAATGTATTACCAATGTGTCCCAGGACTCCGTTGCTTCATTATAATAATAATAATAATAATAATAATCTTTATTTGCAAAATATGGTACAATAATAAGGTGATAAATTTCAAGCAGCGTTTCACATATTTTTGTCGAGTTTTCGACGTGCAAAATGGTAGTTAAATATTAGTCAAGTTATTACAGTTTGTTAGTTTTTTACATATTTCTAACATATTATTCATATTACATTTTCAACGTTCTTGTTACATATTATCTAGATGTATATATTGTTTATATCATTATTATTAATTAAAGTTTATGTCAGATAATTAAAAAAAATATATGTATTATTATGTCAAAATTAAGATTAAATTAACACATTCGTGAGTCATTTACAATTAGATAGTATGTCAAGGGACTATTATTAATAATTAGCGTTGTTCTATCTAAATATTAATGTCATTACTTAAAATAATAGATACCAAATAATTAAGTATGGATTAAATCATGTCAGAAGAGCGTACTATGTCAATCTAATAATAATAATTCACAATAAGACAAATGAATACAGAATAACATCAAATAATGTCCAATTTAAAATAATATTATTATGTCATTATTTACTTAAAAAACTAAATACCAAATAATAATTATGAATTAAATCATGTCAGAAGAATGTACTATGTCAATCTAATAATAATTCAGACACTAAAAAACAGAATAGTATCCAATGCCCAATTTAAAGAATAATCATGTCAAAGTAATACTGTCCAATGATCTTATACAAGTTTTATTATTAATGTCAAATTGATAGTTACAAAAATTCATTTATAGTGTAGAAACATTTCTTAATCAGCCAATTATAAAGTTTTTTCTTAAAAGTTGTGAGGGTTGGCTGTTCCTTAATCTCTTTGGGTAATTTGTTGTAAATTTTTATTGACATGTTGTAGCACCCTTTACTAGCAAAACTTGTTTTAGATATTGGTAAAACTAATTGGTTCGGATATCTTGTATTTCTCTGAAGATCTTGGCTTTTTTTTATATATAGTTTAGACATGAATCTTTTAACAAATATGCTCATCTCATAAATGTATAGGGCTGGTAGTGTGAGAATTTTATATTTTTTAAAGAGGGGGCGACATGAATCCATAGGATGAGCTCCACAAATAGCCCGGACACATTTTTTCTGTCCAATAAATAAGTGTGCTATGTCCACAGAGTTCCCCCAAATGATAAGTCCGTATCGAAGCTTAGACATTACATAAGCATGATAAGCTATTAACGCTGTTTCTGGTGTGGCTGTTTTATGTAGTTGTCTGAGAACATAAACATATTGATTCAATTTCCTACAAGTTTTTTCAATGTGTGGTTGCCATGATAAATTATTGTCTATGGTTACACCTAGAAAGTTGACAGTCTTGGCTTCTTTTAATAAATAGTTTTCATATTTTACACGTAGCTCTCTACCTTTACCCTTTTTGTTAAAAAACTGTAAATAGGTTGTTTTTTTTAAATTAACATTTAGATCATTAGAGTTCAACCATTCGATTACGTCATTTAATACTTTATTTATTTCTTCATTATATGTCAATATGTCTGAATAATTAATTACAATAGAAATGTCATCAGCAAATAGTCTACATATATAAGAGGTAATTCTAGGTAGGTCATTTATATAAATAATAAACAGAAGTGGTCCTAGGATGCTCCCCTGAGGAACACCTTTAGTAATGCATCTGCTTTCAGAATTAACATTAATAGTTTCATTTTTGTTGTTAACTGTGTTTATTTTAACATACTGTGTACGGTTTGAAAGGTAGCTTACGAGCCAATCTTTTGCTAGGCCTCGAATGCCATAAGAGTCACATTTACGAAGTAGTCTTTCGTGGTTCACGTGATCAAAAGCCTTGCTCATATCAAAAAATAATGCCGTTACAGGTTTCTTTTTATCTACACAATCGATGATTTCCTTTACAAGTGAGAAGCAGGCTTGACTAGTCGATTTGCCTTTCTGAAAGCCATACTGTTCCTCCGTAATGATATTATGCTTATTAAGAAATGAGATAAGACGTTTGTACATGACTTTTTCAAATATTTTTGATATTATGGGCACAAGAGTTATCGGCCTGTAGTTATTAATATCTTTTTTGTCCCCACTTTTAAATATGGGAATAACTACAGAGGTTTTCAAGCTTTTTGGAAATTTACCCTGCTCTAAAGATAGATTTATAAGGTGTGTTAATACGGGAGCTAATACAGCCGCACAGTTTTTTAATACCTTTGTAGAGATTTCGTCATAGCCTGTAGAGTGAGAGTTTTTCAAAGATTTTATTATAGATGTTACTTCTTTCTCATCAGTAGGTGCTACAAAAATACTGTTTTCATTTTTTTCTAAATTGCTTGGAGTTTTAAATTTATTTGTAGTACTTTGTAATTTACTTGTTGACGAGGCATTTATAAAATTTTTGTTAAATATGTTAGCAATCTGTATGGGATTCGTTATAGTGGTATTATTATAATTAATTTCTTTAATGATTTTACGTTCGCCTGATTGTTTATTACCCTTTATGATATCCCATGATGCTTTACATTTGTTATTAGAATTGACGAGGAATCTTTTGTTACTTGTTTTTCGGGCCGTATCAATACATTTCCTTAAAATCTTTGCATAATTTTTGAATTTATTTCGATCCTCCGTATTTTTAGTTTTATAATATTGAAATTGTAGTTTTCGCTTCGTTAGACATGAAACTTTTAATCCCTTTGTTAACCATTTTACTTTTGATTCCGATTTTTTTATTTTAAATCTAACTGTGGGAAAGCATAGGTTGTAGATTAATACTATTAATTCATGAAATTTATTAAAAGCATCATCTAGATCTGTAATCGCATATACTGAGGACCAGGGTAGATTTTTTACATAGTTTTTAAATTTATTCATATTTTCAGTATTAAAATCCTTTTTATATATATAATTAGTTGATGAGGGCAATAGTTTATTTTTTATTGGAATTTTTAGAAATTGTGCTGTATCGTGATCTGATAAGCCTAGGGGCTCTACTTCACCCACGGCATCTTTTACGTTACTTAGACACAAGTCTATGCATGACTTTTGTCTCGTAGCTTTAGTTATGTGATTGGAAAAGTTATAATTTTGAAGTATGTCGATTAAACTATTTTTTGGCTTCGTGTTTTTCAAAATGTCTATATTTAAGTCACCTACAATAACTATGTTACTTGTGTCCCATTTACTTAATTTATGTAATAGTATGTCAAATTTATGAAGAAAATCATTAATGCACGAATTCGGGGTTCTATAGAGGCATATTATAATTAATTTGTGATATGGAATTTTTATACCACAACATTCAAATACATTAATTGTTTTGAGTGCCCGCAAATTTCTCAAAACTGTATCTATTAATTTTCTAATTTGTGTAGCAGATTCTTGTTTTATATGAGTAATATTAAACAAAGCCTTTACATGATTGTGTACAAGTAACCTGTGATTGTTAAACCTATTCTCTAATAATGCCCACGCATGTGCATAATTAGGCGTGGTGAACTCTAATGCACCGATCACCTGCAACGCAGTGCCACTAAGTGAAGAACGCAAGTAGTGAAATTTCTGAATAAGATCAAGGTCTGAGCGGTTGTGAATCATGGTTATATAAGAATTTTTGAACTCCAGCCAGTGGTCATAAGAACCATCAAAGTTAGGTAGTTTAATTTCAGGTAATTTTACGTTTGAAAGGGTTGGTTTCATTGTTGCACCACACTTTGCATCACCTACAGAGCTGTCTTCAGTCTCAGAACACTCAATTAGACACTTAGCGCTAGCCACAGTTTTAAAATATAAGGATTCAAAGTTTTCTGTGTACTCTAAGTTGCTAGAAAGGTCTGACTCTAAAGAATGTAACTCTAATTCGTTTTCAATAACGTGAAATCTTTGAAATATGTCACTAGCCGATTCTAATCTTAATTTTAGCTCGGAAATTTGTAACTTTGTTAGACACTTTTCACTTTCTAAGGAATCAACAAATTTCTTAAACTGCGTTAACCGCCCTTTTAAATTCCCCCTTTGGCGTTTCAATTCTACAATATAATCCTCTTTCGATCTTTTAGTAGGAGAACGGGGTGGCACAGTCAGTTTTGACTCCTCACTCATGTTGGCCCCTGGCAAGGTAGGTACTCACGTGTAATTTGTTAAGACGGGCGTGGTTTTTGGCCGCTTGCGGACAGCTACACGACACTGAAAACACAAGTTATACGGTTTTAGCACAGTTCGAAGCAAAGGGGAGTAGGAAAATTAAGGATCCTGACCGTTCGCTGCTTAATCTCCACGTGATGAGGCGACTTCGAGGTTATGCTTCGGCAGAGTTCGGCATCCGGCTCGAAGGACCACATGTGCACGTTCCGGTAGGATCCCAGGGTGTATGGAAAAATTTGTTGTTCTTGATTACGTTTATTGCAAAATTGAGATCACAAACTACATAGGGATAATAACGTATGTTGAGACGAGAAATTTATAGCGGCGGCCGCCCCGCCGGCCGGCGGAAGAGCGCCGATGGTCACCTGTCAAGTGTCAGCTGTCACCCGGCACCCGCTGTCATCTGTCACCTGTCACCTGTCAGCTACTGAGGTGTCCACTGTCCATGGTACAGGTTGTTGTCCAAGCCAGCGAAGAGATGGCGCTGGCTGTCTCGTTTATTGAACTTATTGAAACTTTAACACATGAATAATAATGATAATTTTTCATTAGAAAAGTTACTTTACAGTTTTTTTTTAAATAACCAGTGTAAGTTTTTTCTGAAAAGTGTAATAATAATTTGAATAATATTGTCGATAACACAAGGACAAAAATACTTTGTTGTTTATAATATTTATTAAGCTGGGCTAATCTACTCTCAGTAGTACAAAGCGACTAAATTATTCCCCGATAGCCTGGCTCAATTTCAAATCACCCGCCTATTGTCAACAATTGAGGACACAATGCAGCGGTAAGCTGCTTCGCGCAAGATCTGCTCAGACACAACGATCTTCATACATTATGACTGTTGTGCTATCCATACTGACATTTAAAATGGATCTGTCTGTCCCTCTGTGTGTTCTTCTAGGATTTTTGAGTAATATGACAGGATGTAGGATAGTTTAATTGCAGCAAACTGAACGGATACCGCGTAAGGGTCAATTCAGACCGCAACGCGACGAGGGGAGGCGAGGCGCGGCGCGGCATAAGGCGTCTCCCAGACAGACGCGGCCTGCGGTGGCGGTCGCGGTGGCGGTCAGTTGGATGACTTGAAAGTTCTAGGAACGACACAGACACACGCGGTGGCGGTCGCAGTACAAAAAACTGACCGCCGCCGCGACGGCCACCGCTGCCCGCGTCTGTCTGGGAGACGCCTTAATCTGTATGGATTTGACAGATTTCCATTGCGCGAGGCGACATGCCAATCTGTCAATTTAGCACAAATTTAGAAATGCATTTTCGTGTCGCGTTGCGGTCTGAATCAACCCTAATAAACACACTTTTTACGCACTACCCTCTACTATTAATAATTAGGTATTTTTTAATTTAGTTATTAACTACTAGTTACCTGTATAATTAATGATAATAATATTTTGATAAATGTCAACAGCGTAATGGTAATAACGGTAGGTAAATAATACCTACATACTTGTTAACACGATAATTATCTACGGTATAATTACAGTATATCAAAGTATAAAATATACGATTATAATAAGAAATCAGCGTTATACAAACAAGGTAAATGAGAAAGTTAATAGAAACATGTTTATTTCTTTGAGACGTACTAATTGGGAAGCGGGGCACGTTTGCTTGTTGACTCGCAACGTCGCGGACCGGGGCCTCACCCGGGCCCTCCCTCGGGAACCTCCCCCCGGAGCCCACCTGCATAATTTAATGAATTAAATAAAAATGTTAAAGGTTGACTGGCAAAATGTTTAAGGCAAAAAGTCAACTGATTTAAAAAGTACTCGTTACTTAGTTTGAGTTACTCGCGTTCTTTGAAATTGTTTGAATAATATTATGAAATCTGTGATTAAGTTACAGCGATGTATAAGATTAACGTAGTAAATAATATTGTAGAATGAATGAATGTATTACCACGGTATGAAGGTTAAAGCTTCGCGCACATTTTGACCATAACCGAGTAGGTACGTCATGGGTCTTCAAGGTCAAAACTTGTATGAATACGGCCTACCCCGCTGCCCCCTGTCCCATTGTGTGCGTAGCTTAGATCAGCAGTAACAAAAACTATAATATGTTTTTGTTATTAGATATTTTAAATTAAGCGATATATGAATGTAAGCGAAAAGTTTACTAAAATTCACGCAGCTGCATAATATTATATCATTCATCACAATAATAATAATTGTTATTAACATCCATTATTTTTATGGTCACCTTATATTAAATGCAGCCCTGTTATAACATTATAGTGTAATACTTAAGGGATTATTGAAATATTCGGTCGTATTATTAGCATGCATTGAGTGTAACACTATAATGCGGAATGTTGTTACAGCTCTACTCTCCTAATTAATACTCAACATATTATCATTCTTTGTACAATATTATTGTTAACAATAGAAGTAGGGAATATAATATAGGGTTGCAGCAGAGGGCGCCACTAGGGCATACAGTAAAAATCCAATCAAAATTTCGACATATTGCGCACGTCATTTCAGAATATTGATAGAAACGAACGTTTGAACATTGTCAAACGTCGATTGAATCTTTTGTTTACTGTCTATGCTGGTGCTGCCTCCAGCATGAAAATATTGTAGAGTAATGTTTCATGTTCAAAGTATTTCATTAAATGAATTTTTAGTTAGTAAAATTAACTGAACATAAAATCTACCCACGCAAATGTTTTTGTAGAAAAAGCTCGCAGCTTAAAAAAAGTGCCTAATACGCTTACTTTGTTCGCGGGATCATGAGTTTGTATTAAATATCATAACTTTAAAATATAATATAACATTTTCTTATATATTATATTGTATATTTTTTTAAGCAATTCCAGTTTATTGATGCCTGAGTTCGAACTAAAAATAAAGATGACTTCTTGAGGGTACTGTTATGTCCCAACCCTGTAAGGGTTACAGCTGACAACGGGCTGTGTTGGCATTTTGATAGTTAGCTATAGGTCTCAGTAGTTCAGAGCGGAGTTCAGTTGGCTTCGAGACTTCATCCGTGACGGTTCTGCCTAAGGGTCCCAGTCGTAATATATTTGTGAATTCCAAAGTAAAATAAATTGTGTAATTAAAAATCTTTTTTTTAAAAAGCCATTTCGAAAAGGGGCCCTAACATTTTTGGTGGCAGCGGTGGGATTCGGAAATCCCCAGTGTCTAAAAACTAATCCGGGAGATTACCCCAAAGTGATTAAAAATCCGTCAAAATAAATAACCTTCGAGTGAAAGTGTATGTGCCAACTCCATCCGTTATCCAGTGATCAATCCGTTATCCATAGTGAAATCAGTGAAATCAGAGGAAAATCCATATCAAAGTTTTAGTGCAAAATCTGTGGTGTGATAAAGAATAATAAAGTGAGATCGAGTCATCCTGTGCGGGCATGCTGCGCCGAGTCACCGGGCCGCTGCAGCTTATCGTCGCCGCCCACGCGCTAGTTCTGTGAGTCTTGGTCATTGTTTATGTTATTCAGCCTTCTAGAGTTACGTAGGGTTCAGTGGTCCAATAAATCAAACCATTTATATTAATCGTATATTAATTGTTACTGTGTTAAAAATAATATTTTGATTTTAAATCTTTATTTTCAATATGGCAAAATCCGATAAGTCAGCAGAACAACAGCTAAAACTTTCAATACCGGTAACCGATCCGGAAGCCGGCCCATCCGGCCCAACCTCACCTAAAACAGGATCGCGGAAAGGTGCTAGTGCCGCGATGATTGAACTAGATTTAAATACACTTTTCAAATTCATAAAACCGTTTGATGGCTCACGCGAAAGTGTAAATTCGTTCATAATAAACTGCAATAATGCCTATGATTTGGCCACGGAAGTCCAAAAACCAATTCTGTTTAGATATATCTTTAGTCAACTGCAGGGCAAAGCCGAAATTGCCTGCTCGATAAAGGAATTTAAGAAATGGGAACAACTAAAAGAATTTCTGCAAAACCAATTCTGTGAGCGCAAACATTACGCCCACATACTTACAGACTTGCAAGAGAGTAAACAGGGCCCAAACGAAAACGTCATGCAGTATTCTCTGCGCATCGAAACATATCTTTCGCAGCTCTTAACAGACGTCACATTGTCCCATTGTCCTCTTAAAGAAATCCCGGGCCGTTCTGCGGCAATGGAAGACCTCGCGCTTCATCATTTTCTTATGGGCCTACATCCGCGTATATCAAACATTGTGCGTTGCAGAAGTCCGCGAAATTTAAACGAGGCAATAAATATTGCTATCTCTGAAGAACGTATCCAACAAACTTTATATAAACGGCCTCAGTTAGAACCAAGGGCTAGTAATAGTAACAATCAAAATAATTTTAGACCCAGACCGTCTCAACCTAGATCTTATGTACAACCGAATACATCTCGTTTCCAACCTTCATATCAACCAAAATTTAATTCACCGAGTGGTAATTTTAATAATAATTCTGATAGAATTCCGTCGGCATTCTGCCGCTATTGTAAAACTTCGGGCCACGATATTAAAGACTGCGCTAAGAGGGAATATAATAATAATCGATTCAATAATAAATTCCGCCCACAACCAAATCGAATGAATTTTGTAGCTGAGAATAATGATGATGAATATAATGCGGCGGATGACTCATCCCAATCTAACGATAATAATTTAAACTAAATCCCGTCTCGCTCACGTGTCGTGCGAGACCAAGTAAGTCTGAAATCGACACGAAAACCTATTCTAGCGTTATACGACAGGGTAACCAGCCCCAAAATGGAAACGCTCATAATAAATCTCATAGCACTATACAACAGGGTAACCAGCCCCAAAACGGAAGTGCCCTAAAATCACGCGTTATACGACAGGGTAACCAGCCCCAAAATGGAAACGCTCATAATAAATCTCATAGCACTATACAACAGGGTAACCAGCCCCAAAACGGAAGTGCCCTAAAATCACGCGTTATACGACAGGGTAACCAGCCCCAAAATGGAAACGCCCAAAATAAGTTCCATAGCGCCATACAACAGGGTAACCAGCCCCAAAACGGAGGTGCTCCTAAAACATGCATCACACAGCAGGGTAACCAGCCCCAAATCGGAGATGCAAATATTCGAGTCACGCAGCAGGGTAACCAGCCCCAAACCGAAGGCTCCCTCGTAGTCGAACCTGAAAAAAAAGAAATATATGAGATTAATATCGATACAACTAAAAGACGCTTACCTCACGTGCTTGTAGAATCCCAGGTGTCAGATATCCCTTTATCCTTGTTGGTCGACTCCGGTTCGTCGATCTGCTTACTGAAAGAAAGTCGTATATTAAATAACCAAAAATTAATTAAGGAGCCTATAAAACTTAAAGGCATTGACCCTGGCGAAGAGTCAACTTCTACAGAAGGTCATTTTCAATTAAAACTAAAATTTAATGATAAAAAACCGTTAGCATTTAAATTTCATGTAATCAAAGATATTAGCTTACCGTATGACGGAATTATTGGTACAGACTTCTTGTCCGAGTTCGGCTGTAAAATAGATTACACAAATGACACTTTAAATATAGGAAAATTAAAAATAAAATTACTTTTCACTGAACCATTTTTTATTGTTCCACCTAGAAGTGAAGCCGTTATTGAATGCTCAGTGCAACATACTAATTTAAAAGAAGGCATTATCGCTGATCAGCATCTTACAGATGATTTACTTATATCTAATTGTATTGTTAAAATTAAAGATAATTATCGTGTCAATTTAACTGTAGCCAACACTTCTGAAAATTATGCTCACATCAAAAGAAATCTTAACCTTACCGTTGAACCTTTAAATTTAAATCACATGCATTCCGTAAATTCAAACTTATTTATTCCGGAAAGATCCGAAGCTGTAATTAAAGAACTCCGAATGGAACATTTAAATTCGGAGGAGCGCGACTCCCTTACCAACCTGTGTAGCCAATATCCAGATATTTTCCACTTACCTAACGATCAGCTTACTTATACCTCTGCAATAGAGCACACAATTAGAACAGACAGTAATGCTCCCATCCATACCAAATCATACAGGTTCCCAGAATGTCACAAACAGGAAGTAGAAAAACAAATAAATCAGATGCTTGAACAAAATATAATAGAACCATCATCTTCTCCTTGGAGTTCACCCATATGGGTAGTTCCCAAAAAATTAGATTCCAATGGCCAACGCAAGTGGCGTATCGTAATAGACTACAGAAAACTTAACGACATAAGTGTAGGTGAAACATATCCTATTCCACAAATTTCTGAAATCCTAGACCAGCTCGGTAAAAGCAAATATTTCACAACCCTCGACTTAGCTTCCGGATTCCATCAGATCCGTATTTCAGCCGAAGACGCTCCCAAAACTGCATTCTCTGTTCCTCAGGGTCATTTCCAATTTAACCGTATGCCATTTGGCCTCAAAAATGCACCTAGTACATTTCAAAAATTAATGAATACTTGTTTATCAGGACTACAAGGAAGTCGGTGTTTTGTTTATTTAGATGACATTGTAATTTACTCATTTGACCTTGAATCGCACATAGATAACCTTAAAACCATATTCGATAGACTCCGTAAATTTAATTTGAAATTACAGCCTGAAAAATGTCAATTCCTTCGTAAAGAAGTAGTCTATTTAGGACACATAATCGGCGAAGATGGTGTAAAGCCAAACCCAGAAAAAACCGAAGCCGTAACTAAATTTCCCACACCAAAATCACCTAAAGACATAAAATCATTTCTTGGACTCGTATCCTATTATAGGAGATTTATTCATAACTTCTCTAAAATAGCAAAATCACTTACCAGCTTACTAAAAAAGGATGCGCCATTTTCTTGGAAGGAAGAACAGCAAATTGCCTTCGAAACTCTAAAACAAAAGCTTGTTAGTGCCCCTGTATTAGCTTACCCCGATTTTAGTCAACCCTTCTTACTTACCTGCGACGCATCTAATTACGCCATTTCAGCAATCCTATCCCAAGGTCCAGTCGGCCAAGATCGCCCTATTGCTTACTCTTCTAGAACCTTAAATAAAGCCGAAATAAATTATTCTGTTACTGAAAAAGAATGTCTCGCTATAGTATTCGGCACAAAAGTTTTTCGTCCTTACCTTTTCGGTTACCGCTTCAAAATTATTACAGATCACAAACCTCTAAATTGGTTATTCAGCTGTAAAGACCCAGGCTCCAGACTAATCCGTTGGAGACTGAAACTCGAAGAATTCGATTACGAAATTCAATATAAGAAGGGCAAAATAAATACAAACGCTGATGCTCTCTCTCGGTATCCCGTGAATCCAATCCAAGTAGATAATCCATCACCTTCAGCGTTAGCGCCTCAGGATGAACAGCCATATTCACCAGATAGAGATCTATTAGATTTATTAGTAACTCCACCATCCTTTGATCCTGAAAGAGACCTCATGGACCTTTTGCCAGATTCAATCCCTGAATTAAATCCCGAGCCTCAATCGGACCTCTTGAATACTCCTCCCAATTTATTTAATGACGACCCTGAAGACGCTGTAACTTATGAACCTAGTGAGCAACCTATCACTCAACCAGACTTTGAAATTCCACTTGAGCTACTCGAACAAATTCCTGATGAACCCATTGAAATAACTCCTTCGACTAGCGTGAATCCAGATGCCCCCGTAGATGATTATCCTAGTTTCCTAAAATCAATGTCAGATAAGAATAAATCGTTTAATACCACAATTGAAGAATATAATGAAAGTTTACTTAAATGTCCTGCTAAAATTATACTTGTACCAACATCCATTGATCTCGATGAATCCAACCCGTACCTCGAAGAAATCCTGTGTGATCCTGAAACAAAGAAAACATTATTAGAATCTGAAAGAGAACTTTATGGCTTTTATAAAATTGAACGTATTAATAAAACCTTCTACTTGTTATTTTATAAAATTCATCATTTCGACGAAGCTTCATATCCTGAAATCTTTGAAACCCTAAAGAAAATCCGTAATGAATTACTCGTATTTGGAAACACTAGTGAGATAGGTATATCCGATATGAAAAATCCTTTTGAGAAGCATTCATTTGTAAAGATATTTAATATATTGACTTACCTTTTCCATAACACGCAGATTAAAATTAAGATATATCATAATAAAATTATTTTCCCAGTTCCAACTGAAATAAAGAAAATTTTACACGATAATCATGATATTCCAATCGCTGGCCATCTAGGCTCAGCCCGTATGTACAATAGGATAAAAGAAGTATATTATTGGAAAGGAATGCGAAGTGATATAGAAGCATATGTTAAACAGTGTAAGTCATGTCAGGAAAATAAAGCGTTCCGGCAATTAAATCGCGCGCCAATGCAAATAACTAGTACCTCTACGGAACCCTGTCAACGCGTAGCTCTCGATATAGTCGGGCCACTCCCGGAAGCTGGCCCCGGTAAATTAAAATATATATTAACAGTTCAAGACGACCTCACTAAATTCTCCTCGGCGTATCCAATCAGAAGTACAACTGCGGAAGAGACTTGTGAATGTCTCTTACATTATATTTCAATTTTCGGCATACCTAAAATGATCCTTACGGATCAAGGAACAAATTTTACGTCAGGTCTCTTTAAAGAGACATGCAAATTCTTAAAAATTAAAAATCTCTGGGCTTCACCCTATCATCCGCAGACGCAAGGAGCTCTTGAACGAAGCCATTCAACCCTGAAAGAATATTTAAAGTCGTACATAGATGATGAGCAGTCAAACTGGCCTCGATACATATATACTGCTATGTTAGCCTATAATACATCCGTCCACTCTACAACTCATTTTACACCCTATGAATTAATGTTCGGCACTAAACCATTTATTCCAAATTCTATTTATGATGAGTCACCCGGAGCTACTTATCCCGAATATGTCCGTATGATGCAAAACCGTCTTAAATATTCCAGACAAAAAGCTATTGAATTTATTAATAAATCAAAAGAAAATTCCAAGACTTATTATGATACACGAACACGCCCAGTCAGTTATCATGCTGGCGATTATGTTTATGTTAAGAACCATTTGAGAATGCGAAAAGCTTTGTCCCCGGTCTGGAAAGGCCCCTATAAAGTTATTAAAATAAACGGTAATAACACGTTAACCCTATTAATTAATCGACGACACGTCGTACATCATTACGACCAGGTTAAACCTGCCCAAGTGCAAACTTAACCTAATTTTAGCTTTTGTACATATTTTACTATAATTTACATATTTTATTTCATTATATACATAATATTTTTATATTTACAAATTATTTTAATTTTACATTTTTACATAGTTATTACAATTTATTATAGCAAGATATTTATATTCTTGCAGAGCACATCAGCAAAATGATTACGTTGAACAATTTAAATCAAGCCCAGGAATCTACTTCGATTATCTCGGCAAACTCAGCGCTACAAACGGAAAGTTAAACATTTTAATGCCGTTGGACTTGTCCCATTTCAATGCACATATTGAAAATATAGATTTTGCTATTAAATTAGTTAAGGAACTCTGTGTAAAAACGACATTTAGCAATGTCGATTGCCACCACCTCCTCGAGCCGCTTGCTGTTAGATTTAATGACATGTGTAAAGAATTTGATTCTGTATCCCACTTAGTAACTAGGAAATCAAAACGCGCTTGGGTGAGTGGCATAGGCTCAATTATAAAATATGTATTTGGAAATTTAGACGAAAACGATGGTCTCAAATACAATGAGGCCATAGACATATTATTTAAAAATCAAAATAAATTGGCATCTCTTGTTAAAAATGATATTTTAATTACAACCTCTACAATTTCAATGTTTAACGATACTGTAAATAAAATAAAATTAAATGAACTGAATTTAAACGATGCTATCGACAAGCTCTCCGTTCAAGTCCGCAATATATCTATAATCACTGACGAACTCTGGTCTCAGATGAGCATCAATCAAGTAATTAGTAATTTAGAAACTTCAATTTTAACACTGTCTTTCCAATTGGAAGACGTCACTAACGCTATTTTATTCAGCACACAGAATATTTTGCATCCCTCTTTAATAACGACACAGCAACTTTTTAGAGAACTTGCCGATAATCATCAGCACCTTCCTAATAATCTGAAATATCCTGTGAGCCTCGACATTGCCTCAATGAACGTTATTTTAAATATTTCTAGGTTAAGTACGTATTATATAGATAATAAGATATTCTTTGTACTTCAAATTCCTTTGGTGTTAATTAAGGAGTTTATGTTATTTCATAATATTGGATTACCGACCCCACATGACTCAAACAACCCTAATTCTTTCAGTTTAATTATTCCAAATTCAAAATACATTGCAATGACCAAAGACAAATCCCAGTACTGTGTTTTAGAAGATTTAAATAATTGTAACTACATTTTAAACGGAAATTATATTTGTGATGTCTCAAACATTTATGTAACTGAAACAAAACCAACTTGTGAAACAGAATTTTTGAGTAAAGTAATTAATGCAGTTCCGGAAAATTGTGAAACAAAATTAATTTTTGGCAAATTAGATATTTGGAAACCACTTAAAAATAATAAGTGGATTTTTGTGCAATCAGTACCTGGTAAAGTCTCTATAGACTGTAGAAATAGCGAAACACACGAAATTAAAATTTTAGGTACTGGTATTATGTCTCTCCCTAACAATTGTATTGGCTATCATCAAAGTACTACTCTTTTAACTCAGCACAATAATTATATAAACTCTAGCATAGAAATCGGAGTGCCCGATTTTAATCTTATTAACGATAGCTGCTGTAATATTAAGAAATTAAATTTAAGTATGAAGAATGTGACCCCTATTAAACTACAAAATTTTGATTTAGATAACATTAAATTTAATAAACAAATATTTCTTAAAACTTCTGAGGACTCAACTATTTTAGAGGATCCTCATATAGTTCAATATGGGACACATTACTCTATTGCTGTTATTTTTATAATTGTATTAATTTTCATTTACTGTGTGTTTAAAATTTATAAATATGTGAAACCTGGCAGCAGAACCTTAAAATTTAATTTAGCAGGGAAAGATAACAGGATTTCTAAAGATATACAGTGCAATATAATACAAACCAGTGATCAGGAACAGGACGTTATAGAACTCGAAAACGTAAATAATATAAGAAGTAAATTTTAAAATTTTAGCTTTTTAGACTTTTGGTTGTAACTTCGTCGTTTCCTCGAAGTTACATCTTAGGGGGGAGGTGTTATGTCCCAACCCTGTAAGGGTTACAGCTGACAACGGGCTGTGTTGGCATTTTGATAGTTAGCTATAGGTCTCAGTAGTTCAGAGCGGAGTTCAGTTGGCTTCGAGACTTCATCCGTGACGGTTCTGCCTAAGGGTCCCAGTCGTAATATATTTGTGAATTCCAAAGTAAAATAAATTGTGTAATTAAAAATCTTTTTTTTAAAAAGCCATTTCGAAAAGGGGCCCTAACAGTACGTATATAACGTACCTTCAAGAAGTCATCTTTATTTTATTTAAAAGTCCAATACTGATGAATGCACATCTAGCCACACTGAAGGTGCCTTGATTTTTGCTTACTTTTGCTTTGGCAGCTGCTGTGGTTCCAGCACACTCGTTGTGTAAGGTTACAGAGAACCGAAATAAATACTAGAAGTTAGAACAATCATAACAACACTAATGCGATTGCGGCCAGATCTGTGTTCACCTTTAATACAGCAATATATTTTTAAACATGCGGAATAACTCACTGCAACATTACGGTTGCATTTGATATGCTGACACAAAATGATGAAGATGTGAGTTGAAAAACACGATAACTAGCATTTTGTAATATACGAACATTTACTCATTTTTACCCTTACAATTATTTAAACAAACCTTGTAACTTATCAGCTGGCTAATATATCAGGCTACATAATATAAAATAAACATGTTTTTTATTTCAACTCATTTTTTGGCCCTTAAGTCTCCATTTATACAAAAAAACTTTTTTTTCTGTTAGATATTATGTTCTTCCACCCAGGTCTTCATATTCTCTACGTTACGTTGGCATGACACAACTCTTTATTAAGCAGCCAACATCTGAGACGGGGAATTCAAATTAAAACTCAAATGCATATTGTATATGAAAGCTCAAATGCATATTGTATATTAAAACTTCTTTGAGATTCGTACACAATCTAGGCGTTCCGTGAAAAGTAATAAGAGATGCTGCACCCGCATACTTCATACAGTCGCAAGCGATATTGAATTTTCTTATTTACACTTAAAATTCTCCACAAAATCAGCAGCGCACTAGCGTTCTGAGGGTCTAAAGGTGATCTCGTATATCTAAAATACGATTTTAATGATAGAAAAAATACTTAAATTAATTATTATTTTGTAGACTGATCGCAGCTCGTAACGCCGTAGACAGTACGTAGCTCGTAGCGCCGTAAGTCAGTACGTAGCCCGTAGTGTCGTAGACAGCACGTAGCCCGTAGCGCCGTAGACAGTACGTAGCCCGTAGTGAGTAGACAGGAGGACGCAGCTCGTAGCGCCGTAGACAGTACGTAGCCCGTAGCGCCGTAGACAGTACGTAGCCCGTAGTGAGTAGACAGGACGCAGCTCGTAACGCCGTAGACAGTACGTAGCCCGTAGCGCCGTAGACAGTACGTAGCCCGTAGCGCCGTAGACAGTACGTAGCCCGTAGCGCCGTAGACAGTACGTAGCCCGTAGTGAGTAGACAGGACGCAGCTCGTAACGCCGTAGACAGTACGTAGCCCGTAGCGCCGTAGACAGTACGTAGCCCGTAGCGCCGTAGACAGTACGTAGCCCGTAGTGAGTAGACAGGACGCAGCTCGTAACGCCGTAGACAGTACGTAGCCCGTAGCGCCGTAGACAGTACGTAGCTCGTAGCGCCGTAGACAGTACGTAGCCCGTAGCGCCGTAGACAGTACGTAGCCCGTAGTGAGTAGACAGGACGCAGCTCGTAATGCCGTAGACAGTACGTAGCCCGTAGCGCCGTAGACAGTACGTAGCTCGTAGCGCCGTAGACAGTACGTAGCCCGTAGCGCCGTAGACAGTACGTAGCCTGTAGCGCCGTAGACAGTACGTAGCCCGTAGTGAGTAGACAGGACGCAGCTCGTAGCGCCGTAGACAGTACGTAGCCCGTAGTGTCGTAGACAGCACGTAGCCCGTAGCGCCGTAGACAGTACGTAGCCCGTAGTGAGTAGACAGGACGCAGCTCGTAGCGCCGTAGTCAGTACGTAGCCCGTAGTGAGTAGACAGGACGCAGCTCGTAGCGCCGTAGTCAGTACGTAGCCCGTAGTGTCGTAGACAGCACGTAGCCCGTAGCGCCGTAGACAGTACGTAGCCCGTAGTGAGTAGACAGGACGCAGCTCGTAGCGCCGTAGACAGTACGTAGCCCGTAGCGCCGTAGACAGTACGTAGCCCGTAGCGCCGTAGACAGTACGTAGCTCGTAGCACCGTAGACAGTACGTAGCCCGTAGCGCCGTAGACAGTACGTAGCCCGTAGTGAGTAGACAGGACGCAGCTCGTAGTGCCGTGGACAGTACGTAGCCCGTAGCGCCGTAGCACCGTAGACAGCACGTAGCCCGTAGCACCATAGACAGTACGTAGCCTGCAGTGCCGTATATAGTACGTAGCCCGTAGGGCCGTAGACACTAGACAGTACACAGCCCGTAGTACCGTAGACAGTACGTAGCCTGTAGTGTCGTAGGTAATAGGTATCCCGTAGCTGCTCATACTATGGCCATAATACGTTATCGCCGTGACGTATTCAATCACGGACTAATTGGAATAGTAAACGCTAATGCTCCGAGCGTATCTGAGAAATGCCCCGCTCGCCTCGCTGTGCCTCGTGTCCCACTGTGCCCCGTGTCCCACTGTGCCCTGTGTTCCACTGTGCCCCGTGTCCCACTATACCCCTGCATGTTCCGTGCCTCGTGCCCCTCCCTCGCTTTTCTCCCGAGGATTAGCTAATTGCAAACTACCTATCACATGACTCGCTTCACCGTCGTGAGAGCGAGTTCTCACTCGAATAAATTAGAAGAAAAAGAAAGTTTAGAAAGAAGTTCACACAGAACTCTATGTAAATGGGGGCCTTAAGATGATTTAAGTATTTTGCATTCAAAAATATTTTTTATTTTTAAATGTAAGCTACCAACATAGTAGCAGAGATGTAGTTACTAAACTACATAATATTAAATTAATGTAACATCTAGTGTAGTACTTAACAATAATAATTAAAATCTGCACGTAAATTTATTAACAAAAACAAAACAAAATATCTAAATATAATATGGCGCCCCTAACATCTGTCTTCACCACACCAGGGGATACAAGTTTTCCTGGTTCAGATCTCCTGGTCTAACTTTTTCCTAATTTACTGTTGTTATGTTAAAATATTGTTAGTTAATTTCATGTGCATAATATTGCCCTCCACAGTATCGTTAATGATCAGGCATTCCGACATGTTCAGCGAGCCTTAATAATTAAAAATGCCTGTAACATTATTAAACCAAAACATCTCAGCAATCTCTTAAATATCTGAAGGGTTGTCGGTCGGAAGCTGCTGCATTAAATTGTTTATTAATCGGGATTCATTACCAGTATCAGGCATGATTTTAAATGCTTTATTATAATAATATAATAATATCTATGGACGCTTAGATATTATTATATACAATCATTAAAGAAAAGCCTATAAAGTATTATTTAGTACAACAAGTAAATAATTATAACTGAACAAATAATGTTAATTTGATGACATAATTAGTGCAATTACGTGAAATGATACACCAACAGCCGATCAGTTGATTAAACCTCCATTTATAAAGTTTTATGAAGCCATTAAGTCAGTGTCGTCGAAAGTAATGACAAATTTATCGCCACTTTGCCCGGCAAAATATTTTATCATCCGAATGAAATATTACTATAATATCAGTGCACAATTTATAATAATGCATTGCAATTACACGTTAATTGTTCTAGTGAAAGATATAATATCCATTTTAAATTGTGGTATAAAATATTTGATTACTATTTCATTTAAATATAAGTGCCTGATAATTTTGTCAGTGCCTGAAAAGAAAATAATATTAATATTATTATAAAAATATATAAAATTGTATTTGCTATTAAAATTCTGCAGGCGCTATTTTATTTTTAAGTGCCTAATAATTTTATTACCATTAATATCAGTTAGTGGTTGGGCCTATAATAAATGGCAATTATTATTATGTACTTAGTTTAATCCGTCGATCGGAGATTCTGGGAAATGCCATTGTATTATATTGTTGTCGCGATCACGGATCACCGGTGCTCGTACGGGGCCTGATAGGTTAATAATAATAAAAAGTTCATTCGACTGAACCTTAATTAAATGATTAACTGGACCGTTTGACTTGAGTGAAACGAATCACGATGTTCATTATGAGCCGTATTACAAAGATACGTGAAACTTTTAAGACGGGTTTATAAATTGGGGAAGTTTGTATGCGCGCGAAACGTCAAAACAAGAAGATCCGCGGGGAAATCCCTGGGTGGGAGTTAAGGCGCCGCTCCACTGACGAAGACGCTGAAAGACTTGTCAGCTTATGTAACGCATTCCCTGCAAAACCGTAGCTTTAGCTTTGTGATACACGTTGCATATCAGATACGCTATTAGTAATTCAATGCAAGACAACCTGCGTACACATCTTTCAAAACAACGGGAACTGTTATCCCACAGTGTCGGCGGAAGTTTTTTAAATTAAAATTTTAACTTCTTAATTTTCGTCATGCATAGTTAGAAAAAGAGGGGAATATCACTCTCCTACACTGCCTCAGCAGTCAGCGGTCTACTTTGTACTAGAATTTTACGATTCTTTGTTGTCGATTCTTTGTCTTAGAATTTTACGATCAGGTCACGTGTCCCGGTGCAACTTTAATATTATTATTAGTCCCTATAAAAGTGCTTTATGCCGCATAAGAAGTTTTCACTTTTCAAAAATACAAGTGCGTGACACGAGCTTGAACGATAATCAAAACGTTAACGTAGAAGGTGCAGTTACAGGTAGAATTTTTACGTCACCCATGTGTACATGTGCGTATCTCCATCCAGTGGAGCATCGCCTTTACCCCGGCGGGGTTAACCCGGGGCTAAGCTGTACGTGGCTCGCATCACGATGGCCCCGCCCGCTCAACTGGCGGATACAGCCGGAATCGTAATTAGCGATTTTGCTTGCATCCCGATACAGTTTACTTGAGATAATACCGCGTATTTGTATATGAAGCTGTAAGACAAAGTAAACGTTGAAGATCAATTGCCAAAGTGTGTGCCAAAGTTGTATATGTGCAACAGATAATTAAAGTAATATGATTGTCATTTGTCCATCAAAAGTTGAAAAAATAACCAAGAAGTATTTTAATCGTACGTCGAAATATCTGTTGTTGCGTCCTCTCCACGTTGCCGTTGGCATCTTGATGGACCAATTATTATACAAGAGATAATAAAAGTGTACAGTCGTCTATATTCATGATTGATGTGTACTGTATGCTATATAGACACCACTGGACAATTCTCAATCATGGTGTCAATCATGTCAATGTCAATCAATGACCCTACATAGAGAGATCCTTACTCTAGAATCTAGATGGCACATTGAGTAGTACTTAAAAATGTGGTGCAGGTGCAGATAGCGGACCTAAGTAATTTATTCGCGTTACGTCAAACCCATCCGACCGATTGCAGAGCCTAACATTGAATTGACATAATATAAGCCGACCACATGACGTAGGTCCGTCTACTGCCTAGAAATCAATTTCCTCGATGATACATACTGACTTTTAACCTGTTAAACAGAATATAACAGGACAGTAGATTTTGAAGTTCTCGAAACTTGGCCGTACAAAAACATTTCACAAGTGATGCCACGTAAATAATATGTTTAATTAATTTTCATGAACAAAACAGCCGCCGCATAATGAATCGGGTGTCGTCGGGTGTGAGCGGAGTTTTTAAGTGTTCCTAAAGTCAAATACAAGCAGCCGACAAACGTACAAATTAAATATAAATTTTCGCATGTCGTTATAAATATAATAAGCTCTTTATGCTTATTTGGAAGTTAATTAACTTCCGCGTTTTGTGAGGAGAATAAAAACGTGTTTTTAAACGTGTCACACTTTGGACTGACGTTTTTCATTCTTTCAGTATTTTGTGCCCAAAGGGTGAAAGCGGCCCATTACTAGAACAGTAAAGCGTGCCTAATACCTATAATGTCGTATGGAAAATTCGAAGCACTTTATATGAGAGTTTGACAAGCAATTTTCTGGTTTTTAGGGTTTCGTGCCCAAAGGGTTAAAACGGGGCCCTATTACTAAGACTATGTTGTATGTCCGTCTGTCTGTCTCCAGGCTGTATCTCAAGAACTGATATAACTAGACTAGATCGTGTATATTTGTTGCCGGTATAACAACAAATACTAGAAACAAATAGAATAAATATTTAAGGGGGCTCCCATACAACAAATGTGATTTTTTCGGCATTTTTTACTCGATATCAATAACGGCAACACAATATAGGAACTTGAAATATTCACGAAATACTCAGTTGTATTAATTGTACTTTTATAAATAACTAGATGTTGCCCGCGACTTCGTCCGCGTTAGCATAATATAATAACGGAGATGCATAATTTCTCGTTTTAAGGTCCCTTACTCAAAGGGTAAAAACGGGACCCGCGGCCAAGTAGGCACATATTAATCAAATTACACTCGAAAATTGTATGTTTAGTTTAGGTTACAATCTTTAATAATTTCAATTCAATCAGTCGAAAGTCTAAGAAAATGTCTAAAAACTTTCATCCCCTATTTCATCCCCTTCGGGATGGAATTTATTAAATTCCTTTATGAGGAGATGCCTACATCATAGTATCTTTATGCATACACAGTCTCAGCCCGATCAGTTTAAATTTGATAAAAGTTTCATGCAAAATTTCATCCCCTATTTTACCCCCTTAGGGGTGGAATATTTTTTAAAATCCTTTTTAGGAGATGCCTACGTCATAGTAGCTTTAAATGCATGCAAAGTCTCAGACCGATCGGTTTGAAATTGACAAAGTTTCAACAAACTGTCAACCCCAATTTCACCCCCTTGGGGGTAGAATTTCCAGAAATGCTTAAATATATATAAATATACATCCATTTAATTTTAATTAGTAACCCAATAATAAAGTTTCATGTTTCTAACTTAAGAAATGACAAACTTTCATTCACACTTTCAACCCCAATTTCACCCTTTTGGGGGTAGAATTTCCAAAAACGCTTAAATACGTATTTATTCATTTTTAATCAATAGCCCAAAAACAAAGTTTCATGTTTCTAACTCAAGAAATGACGGTCTTTCATTCAAACTTTCAACCCCCATTTCACCCGCTTGGGGGTAGAATTTCCAAAAACGCTTAAATACGTATTTATTTATTTTTATTTAGTAGCCCAAAAATAAAGTTTCATGTTTCTAAATTAAGAAATGACGGACTTTCATACAAACATTCAACCCCTATTTCACCCCCTTCGGGTTAAAATTTCCAAAATTCCTTCCTTACTGGGTGTCTACTTAATAAAACAACCCTGGTCACCAAATTTCGTGGCTGTAACTTTAACAGTTTTTGCTCTGCGATGATGAATCAGTCAGTCAGTCAGTCAGTCAGTCAGTCAATCAGTCAGGACTTGTAATTTTATATGTATAGATAATAAAATTTAAATAAATAATAAAATTTAAATAAAAAGGGAGGTTCCCATACAAAACACAATTTTTGGCCTATTTTGTCCTCTATAACGGTTTGCGGTACGGAACCCTTCGTGCGCGAGTCCGACTCGCACTTGGCTGATTATTGTCATTTACGTTTTGTTTATAAATATTTTCCTTTACTATCCTTTCCTGGTCTGTTGTGTTAATACGCAAATAATGTGACCTATTTAATATTTTTCATGGGAATTTACGCCTAATAGTTTTGTGTCGTGATTCTGATTTCGTAGTTTTGTCATTTTCAATTGATCGAGTAGATCTTGATGAAAGTTTCAATAAAATACGAAATCTCGAGTTTTTATGCCGATTCTTCTTGTTGGGTTGGTTCACAAACTGGTAATAAATCAACAAGTACTTACAATCAAAAATATTATAATTCCAAATATACAGCATGACTGGTGAGACATGTTGAATACTCGAAGACGTGATATTTGACTATTATATTAGTTGAAAAAAAATAATAAAAAAAATCAATTGATCACTGAGTAAATGTAGCTTGAAGTTAAACAATTATTTACCCAACGCATGGACACCGCGCGCGGGAGCGGCCGCGCCGGCCGCATAGTAATTTACTAAGTGTCCATGATTCATTTGTTTAAAGGGAAATTTGGTCAAAAATTAAATACCTAATTTTATAACATAATTATAATGAGAATCAAGTACTGAATACTCTCCTTTAGTATCGGTATTGTCTCACCAGTCATGCTGTATAATATTTTAATAACAAAACAATTTCTTTCTTCTTTCGTTCGTCACAGGAAAATGTCGCTTTGTCACATGAAAAAATGAGCACGGAAAGTGTTTTAGATGGAAAGGAAATCTAAGTTGTGTAACACAGGGGCGGCCAACTTAAGCCTTTCCACGCCCTGAGTAATGCAAATGGGTAAAGTTCGGGGCGGGCTTCGACTACATCCGATGTCTTTGATCGACACTTCAAAGTCAAGCGGTCGGTTTACCCGCGGGGACGGGAGGGGCGCTGCGGGGGCGGAGGGGCGGTGCGGGGTAGGGGGGCAACATAATTAACATAGAGGCACTGCAACGGATTTGCATAATCTCGCCTGTATGGATGATATTATAACTTCTGTAGAGGCAACTGCAATATACGGGATCTTTGTCTTGATTTACAAATAAGGTAACCGGCCTCTTCCTATATTCTTTTCTCATTTCTTAGCGTTTGTTACTACACTTGAGAAGTTTAAAAAGGTGTTTGTATCTCAAGGTAGCATGAGAAGAATAAAATAATACTGATCGATTCTTTCAAACGATTTAAGAATTTAATTTGTAGCATACAAAAATTGGGTGGGTACTTTTGTGCAGCTAAATCTAATGTTTCTAGTCAAAAATATATTCTCTGTAACAAAGATACATTCGATAGCTATGTTGAAATGAAACAGTTTTATTTATTTTTTATTAAACCACGAGAGCGGCATTTCTTTTAAAAGTTTCCAGCCCCCACTGATACGGAGCCAACGTTGTGTGAAATAGCCAATACATCGGCTACTTTATGAGTTTCCACACAAAAGGGAGCCTTTGGAAATGAAAACTTTTTGCACAATTAATATTGGTCACCTTTTATCACAAAAACTAGTAAAAATGTAGTCGCAATTACTCGTTTTATTTTACAATTTTTGGGCTGTTGAATTTCTTTCATTACAGACTTTCTGACTTTACGCATGCACTTTCAACGCATTTGCCGCTAGACTAGAGTGATTGACCGATGATAATAATAGTTAATCGCTTTAGGGTGAAGCCAAACGAGCGTAATTTGTGAGAATTGTGAGTCGCAGAATTTCAGCTAGCAGAAATTCTGTTGCATTCAGTTTCATACAAAAGTCCTGTTTGATTCACACGAGCGTAATTTTGTGAGTCATGATTTGTATGAAAAGATGCGACCGAAATTCTGCGACTCACAACTCACAAATTACGATCGTTTGGCTTCACCCTTACAGAGCAGTTGAAGCCTGTTAAATACTCAAGTGTTGATACGTAGGTAGTGTTATTTTATGGGTTCGTGAGTTATCATTGTCCAACTGCTAATAAAAAAAAATTAATACTTGTCGAGCGAAATTTTTGACGATATAAAACTAAAGATTCTTAAGAGGAGCACTTAGGAATTATAAGAGGTTTACACTTAACAAGAAAAACATTTTCATAAAAATGTTGAAGAATTTGTAAGAAAAGCGGCTCTTTGCCTAATTAAGCTATCGATTAGCTCCTGGCTATTCGAGGCTAGTCACGTAGTTTAAATATTATGACCAAAGGCTCAGACCAAAGGCTGTAGTTGTTCTTACATTATAAGTTTTTTGGAACGGAGTTCCTTTTCGCCCGTTGCGATAGGGGGCTAGGCCGAAAAAAAACGACACTTGACCTCGTCACTTTTTATTAGTACCTGCATGTGAGGAGCTGCTGCGCGTTGATAGTATTCCTGTGCGTTAATAGATGGCGTTTTTTAAATATTTTTTTTTGAGTACGGTATAATATTATGTACAGATTTTTTGAACTTATGAAATACTGTACTAAATTAATTAAAGTAATTAAGATTTATGAATACTGATATTCATAAATCTTATGTTGATCATCGAAACATGGTATCCAAATAAATTTACAACTTTCCATGGTCGAAGGTATTCTATCCTAACTTTCCAGGGCTTGAATTCACAAGAAGAAAACATTAAGCTATGTAATATAAAAAGAAAACCCACGCCGTAGCAGCTACATTTTACTAGTCCTCTATAAAAACTTTGAAACTAAAATATATCCTGCTATAAAACCTGTCATATAAAAGATAACTGAAAGAGTCAGGTGATAGTTTCTCTAAGTGAAGTCTCAGTATAAAGTCACTGTACCTATAGAGATTTCGTTATTTATAACCTTTTGGTTTTAAAAATTACTGAAGAAGTGAGTTGATGAAGTTGACAAGTAGGTAACATTTTATAACACAAAGGCAATTACCAATTTTTTCCCTTATAACTTGAACAAACCTTGTGACTAATGTTCTTTATCTGGCTAATATATCTGTCTATACCTATAAAATCACCTTTCTTTCGATTTCAAATAATTTTTCATAAATTTTATTATTTTTTTCCTATAGAAGTATGCACTATCATAGAAGTTGATTTCTATGCAGATGGTGGACCCAAGTAATTTGGTCGCGTTACGTCAAACCCTCAGAACAGTGCAAACTCAAACCCATCCGACCGATCACAGCTAACATTGAATTGACATATTAAGTCGACCACATGACGTAGGTCCGTCAACTGCCTAGGAATCAATTTCTTTGATAGTACTTACATACGAAAACAATGCAATTATTTATCTTAATACTATGTATTTATAATAGGCTACTTGACCTATATTCAATTTCATTGAACAAATGCATATTTGTAGTAGAACTTGGCCTAGGAAACCATATTTCACCCTAATCATCAAATAAAAGCTTATGATTGATAAATAAAGTCGATTTGAAAATATGATTTTATGAAAATATGATTTGTACTGACTAAAACGCTTTTGCGGTACTTCCGATTTGGATGTGATGTCATCTCATTCGTAATTTAATATCTTTTATTTATCGCGCTCGTTTTAAGTAAATAAACTTAGTAAGGTTAGTTGGGGTAAGGGGGCCGAAGGGGAAAGGGAAACAGTAGTTTGTAAATCAAAAACTATAGACCGTAGCCCTATTATTTCTTGGTCGATAAAGCGGTAATTTTGTTTTAGTTTCAAAGCAAAAACATAAATGGCGCTATGTCGAATTAGTACGAAAGAGTGACAGAAACAAAAAAATCAGTTGACCACTACAATATCACGAGCTCGCCGCGAATTTTTTGGGTGCTGGTTTATTGTGTTAAAAGTGCTGCAATAAGGCTGTCATTTTCAGTGAGTATTGTTAAATACCCTTAATTTGATTATTTACATACAAATGTCTATAAACTATGCTATAAATATCAAAATTTAGTATGATTAGAAACACAACCTACAAATTCAAATTCGGGAAAGGGGAACTACCATGGCCAGGGAAAGGGGAACATATGTTTCCCTTTCCCGATGTCAGAGGTCTTGAACATTTTAATAGTTGCTAATTTTAAGAATACGCACTAGAATTCAGGGTGCCTGTACAAGTGGCGATCACATTTACACCCGGTTTCTGAAAGGCTGATCAACGCTAAAATTAACTAATCGCCTGTTAAATCTCTTGTCAAGTACCAATTGGGCTGCTTGAAGTATGGTTAGTTAGTTTAATTTGATCAGCGTGTCAGTTGACACAGCTGTTTTTAACTCGAGAATGATATTATATCAAAAATGTTTTAATTAGTAACTTGTAATGCCAAAGTAAAGTTCCTAGTAGATAGTACTAGTAGATATAGAGATACTAGTAGATAGGTTTCAAGTGATTTTACTTTAAGTAGGTAATTTAGATAACACGTTTTTTAATATAACGGAATCTTACTGCAACAAAAATTACTATTGAGACTGATTCATATGAGCTGTATGTTTAGTATGAATAAATATTTAAAAATTTGCATTTCGTTTTTAGTTGACTACCCCTGTTTCGACTCGTATGTTTCCCTTACCCCGAATTCCGATTTTAATCAAAATTTCCTATTTTAGTTCGTATTTCAATAAGTATTGAGTTCAAATTTGATAAACGAAATATTAAAAAATGATATCGTGTAGGTGTATAATCTATACTACTATTTATACATAAGATATTCAGACTGTTCCCCTTACCCCAAAAACAGGGAAAGGGGAACAAAAAAAGTAGCCTAACGATTTAGCATTTTCTGGTTAAAAGCATTATAACTAGCTTAAAAAGTCGTTCAATCATGGAAAGCTGACATACATAGGTATGTTTTGCGTTAATCAAAATTATTAAAAGACATACGTATTAGTAGCTAGAACTCAAAATAACATTTGAAAAATAAAGTATGTTTCCCTTACCCCAACTAACTTTACATAAATAATAAGAACAAGCCTAGAAAGATTTGTAAAATATATATATTTTCTTGAATAATTCAAATAAAACATCAGTTTTATATATTATTATTATCTCCATTTATTGTAGACGGGAAATGAAATTGCCAAAACTTTTCTCCAAAAGTTTTCAACATTACAAATGATTTCTAATTTCTTATTTAATTCTTTTATAATTTTTGGGCACTTTAAGACTCATACATTTAGCACATAAAAAAATGTTCAATAATAGAGACTCTAAAATACAAAACATATATAACGTCACACTATGGCGGACTGTGTTTTCGGCGCCATTTAAAAGGCATATTTTTCAATCAACATTTTTATGGGTTTCTACTGTGTAAAGTATTAAAATATTAGTTTATTTTGTGAAAATGAATGATTAAGAAGCGATTAGCATGAAGAAAAAAATTAGGTCAAGTAGCCTATTGCTGTTTCATTTTCCGGTTAAATAAAAACAAAACAAATAAATAGAGATTTTCTTCGTAATACGGAACTAAATTAAGTGTTAAAGCCAAGTCTAAGAATGCAATAATATCTCGTGAGTCGTGTGCTATTTAAACTCAGTGTAAATGGGTTTGCCTTATCCTGTATAAACTTGGTGGATCTTTTAGAAACTTGTTACGAATAAAATTGGATTTCCCGAGCACATACGGTGCCGAACTTCGGTAAGTTATTTAAAATTACTAACCATATTATGTTTAATTAACTCTGTTAGCCCCTCGTCAGCCATACCGCCTAAATAATAGACCAAATTGACGTTTTAGAAGTAGAAACGTGAATAAAATATTAATGTCTTTTGCGATTGTAAACTTGGAAACTGCATAGAGTTTGGAAGAGCGTTTGGTGATTGGTACAGACATGCTAGAATTTTTTGGCTCGTCGATGACAGTTTTGGAGCATGCGTCCAAAACAGCTGTCACTTGAAATGATGCCAGTATTAAACCAGTTTTATTTCAACCAATTATGCATGATATTGACAGGACGGTGCCAAATCCTCTGTCTCTCAACTGACGTTATCCTCGTACCAAAATAGTATTGTACAACTATAAATGGCGTATGTTGACATCCCTAATACAGGCTTAGTTGAGAAGGGTGTAGAGAGGTGACTCAACTTTGTCTATAACTACCCTTTGTTTCAAGTTTCGTCGCCTCTAATACGGGGCTCGCAGGGTATATTCTAATCCATCCACGTGGCATCTCCGGTTGCTTAGTAAATGTCTATATTTAATATGCTCTATATTTAGAAAGCGTAGGTAGTTTTAAATAGTATCGACTGTCATGTGACTACTGATATATAATTTAAGAATGTCACGACTATTGAACTGATCAGTTATTTAAATACTTTGGGAAAATTAAAAGACCTAAAGATAGAGTACTCAAAGTTTGTGCGTCACTTAATTGACGTCAAAGACTTTGAAAAATATTTTTTTTACCATGAAAAACTACGAAAAACAATAAATATTACCGCCATGACTGCGAAGCTGTCTGGCATGCACAATATATTATTATTATGTCGATAATGACCAATCACAGACGAATATTTGCCCCTCCACACGATTCGAAATAGTTTGTATTAGACCATCAAACCGTGAAAAGCCCGTAATAAATTAATTACGTTATTCAATAAGTTTCTGGACTAATTACTATCGTGAACTTTGTTAGTAATTCTCGGATAAAAAATATTATCTGCCGGCTGTGTAAATAACACGGATTCTGCAGGTAAATTTTACGAAACTTGAATTTTGTTAGTGGGTGCTTTATAAAAGTTTTGTTTCTTTATATCCGCGCTAGATGAAAAATGTTCAACTCCGAAGAAATATAAAATACTGTAATAAAAGCAGCTGGCTCATGAAATTTAACTTTTAAGTTTAAAGTTTCCTACTACGTAATATACCTATACAACATTTTAATTGCGTAATAAGGTATTTACTACACATTACACAATCCATCTTATCAGTGTGATTAGCGTGACAACCTTATTAACTCAATTCTTCATTCAAATCAATTCTTCATTGAAATGAATATTAATTTTCATTGTAGCAGATTTGCATTTGGTGACTGGCAAAAATCAGAACTTATGCCTCCGTTTTGTCTTCAGTGTTACAGAAAATATCTTTCAAGTAAACTCAATTCTTTCATCCCTGTTATCCAAATTTATTTTTCAATATGACTTTTAAACCAAAGATTGTTTTATGATAATGAATCTAGTAGACCTGCCATTTATGATCGTTGTAAGTCTGTTATATTGAAATAGTTTTTATTTATTACCGTAGACAAAACACAAAACAAAACACACTACAGGAGTTACACAAGGCCGGAAAATCAAGTTCGAAGCCGATGTAATTATGATGCAAGCTTAGCTCCGACACGAGCTAAGTGCACGACAGGGTTATTGGCTCATTCCACTCCCAGCGTGATTCCAGCAGGGTTAAATATGCACTTTGGTAGTTGGACATCTTCCAGCGCATACTTTAACCTTGTATTAAGGATCGAGACATCCACTTTGACCCCAGTTTAATGTTATAGATTATGCCTTTATATCCTAAATAATTTGCAGCTGCTGTGATAATAAGAGTGGGTTGCACCAACTTACTTTAACTGTAACTTTAACTATAACAAAAAGTCAAATGAACTGTCAAGTCCCTAGTAAAAGTCCATTATGGACGCTATATTTGACGATAACCTTAACTTTAACTACTTTTCTGGTGCAACCCACCCTAAACGTTTCGAGATTTTGATAGTACAATATATGTATACTACCTCTCAGCTACATAAGTGATATCTAAAATAATATTATGAAGTAATTGCTACTCGCGCAGGCCCGTCCATTGCGCCGAAATTTGTGAAGGCCTTACTTTCTTCCAGGATAAAAAGTATCCTATGTCCTTACCTGGGACTCCATAACAAACATCATAATTGGTTTAGCGGTTTAAGCTTAGAAGTAACAGACACAGAGACAGCCAGACACTTTCGCATTTATGATAATAACTGTGATAATATATTATATCTACATGTATATGTCACCGTAAGATTGTAAACACCGCGAGATTGTAATGTGACTAAGTGATGGATTGTAAACAACCAGTTTTCCGGTGATTTCAAATTAATTATTTCGTATTTAAAATAACTTCAATTGCCTGAAAATTTGATGTATAACATTGAATAAAATGTATATATATTTAAAGTTCAATTTGAATTATAAATTGGGTTAATTTTAATAACCGAACATTCAAACAGCACTTTGAATATACAACGTGAAATTTTAGTGGTTGTTTTCCCGCAGCAGAACGACTTACCTATAGTAGTACTATCGAACCATGCATGTTATTTTTTCAAAATACAAAATATTTTTTATGACGTACTATGGAAACTTTATGCCGATAGGCGCGAGTTACTATGGACCCGACCGAACTTTTTTTTGATTTGAACAAAAAAAACTTTACAAATCTATTGTACTACTAAGATAGAATCATTTTACTGCGGGAAAACAACCATTAAAATTTCACACTGTATATAAATTTTATTTTATGTTATACATCTCATACCATGGGCATTGAAGTTATTTTAAATACGAAATAATTAATTTAAAATCACCGATAAACTGGTTGTTTACAATCCATCACTTAGTCACATTACAATCTCGCGGTGTTTACAATCTGACGGTGACATATACATAGTGTATACACGAGAGAGTTTCACTGTGGTTTCACAGTTCAGCTGGTAGCACATTAGTTTCGTTTATCTATAAACAATGAAGCCAGCATATTCCCAATTTGTTTGCGTACCCATATCGATTCATTAGCGGAGTAGATATAATGAATTAGGGAGATGCTACATTAGCGCGTGACGCGGCGCTTTCCTCCTCCCACGCAAAGCCGCGCTGTGCTGTGACGTCAAACCGCATTGGCCCTTTGAAGCAAAAACATAAGGGATTTTCGATGATTTTCTTTTTATAAACTAACAATAAGAGTGAGCTTCAAGAAATAAGAAGAAGTAGGATAGAAAATTCAGGATACGCGTTTATTTTAAAGTTACGTACGATAACTAGAAAGTGAGGACCTTCCTATTACGCTTTACTTCGACATGTTGCCTAATAATTGTCTGAGCCAAATACTACGTCAGGTGTTCAGAGTTGAGAGGTGCCTATAGAGTAATATCAGAGAAGTTGATTCGTAGGTCGATGGCGGACCTACGTATTTTGGCTGTGTTTTGTCAAACCTAACGATCAGTTAACGATTTACGTTAAGTTGACATTATTCGACCAAATGACGTAAGTCCAGCAACTGCCTATGAATAAATTCCTTCGGTGGTACATAATTTTAGAAGAGCTTGTCTAACTTTAAATGATGCGCCCCTCCCTCGTATTCACAGGACAAACATTTTTGATTTAATATCAACTTTGAAGTGGTGGGGCGCGTCATTTCAAAGTAGAGTTTCAAGTTGTTCTTTAACATATTGGTTGTAGTATGTGCTAATTAAAAATGAAACACACGACACCGGCGATGAAAGATTGATGTAACCCTCAGTAATTGCAGTTTAATTATTTTGGGTGGGAGGCGCGACGCTCCTCAGCAGATCGGCGTGATTGATGCTCCATAGTGGCGCGAAATCAATTCACATCCTATTAAATATTTGCACGAGCAACAAAGGAGTTGTGGTGTACAGCCATTAATCACTCTATTATGGCGCAGAAAAGCGCCGAGTTGCAAACCGCCACATTGCCTTCAAAACATACTGCCTTAATGACCCCCTTTTTGTATGTTGAATGAAAATCGATAGCCGTAAACGATTACCGTAACCTTTGGAACGCCGAATTATGTAGAAATACCAATTTGGGTCCCGGTCCATTGTTATTTTTGGACGAAAATTGGAATCAGCGTTTCCCTTAAATAAAATAAGCAGGTGTTTATATTCACCCATTCCAAAAATATTCGATACGCTTTACCAAATGTTTGTTAATAAAGGGATCATTTTAAAATTGTATTTTATTGAAATCTTATTTAAAATCTAGTTGACTTGTTTTTTTTTTCTAAATATTTTTCTTATTTTCTAAACTTAAAATATTTTTAAATAAGATTCCCTCACTACTGGACCAAGAGCCCGCGAGCCCATTAACTTTCTGAAAGTATTAGACTTTGAGGGTATATTCTAGCAGTGGGAAGCAACTGTCAAAAATGCCCGGCACTGGAAGACGAGATTCCTCCACTTACCGCGAAGAATATAAGCTATGAAATTGAGCTTTACTCTTTTTCGAAGGTCAGATAGACCTTCAGAACTGGATACCTCCTAAAGTAACCGCGACCGAAACTCCATAGTTGCTGGTCGTTCTTAGCTCTGTAAAGGTCACAAGCAGGTAAACTTTCAGCTCTACGAAACGAAAGAAGGTCTGGCCCTCGCGGGCTCTTACTCTATACTTGAAAAGTTGTTTCACTTTTTTGAAACCTCAACTCGTTTCATACAACTGTTATTGGTATCGATTCCAATTTATATAGACAGAGATAGTGACGTCCGAGCACTCGATACTTGTCAACAACAACGGCCGCAGCGCGGTGAGGCCTGCTGCGGTTTTTGTGCAATACGAGCTACAACGCAGCCGCTATTATACTGGACGGAAAATAAAATACAAACCAAAAAAAGAAAATTAGGTCTTGGCATCCATTGTGGATGATTTATACAATATTTTGACCACCACTCTTCAAATACTGACTACAGTATTCTAGTAAATCTTGTCCCAGGCACTAGCCTGGGACAAGATTTTAAATGTCCGTAGTCCTAGTCCGGCCTAGTCCGGAGAAAAGAACTAGTCAATACCTTTGGGTCCAACCATGTGCGGGTTTCCTCACGATATTTTCCTTGTACTTAAGATCAGAAAATGTCTCATTGATACACTCCTCCACCCGGGACCGAACCTGCACCCTGCGCGCGTGCGAACCAAAGGTCTTCTCAATAGGTCACGGACGCTGGTATTTAATGGTCATGATTGTAATGACAGCCAGGGCAAAATGTATCGTAAACATGGCTTTGGCAAGCGACATGACATTAAGCGGAGTTTTGTAATAAATTGCATTTTTAGGGTTCCGTAGCCAAAATGGCAAAAAAGGAACCCTTATAGATTCGTCATGTCTGTCTGTTTGTCTGTCTGTCTGTCTGTCTGTCTGTCTGTCCGTCCGTCCGTATGTCACAGCCACTTTTCTCCGAAACTATTAGAGCTATACTATTGAAACTTGGTAAGCAGATGTAGTCTGTAAACCGCATTAAGATTTTGATGCAAAAATGGAAAAAATATTAAAAATTTTAGGGGTCCCCATAGGTACAACTGAAACAAAATTTTTTTTTTTTCATCTAACCTATGCGTGTGGGGTATCTATGGATAGGTCTCCAAAAATCATATTGAGGTTTCTCATATCATTTTTTTCTAACCTGAATAGTTTGCGAGAGAGACTCTTCCAAAGTGGAAAAATGTGTGTCCCCCCCCCTCTAATTTCTAAAGTAGAGGCATGATAATTCTAAAAAAAATAATTGATGTAGATTACTATAAAAACTACCAACGAAAATTGGTTTGAACGAGATCTAGCCAGTAGTTTTTTTTATACGTCATAAATAGTAAAGTACAACTGAAACAAAAAAATTTTTTTTTCATCTAACCTATGCGTGTGGGGTATCTATGGATAGGTCTCCAAAAATCATATTGAGAATTCTCATATCATTTTTTTCTAACCTGAATAGTTTGCGAGAGAGACTCTTCCAAAGTGGAAAAATTTGTGTCCCCCCCCCCCCCTAATTTCTAAAGTAGAGGCATGATAATTCTAAAAAAAAATATATGATGTAGATTACTATAAAAACTACCAACGAAAATTGGGTTGAACGAGATCTAGCCAGTAGTTTTTTTTATACGTCATAAATAGTAAAGTACAACTGAAACAAAAAATTTTTTTTTCATCTAACCTATGCGTGTGTGGTATCTATGGATAGGTCTCCAAAAATCATATTGAGGTTTCTCATATCATTTTTTTCTAACCTGAATAGTTTGCGAGAGAGACTCTTCCAAAGTGGAAAAATTTGTGTCCCCCCCCCTCTAATTTCTAAAGTAGAGGCGTGATAATTCTAAAAAAAATATATGATGTAGATTACTATAAAAACTACCAACAAAAATTGGTTTGAACGAGATCTAGTCAGTAGTTTTTTTTATACGTCATAAATAGTAAACCTTAATCTAAATTTCATTAAATCGACTGAAATATAAAAATAAATCAAAAATATTTTAATTTCATAAAAATAAACCTTATTGCTGCTGCGGAACCCTCCATGGGCGAGTCCAACTCGCACTTGGCCGCTTTTTTTAATTACGAAGTTATCACATCCAACTTAGGTAAAGGGTTTGATGTTGTCGCCTGACGCCCGGACACGTGCGTGAAGGAAAATCTCACGCAAATACGACATTTGAAATAATCTTTTTTTTCATAGGATTCAGTGATATCAATCAAACTATAAAATTAAAAAGATTAATTTAAAAGAATTACAAAGGTTTAAAAAAATTGATAAAAAGAATATAAACGGTTCCTCTCAAACTATTGATCAAACTATACTTTCATAATATTATATACACATTGTTAAGACATTTTCAGCTAGTTTTTTAAAAGTAACAGACAGGACAAGAAAATATACTATTATCTTTGGAAAATATTCGAATTTCTGAAAATTAAAAAAAAAACACGCTGCAGATATTTGACGCGTCTACTCCGTAGAGTTATTTTTAAGAGTACAATTTACTCCGCTACTATACTCGCCTAATTTTAACCTCCGGCCGTCGGGTGAAGCTAAAAGGTTTAGGGGCACGTCCGTAAGTCCATTACGGAGTTCGGAGAGAGGTGAACTTCATGAAATACCTAAAAATGCCCTAAAATTTTCGCCTTTACACAGCCTGCCTTACTGCCTTAATTAACGCTCGATAAATCGCAACGGAGATTATTATGGTTCTTAAAATAAATCCAACACAAATCTTAACAGAATACCATTAGTAGAACTTATGGTACAAAGATATTTCGATTGTTCAAATTATTTCATTTTAATGGATATTGCCTTTATTGTATCCAAATATCGCGAATTAAATCTAAAATATGAAATTGAAATGTTATGTTTCCATTTCTTATTATTTACTTACGGCGAACGCTGACGATCGATCGCCGATTCAGCGCTGAACTCGATTTACTGCTACAGTAAATCGAGTTCATTGGTTGCGTAAATAGAAATTTAAATAAGCCTTATAATGAGATCATTAAGGTTCATGTAACGTAACGAGACGATGCAATGCAATGCAATTATCAGATCAAATTTAGAACAGGCAGATTTAGTGATAACGGATAACTAGCTATTAATAAACTAAATTGGTCTTGGTCGTGTTTTTACAAGGCCAAGATCAAGACTGCAAGATTATGAGCAAAAGGCGAATTCCCAAAAATGTATGGACCAAAAACCCGTAATCGATTGAAACAATTTATACGTGGCATATTAGTACAAATACAATTAAGGATTTTGTGAAAATTTCAAGTGCGTAGCTGTTACCATTATTGATTACGAGCAAAAAAGGCCAAAAAAATTACGTTTCTTGTATGGGAGCCCCCCCTTAAAAATAAACTTTATTTTATTTTTAGTATTTGTTGTTATAGCGGCAACAGATATACACAATCTGTGAAAATTTCAGAAGTCTAGCTTAAGCGGTTCTTGAGATACAGCCTGGAGACATACAGACAGACGGACAGACGGACAGACGGACAGACGGATAGACGGACAGACGGACAGACGGACAGACGGACAGACGGATAGACATCGAAGTCTTAGTAATAGGGTCCCGTTTTTACCCTTTGGGTACGGAACCCTAAAAAGGAACTTTATTGTATCCAATTGTTTTAAAATCAATACGCCTCAAAAACATTAAATAGATTTAAGTTGGCAACCATTAGGGGAACTTCAGTAATTATCAAAATCTAGCTGTCTTGTTGGGGGATCCCCGTCGCCCCTGCCCCCGCTCCCGTTTACTCCTAAACAAATGTTTATTCGTCTCAGGATGCGGGTTGTGGAGTAACAGAGATGTGGTCGAGGACGCTCAGTAAATTCGTTGTAAGGAGCTTGCATTTTTAATGCTGAACTAATTCCTGTGACCGCAAACTTTGTATAACTACTAACATCGGTGTTTCACAATATAAAATTTACATTATTTAATAATGTACGGTAGACCATGTGCTATGTGAAGTTGTCTGCCCGAAACGCACATAAGATTCAATTTATACCAGTGCAGTGCAGAGTCGAAGCGCATCGAAGCGAATTACTAAAACCGAACATAACAAATTCAACCTCTCCAAAGCGTTGACGCACACATTACTTCTGATATTTTAAAAAGAGCGCGCTGACGCGACCAACGCTGATTGTTCTCGCAGAAGTAATGTGTGCGTTACGCTCTGAAGTTTAGGTTAATATTCTATGTTCAGTTTTTGGCAATTCGTTTCGATGCGCTTAGACTCTGCGCTGTTATAAATTGACCCAGAATCATTTTGTACAAATTGGGTGTCTTATTAAACATACTACTCTGTGTAAGTTAATTTATAGGCTGAGGACACAGCAGTAACACAATAGTACAATACCTACATAAAAATATTTTACAGACGACTATACTGTATGATATGTATATTGTATACTACGGTGCAGAACTTAGTATAAGTAGGTACTAGGAAAACCTAATATAATGTAAATTAAACATAAATGCTGTGGTATGTGTTCACGCCAGTGAAATTATTTTATTACTATTTTAATTCTCAGGAAGAATTATTTGGTAGTTTTTGCTACAACAACGTGTACGGTTCTCACTTCTCGCGCGGCGGGTTACTTCTGAATATTAGTAGATAATCAGACTCAAACAGACGGGTAACTCACAACCTTTTAATCTCATATCCATACTAATATTATAAATGCGAAAGTGTGTCTGTCTGTCCGTCTGTCTGTCTGTCTGACTTACCTGTTCACGCCCAAACCGCTGAACCGATTTTGCTGAAATTTGGCGTGGAGATACTTTGAGTCCCGGGAAAGGACATAGGATACTTTTTGATCCAGGAAAATGTACGGTTCACGCGCGATAAATGACTTTTGGCGGAACGGAGTTGCGGGCATCATCTAGTATAATATAACTATTCATTTCTTATTCAAAGCATAAAACCGAAATCGTTACAAAAATCAAAAGCTATAGAAACCAAAGGAATAATGTGAATACGTTTCGACCCACAATCTACTCTGCAATAATTATCGAGTGTTCATTGTCCGCTCTATACGTGGAGTGTGGACCCTTTCCAACGTCTTTATATCACAAAACTTATTTCACGTCACAACTTCCCTTAGGCTGACGTCCACCGCCACCGTCACCGGACCGTCACCGACAACGAGATTATTTTGGGCCGATAAAAATATGCCACTGTAAGACACAGGCGCATTCACTTTTCTCTACGCCATTACAAGGCATCGGCATGTGTTGCTAGACCCATGTCGGTAGAAAATGAAATCTTTAGTAGCCTTGTCATACAGTGACATAATATTAGTATCGGCCCAAAATAATCCCGTTCTCAGTGATGGTCCGGTAACGGTAGCGGTGGACACCGCCTTTCAACTTCACGGGGCCGGTCACCCCTCGGAAAATTATTTCCCGTCGGCTTTTTCAGTGCCGACGATAAAATGCTCTTTTTATATTCAATAAATTCTATTATGATCCTTTTTTCTTTGGCAAGACTTTTCGACGGTAATAACGGGATGAGCCAAGAATGAATGCCTTCAATGAGCCGACTTTTCACTGCGTTTGCGTAATTTTCATATTCTATAATGTTAAACAAGACTGTTATTTAATTTTTTATTACGATGCTTTTAAAATTAAACCGCTTTACTAATAAAAATTGTTACACTACGAATATTGTATGTAATTTTAAGTCTTCGTGTTTTAAATGACTTTTCAGGGAAGTAAATTTGATTCCCAAGGCGGGACCTACGTATTTTGGTCGCGTTACGTCAAACCCAGCAGGTCACAATGAACATTAAATTGACATGATCCGACCAAATGACGTTGGACTGTCAACTGCCTAGGAATCAATTTCCTCGTTGGTAAATAAAACAAGGAAGCTCATTACAATCGTATATAGCCGATATAATGTATCGATTCAATAAATATTTTAAATATTATGTTAAATGGTATGAAATCAGCGATGTCGTAATAGTATAGCAGAATCGGGCACCCCGATTTTGCTAATGGCAAGACAGCAGACTAATAGCAAGCGATCATACATTGCATTTAGGCCGTATTAAGATGAATATCGGCGAGCGATCGTCGTTGTAAAGGTCCGCATACATGCGGCGGCCGATCGTTCTGATCTGATCTGATCGCAGGCTGACCTGCCCCCTAGACAAGTGGCAAAACGCTAACGCTAACTCTAACTTTACAAAATGTATGCGATTTGACATAAGTCATCGCTTCGCTAGCGAATACTAATGTCAAATTTTATTTTCATTGTAAATTTTATTTTAAAAGATTAATTTTTTTCTCACTTTTTTTGGTAAAAAAGTGGGCCCCGTGCGAGTTTCTTACGCCGGTTCTTCTCGCCGGGCTAGTTCCCGAACCGGTGGTAGGCACCAGTAGTATCAACGTTCTGAAAGCATTTTTTTTTAAATCTACTCAGAAATAAAATAATTTTATTTATTTATTATTTATTATTTAAATCCCATACATTTTGTAACGTTAGCGGTAGCGTTTTGCCACTTGTCTACAGGCCCTGACCGGACGCGTCCACATACACAGACATGCGTAAACGATTCCGGTCAGATCAACCTCCAACATTCTGACCCACTTTAATCGGTATTCCCATATAGGGACCGTGCATGAATAATTACTGATGGCAGGACTTATTTAATAAATAATCCATTTTAAGTTTCCGATGCCTTCCTCCTTGTAAAGAGAACGTAAAGGAACTACAGAGTACAGGCGGTATAAAAGTGAAATAAATAATGAATTTGAATAAAACAAAGGGTAAAACGGGACCCTATTACTGAGACTACGATGTCTGTCCGTCTGTCTGTCCGTCTGCTCGTCTGTCTGTCTGTCCCAGGTTGTATCTCAAAAACCGCTATAGCTAGACTTCTGAAATTTTCACAGATTGTGTATTTCTGATGCCGCTATAACAGCAAATACTGAAAACAAAATAAAATTAATATTAAAGGGGGGCTCCCATACAACAATCGTAATTTTTTTGGCCTTTTTGGCTTGTAATCCATAATGGCAACATGTACACACCTAAAATTTTCACTAAACCCTCAATTAGGTATGTACTTTAATATTCTATAATAAAATTTAATTTTAACATAAATTAATAAGGGGGGCTCCCATACAAAAACACAATTTATCCCTACTTTCGCTCTTTATCTGTACGGAACCCTTCGTGCGCGAGTTCAACTCGCACTTGGCCGATTATTGATATCTAACTTTGCCATCGAAACTAGCGAATGCAGTTTGACTAAGCACTCAGTTTATAGCACCTTCCCACAGTCATGTTCCCTATATGGGAGCCATAACAGTTCGGTGGGGTATCTGCGACGCCCCCGACTATAACTAACCGCTGCCTTATCTGAAGACAGTTATTCATGAGCGCATGTGTTATGTTTTGTGCACTAATATATGTACGATATAATAGGTGAGTGTAACCCGCTACACACGATGTAACTGCACAGTTTGGACTAGACACAGTTTGACTTCATACAAACATTATGACAAACTTAGAAATGGAAAACCTATAATGATTGAACTGTGCAGTTGCAACACAAGTTTCGTCAGTACTAAGTAGCGGTCCATATAAGTGCAACAACTAAAAGCATGCTTATGAATTTGACTCGATTTAATTGATGTATAAAATAACGACGATCAAAAACTATAAAATTGCAGGCGCAAAGGCTCGGCTGGTGCTATCAGTCACACACTATGCGCCTGCAATTTTATAGTTTTTTGAACGTCGTTATTAAACACTAGCTGTCCCGGCAAACGTTGTTTTGCCATTTAAAGTATATTTTCTACATCATCAGTTGATACATGTTTTACCCCCTCTTTTGTCCCCTAAGAGGGTGTGGGGGGGAAGGTCATACACCAGAATGATGTTAAGTTGAAAAACACAGTTAATACCTAATATGAAGTAAGTCCACTAAAGAAAAAAGTTGTATACAAAATCTGACCCCTCTTTGGTCCCCAGAGAGGGTTGAGAGGGAAGGGGGGGGGGGAGGATTTTTATACACCAGATGTTGAGTTGAAGAAGACAAATATAATATATCTGTGAAAACCGTATGCAAATTGGATCAGTAGTTTTCGTGTTAAAGAAAAAAATTTGATACAAAATCTGACCCCCTCTTTTGTCCCCTTAGAGGGGTGGGGGGAAAAAAATTTATACACCAGATGTTAAGTTGGAAGAAGATAAATAGAATATCTGCGAAAACCACATTAAAATCGGATCAATATTTTTCGTGTGATGCTGGAACAAACATACAGACAGACAGAAAGAGTGACAGACAGACAGACAGACAAAAAACTAACCACATTTTTGGCTTCTATAGCGATGTAGTGACAAAGGTGTAATTTCGGGTGTCATTTCATATCTTTTATGTACAGAATTTTCATTTCTACAACAGAATATTGTCTTCCTCCCGTACGCGCTTTGGTGACGCCCACTATCGTAATATTTTAATTTCGCCATAACTTCAAACCAAACGTCCAATTTTAATCATTTAAAGACCAAATATTATCTACATAAACTGTACTTAGTGATAAAATAATTTATTTTGATAAGGATTAATAGCGTGAGTAAAATATATCCGTTTAAATGTAGTCCAAAAAAAATTCAGGATTTTTAAATAAATAAATGGTTATTGTGCCTCACTCGACATAGATAGGTATAGTGTGTCGCGGACTTTTTTGTAGACATTTATAAGATCTACAATTACTTAGAACATTTTATGGTTCTATCTTTTATAGTTTAGGCAGCGTACGCAAAATAAGTAACTTTTCTAGCTGATTTTTTACACCTTGCGTCCGAAAAACTCAAATATCTTACGGAACCCTACTTTTTCAAAAATAAAATGTAGCCTATGTTCAGCAGAAATAATGTAAGATTCCAATAGCAAAAGAATTTTTCAAATCGGTCCGGTAGTTTCGGAGCCTATTCGACTCAAACAAACAAACAAACAAACAAACAAACAAACAAACAAACAAACAAACAAAAAATCAAATCTTTCCTCTTTATAATAGTAGTGTAGATCAATTAAATCGAGTCAAATGAACGAAACGCGCTAGATATATTCTTTGTCTTTAATTCAGTACAAAATTTATCTGAAAATTCCAAATAATTTGGACATAGTATGGCAATTTCGTTAAAAGAAGAGGTAACTTTGGGATTTTTTTCTATCGAGTGAAGTTCATGATATTGTGTAATGGAATAAGAATTCCAATGTGTTAGATCCTTAACTAACACATAATATATATTTTTTTAAGAATTTAAATTACTATATTTTTATGTCTCCTGTCCCGTTTAAATCGTCCGTTTCTTGAACAAGCTCCCCTTAATATTGTGTGACCTAAACACGAGACAGACAGAGCGCGCCTTATGGCTCGGCCGGGAGCGATTTCGTGGTCCACCGCCCGCCACACACCACTGCGCCGCGACAATGGAAGAGCGCTGCCCCTATATCACGCAAAATGCCATTTTTTCCTTTGATTTCAATATGACAAGAATATAAGTGACTAGCTGATCCGGTCCATGTTGGATGCGAGTAGCAGGAGATCGGTCATCTTGGCGTTCATTGAGAGAGGCCTATGTCCAGCAGTGGACGAACATAGGCTGATATGATGATGATGATGATGATGAGCTGATCCGATAGATGTTGTCCTGTCTTAACGATGGTAAAAGTTAATCATAAAAGTTTACTGTGCGGGAACCGTACATTTTCTGGGACAAAATTCGTTTTCGGGACTCAAAGTATCTCTATGCCCAGCAAAATTGGTCCAGCCGTTTACGCGTGATGTCGTGACCACGCGAATATGGATTCATTTTTATATTTATAGAGATATAGATTTGAATGTCTTTTTTTTCAAAATCGGTTAAGTTCGATTTTGATGAAATTTGATCGATTTAAGAGTGAGGAGGTAACAGGCACATACAGACAGATATAAACACACTTTCGCATTTAAAATAATATTATGATTATGTGAAGTATCCACTGTCTGTTCATTAAATAACTAAGTATAAATCGCTACACGAAAATCATTTCCATAACCGCAAATGTCTTACTAGTTTATTGTAATAAGCAAAATTTAAAAATCCCGGTAGAGTTTCCACGTGTTCTCCTTTCGTTTGATCTTTGAAACTAAAAGGGAATAATTGTAGAGGAATAATTCAAGACGTGAGTGGAAGAATAAGGTAAGTAACATGAAAAAACTTCCCGTTTTTTGCTTAATTGGAGGCTTTAGGACCGGAAAAGTTATTTGAAATAGAAAAACTATGGATTGTATGTGTAGCCAGATATATTAGCTAGGTTATGAAGTAGATAAGTTACCAAGTTTTATTGAAATAATTAGGGAAAAAATGTGTTATTGTCCGTATGTTACGAAATGTTACTTGTTCGATTCTTCCACTCACGTCTTCAATTGTGAGAGTCTCCCCCGACGCGGGCGTTGGACGCGGAGTGAAATCACCCAGCAACGAAGATCGTCGCAGCATTCCCCAGTGATTTACATGAAGAAGTATTTTATATCTACGAATAAACACAAATCCCTAAACGACAGTAAAGTACCAAATAAAGAAATAAAAAGTTATACGGATTGTTGGCCTCCTCGCCTCGCCTTGGCTCGTATTTCAATCTTATTGTCAAATAAATTGTATAATAATATTGTTCAATGTGATTGCATATTGTTAAATAATAAAGTTGATCGGCCTAGGGGCCCATTAGTCTCGTGCAAGAACATAGAATAGTATAAAGTACCAAATGAAGAAATAAAAAGTTTAAGACGATGCCTTTATAATTTGGCTGTAGCGATGTCGATTTTTCTCAGCAATGACTAAAGCTAAGAAATAAAAGTTCATTGTCAGTATTCATCATGTCTTTGTCTTTGAATTACCCATAGCATAACACGATTGGTCAACTTTTATAACACAGAATAATTAATCAAAAATACCTCTGTAAAAAAGGGATTCTAATTTTGCCAACATAGGAGAGTGATTTAAGCTTCCAAATTTTGTACATAGATTGGCTCAAGCATACACTTTAATTTGTACATAGCTTATTTGAAATATATTTATGGTTTTTAAATTAATAATATATTTATGGTTTTTAAATTGTCGCTTCGCCCTTTCCATTTCTTGCTGTTCCATTTCTTGTTTTCTATGAGAAGCCGGGCCGGCCTCTCATAGAAAACAAGCAATCTAAAACATACCCAACACGATTTTTTAGTTTAACGCGGCGTCTAGGAAATTACATATTAAAAGAAAATTTTCAAAGCTAGCGAAGCAAACCCTAGTACATCCCACGACACACACGAAAAGTTAGCTCGTATCAAAATGTTGATCACAGTCAAAATCTTCACAACATCACAACAATAATAATTAGAACATAAGCAAAGCTACTGGCTGAAGTAATTTAAGTGTCCACGTGCATGCCAGGTGCTCGGACCTGGAGGTGGTCGCAGTTTTAACTGTCGGCACAGTTGGCACCCCGCCGGCCGCCGCTGCCAACGTGTTATATTAATGTCCAATGCCCACTAACGGCCTTATGGAAATGTTCCCTGACCTCAAGACAATTGCCTTAAGAAATAGCTCGTATTTTGCTTATGCCGTAAATACTTATGAAATTCACCAGAAAATCAATTCTCAGCCTTCAGCCAAGTTATCCAGTGATTTTTGGAAAGAGGAGTATGATGGACGTATGGAGTTTGACATAGTTTGGTATGTAAAATCCAATACATTCCTTTCCTACCTTGGCTGTCGAACTCATCGAATGCAAAGTATATGACTGCTTTAACGAACTTTAAAATTAGACAAGTAATTCAGTACAGCTTGTACGAAGCATTTGATAAAAATATCTAGATTTATCAAATCTATTAAATCTAGACTTAAAGAAAGTCGTCGCAAATAAAGTTAGGCTCTAACTTTTATATCCAAATATATTATGTGTATTGTTTATGTATTACATAAAATATTTCATAAATCTCTTTTTGGTTATTGGTTTATTTCATATCCGCGTGTTTTATTTATTACGTCAACAATATTGGCTAAACAAAGAGAAAAAATATAGGAACGCAACGCGAAAAAGCCTCTCGGGCGTTAGTCGATAAACATACACCGGCTTAGTAGTACATCTTGATCACGCCGCTGGCCATCAGGGTTGCCTGCTAAGGAAAAATAGACTAATCAGTTTATTCACTAAACTTAAAAATGTACAGAAATTTGATTCACCGAAATTAGTACTTAGGTATATCGCACCGGGACCGCCCGAGGTATATCGAACTTTTTTGGGATAGAAACTACTCTTTTTCGTTTACCGGGACTTCAAGTATTTTATTAGCAAAGTTTGAGGTTGAAGAGATTTAGTAAACCTAGCCTAGATACACTTTTGCATTCCTGTCCTTCCTCTATAATAATAATATTATGTCTGTTACAGATGTAACACTTACGCCGACTTCTGATGAAATTTTGTTTAAATATACTCTAGACGATCTATTTTATTGTGACTTATATATTGGAATATTATTGACCATCTAGGGTTGATATTGAACAATCCTTTCAATCTTATTGTCAAATAAATTGTATAATAATATTGTTCAATGATATTGCTTAATATTGTAAAATAATAAAGTTGATCGTCTAGGGGTCCATTATTCTCGTGCAAGAACATAGAATAGTTTTTATCCCGGTAAAACAGTTTCAGCTCGATAAACAAATGTTGCTGCAAAAAGTTGAGAGCAACACCTTGATCATAATAATATTAGTATATTTCTGGTAACATTTACTTTACATTATTAGTATGGTTTTGCGTAGAATCGTGGTCGTGGCAGCCCTAGCGCGGCTCACGCGAGCCTCACACGCACCCTCAATTAAGCGCTTTGTACCTCGGACGTTCTAATTGTGTCGGAATATCGCCGAATCACCGCCACGTAAATGGAAAAACTTACAACTTCGAACAAAGGTGCTATAAAGGTTTTGGTTGTCACTACTCACAACTCACAAGTATTATGAACTATGAAGTCCAAACTACGAGGCTAATCGAAAAAGTGTCACAGAACATTCATTAGGAAGTTCTGTAATTCGCCAGTCGTTACATATATATAAAGTTCCGAGACGATCAAGCAGCTTGGCGGCAAGCACGTAAATTTTTGCTTGCTTCAAGCATATTGACCGCTTATAATGTTTGCTTGATGTTTGAGTCAAGCATTTACGTGCTTGCTCCGCGCTTGATGTCATTTTGTATTTTATGCTTGACGAGACAGCTTGACGCCGAGTTTTGACGGTGTTGACGGTGCTGTGCCGGATCAAGTTGACGGGCGCATCAAACTTCTTGAGCAAGCTACACAAGTCTACATGCTTGCCGTCGAGCTGCTTGATCGTCTCGGGACTGACTAATATTATATTGCGTAAATAGTGTATATTTTACTGGAACTTAACAAGCAAGCAAACATCTTAATTTTAGTGACAAAAAAAATCCACAAATTTTTAACGTGTGATATAATATCGTGATCATATTCGTGATTTTTAAAATATCATGTACCGTGTTCGCAATATCTGTGGTACAGAGCAACGGACGTGATGGTGAATATCGCGCTAAATTTATAGAATCAAATACAGAATGTTCCCTTATAAATACCCATTTAAAGTAAATAACGTTTCGTTCACCTTCGGTAATTTTATGAAACTAAAATCGGTATGAGAAACGTGAAATGCTTCAGAAGGCCTTTACCGTTGCCCATGGACACTCGCAACATTAGAAGATTTGCAGGTGCGTTGCCGGATTACAAAATATAATAAGCCTGTATGAATCCCTATTCACACATAATATTATTTTGGAATTTAACATTGTAAAATATGCAAACTAGTCTGACCGTAACATTTTTATATTTGATAAAATGTTGCCAAGAGGACCACATAAGGTTTGGCCAGTGATAAAAATAAATCCAAGAGCCAAGCTTCTGAATCTACACAGCCTAACTCTACCGACCCTAACTTCAACAAATTTTACAGTGTGTAACAAAAATAAGTGACAATACTTTAGGGTGTGTACGTCGTGCTCCTTGTAGAGAGTTCACTGTGAAAGTAGCAGCGCTGAAAGACGATTTTTTTTTCACTTTTGTATGGGCAAGGGCCCGAGCGTCACGAGTTTCCCCATACAAAAATGAAAAAAAATTTTGGTCTTTCAGCGCTGCACTTTTGCAGTGAACTCTACACAAGGAGCGAGACAGTACTTCAGTCCGGACCAACGCCTACAATTCTACAAAGCGCAGGTTCGGCCTCATATGGAATATTGTTCTCGTCTCTGGGCAGGGGCGCCAAAATACCAACCGCTCCCTCTGGATCGTATCCAACGAAGGGCCGCTCGAATTGTTGACTGCCATAGTGTTTCAAACAGCTTGGACCCCTTGGAATTACGCCGAGATGTAGCTTCACTCTGCATCCTCTATTGGTTGTATCACGGGGAGTGCTCTGAGGAATTGTTCGGAATCATACCACCTGCAAATTTTCGCCATCGTCCCACGCGAAAAACATACCACCCTCATCACCTCGATGAGTGGCAGTCTTCCACAGTGCGTTTTTCGCGTAACTTTCTGCCGCGCACTGTAAAACTCTGGAACGAACTGTCACCAGCAGTATTTTCAGACCTATACGACCTGCAAACCTTCAAGAAAAAAGCGTATTCCCTCTTTTGCCTTTTGGCCGGCAACGCACCTGCAGCTCTTCTGATGTTGCGAGTGTCCACGGGTGACGGTAGTTGCTTACCATTAGGTAACCCGTTTGCTCGTTTTCCCCTTATTTAATAAAAAAAAAACAAGGAACACGTACACACTCTAAAGTATTATCACTTATTTTTGTTACATCCTGTATATTACTAAAAACTACGGTACCCCCAGATTAGTCACACTTAATACAAAAATAACATAAAAAATTATTAATAAAAATAGAGCCTGCTGTATAAACGCTGAAGTTTCGCTCAGCAGATTTTGGGGAATTTTGCTGATTATAATGGATCGGGAAATTGTTGCCGCTGTTCAAACAGGGAGGAGCTACAATTTGCACATAGTTGTAACTTGTAACTTAAATGAGGTCAAATACGTATTTATAATACAGTAGACTATATACCACTAAAACGTACATGTAACTAAAATCCTATTGACCTACTATAGTTACAGTCATAGACTGGAACGTTACAGTCTTATAGGTAACTTAAAAATTAGTTATGTTTAAGAAAATATATTATATTAAGTACATTTTATAATTTATTACCTAACTACCTGTTGTTAATTCATATCGATTTAAAAATTGTTGTTATTGCAACTCACTAAAATAATTATTTGACTAAAGGTCCTGGTGAACAATAATAGCTGAAACTCTATTTTTATACGCTTTTTATTAGCTTCACCTGTATACTTGTTTGTAACATGTTTGTAACCGACTTCTTTGGGCGCGATTTTGACCCACTTTAAACGGCCAGATTTCGTTCAAACTTTGTAGATTTATCGAGGACCGATGACAATACACTAATTTGATATAATTATTCCATTTTAAAATTTGTATGTTTGTATGTTTGTTTGTAACCCTTTATATAATAAGTAATAGTTAAAAAAACTAAAAACACGCTTTTTATATAAAGGGTTACAAACAAACATACAAACATACAAATTGAAAAATGGAATAATAGGCATGATGACAGTAAGTAAATTTCATTGAAATAATTTGTGTGTCTAAAGTATCTAAATGCTTGATTATAAAACACTGGTTATTTTTTTATTTTACATCAAGATTAATATTTTATTGATAAAATAAAATCACTAAATATGACAATCCGCCATGAAATGTTGAACGCCAATCAGAGCGCGTGACGTCACGTTAGAGCACTTTTGACATTGACGTTTGAGTTATTTCTCTTTTACCACAGACATTTTTTTTAAATCGTCCCGGTCGGGACAGGCAAAGGGATTACCACAGACAATAATTACTGTGGAATGATTCCTATACAGCTGTCACTTGTCAGCTGTACTCTAGAGTGACGTCACAAGTGACGCCATGACACCTTGAAGTGTTTTGGTGCAAATTTTAAATTTATGATTTAAAAACTAATTTTTGTATACTAAACCATAATTTTTAGCAGAAATATTATGTTTGTTGTAATCAATATATATTTCCGAGTATTATAGAACAGTTTCTCAAAATTTGTCATCATGCCTATTATATCAAATTTGTGTATTGTCATCGGTCTTCGATAAATCTACAAAGTTTGAACGAAATCTGGCCGTTTAAAGTGGGTCAAAATCGCGCCCAAAGAAGTCGGTTACAAACATGTTACAAACAAATATACAGGTGAAGCTAATAAAAAGCGTATAAAAAGAAGCGTGTTTTTAGTTTTTTTTAACTATTATTTATTATTTATCTTCCTGTCAGAATAATATTGCAACAGCGCGAAAGCGCAGCGGTTTGGCTCATATAACGTAGCAACAGGGCGCAGGCAAACAGGCCAATGCTTCTTCAAAGTTATAAGTCGAAAGTATAGACATTGAAATACATTCAATATTTGATATCGTTCTTTCATGTTCTACTCAACTGCAGTATCGGTGATTTTATTTTTTCAAGCCTTTTGTATCGCAGAGGTCTTTTTAGGGTTCCGTATTCAATATCTTTCACAAATTAAACATCAAGAAAAACTACTGACAAAACTTAGACGAAACAATGGCGGTTTTTTTACCCGACTGCCAGGAGGGTTATTCTCGATATGGGTTTATAGTTTTCGTGGGTTTTCAACATCAATAATTCTAGATTCTAGATGATGTCTTTCAGATAAATAATAATTCCATATTTTTATAGCGTGCTAGAAGCTATTACAGAAGTCATAAAATTAACAGCAATAGAAATATTTATGGCCAGTTTCTGAGGTTTTTTGAATAGCTTTTATCTATGCACTAGCTTTTTGATTGGCTTATATCATTAAATAACCAATCAACATTCCACAATGTTATAGAACTTAAGCTTTAAACTTAAAACTTTAAACTTCATGAACTTATTTTACATTAACTGGTAAAGCATCACAATAACGGCAGGATTACTGTAGATTACTTTGATATTTTGTTTACAGAATCCCCACTAAGAGCACCGAAAACCTTTTTCATACGTTCCCTATGAAATGTAAATTTATTTGGCGACGATGTTTACTCAGGACGATATTAAGTTTCGCCTTTATTACAAACGGGACGGCATCGGCGAGGGCGGAGGGACGGAAAGTATTTAAGTACCGAGTACACTTAATTGAGAAGAATACGTTTGTTTTCGACCGACTTCCAAAAAGGAGGTAATACCTTCGCCTTATATATTTTTTTTGTTTGTTCAACAATTACTCAGTCGTTTGTGGTCCGATTTTCGAATTTATTTTTTTATTCAGTTATAATGTGGTCAGGGAGCCCTAGAACAATTTTTTTGTTATTACTAACAAGCTAATTTTTGTGAGTAGCTAGCTATATTTTGATAAGACGAACAACATTTTTATTTTCGAAAAATCTCGATAGTTGTAACTAACAGAGATAGAAAGGATTTCATACTTTGACTTGATGATCCTAAAATATGGATTGTTTCATTTGTAGGACAAGGTTACTCTTAAATTATAGTCTTCATTACTTTGAAGTCGGTATCAGTTCCAAATTTCAGATATTATGACATTGACTGAACTCACGATAAAATTTGCTGGTACCGACTTCAAAATAGTGAAGACTTTAATATTTATAGAAATAGTGGGGATTTAGACGAATTCTGAAAAAAGCACTATTACTTAAAGAGTAAGAATTATTTGATACTTTTTTTAGTTAATATTCTTATTATTCTTATTGTACCTTGGAAGTCAGTTTCAATTTTTTGTTTTTACAGTCACATAATAAATTAAGAACAAGTTACACAATTATATAGTTTTACATAAATATCATATTAATAAGGTGTACAAATTATGTTGTGTTGCTAAAAATGTTTACTTACCTACTGTTTAAACTTTAAAATATCGATCGTATGTCCATCGAGTTTCAGTCCCATGCCCCTGAACTCAGACCAAATAAAAACTCTACTAGAGTTTATATTTGGTCTGAGTGTTCAGGTAAGTTAATAAGAGCCATAATTACAAACACGTTTATGGTAAGTGAAGAAGAAAGGTTGCATCACAGTCGCATTACCAGAGGGGTTACACATGTAAATCCTATAAAGTTGTTGTTGAAGTTGCGTTATATTATGGTCCTTACAATAACTACCCTTTACCTTATAAACTCAGCAAAACACAACATAAATATTGTTCCACTATGGTTTTCTGTAAGGCCCCAGGATTGACTTAAATAAGCCAATCCATTCGTGTATGGTGCTTCATTCAAATATGGTTTTATTACAAAGACCCTTAGACTTCGGATGATGTAACGTTGGAACTTGAATTGTGTTGGGTCTCCCCTTTTCACAGCTGGCCGGTTCCATTGAAAACCCCCAACTTCCTTCACGTATTCACACATTCGCACCAAAATTTCCATAATCAATGGTCGTATAAAGGAATTACACAGTTTTTAATCGCTGCCATTTTGCAATCTGCGCTTTGTCCTGATGAACCAGCGCCGAATTGTGTTTAAACTGCGGCCACCAATCTCGACTTGGGCCGCTTTGTGATGGAAATGAAGAGGCACTGTACATTTGACAGCCTGGACAATGAGCTTTTGATTTCGTTTAAAAATGTTACAATGATTCGCAAGTCGCAACTCAATTGGTATTCTTGAATACCAATTGAGTTGCGACTTGCGAATCATGCGAAGGCTACTTGCGAAGGCTACTTGTAGCCTTTAATTATTTTTTAACAGAGACGCTCAAAGTAACTATATTGGTATAGAGTTGTAAAAGTCGGGATGAAAACATAATAAATGATTTTTTCAACTAACCATAGAAATTGGTAAGATGAGTGATTAATATTTAACTCTCTGTTCATCTAACGTTCCTATTTAGTTCCATTCAACAACATTCGATTCGTAGCCTTAAAAAAATTATACCCTAGTGGCTAGGATAGCCATGATTGTGATTGGGCAATGCGCATGCTTGTAGCTTCACAATCTTTATGGCAATCATGGTTCTGGCGGTGGTTCATGGTTTTTCTCAAACGTGAGCCAAATTTTACTTCAAGAAACGTCCGTCACCCAAATAAAAATACACAAGAAAAACTTTACGACAACAGTAAAACGATTCCAAAATAACAAAACTGATGATAACCATGAAACATTAAAAGTACAATCGAAGGAATGTTTTCTTCTCGGAATTTTGAACAAAAGGTTTGAAGGCGCCGCCGTTTTACTAATTGCCCTTAATTCTGACCTTCGGCCTGATAAGAATATCCCTGTAAGTGGCGTATTTACGTCGAGGGCGGTAAACGGTTAGGGCCCGAGTGCTCAGTATTATCAGCGAGCTGCGAGTGTTATCGCGCGTGGCCAGATTCCCGCAAAATTGAATCGCTTACTTCGGCGCGGCGTATCTTCTCTGCTGATCATAATATGGGCTTAACATACTATTACGTCTTTTTAGAAATCGTCAGGATAAAGTATAGCTTTTTTTATGAAATAAGGGGGCAAACGAGCAAACGGGTCACCTGATGGAAAGCAACTTCCGTCGCCCATGGACACTCGCAGCATCAGAAGAGCTGCAGGTGCGTTGCCGGCCTTTTAAGAGGGAATAGGGTTATAGGGGAGGGTAGGGATGGGAAGGGAAGGATTAGAGGAGGGTAGAGAAGGAAATAGGGTAGAGGATTGGGCCTCCGCGGTAAACTCACTCACTCGGAGAAACACAGCGCAAGAGCTGTTTCACGCCGGTTTTCTGTAAGAAAGTGGTATTTCTCCGGTTGAGCCGGCCCATTCGTGCCGAAGCATGGCTCTCCCACGTATGTGTAGCTTACAATATTATGTATGAACCTGACAATTGTGTAAAGCCCTATCCGCTAGCGTAGATATTCGTGCTGAAAAAGTACGCGAACGTCAAATTGGCTTGGTACAACAGTTTGGTGAATGTGGACACCACTTTTGCGGTTCTTTGTGCTGCGGCAATTGCGGTCTTATCCTAGTACTGCACTGTATTTAGTATTACTACTATAGTGCCTACATGTAATAGGAAGAGAGCGTTTAATAATATAGCCTAACCAAGTATGGGAAGTAGGCACTAAAGTGTGCAAAGTCCAGTGCTTGTGTAAGTACCACATAAGCTAATATTAATCTTAAGGTTTTGCATTTCACAGAACAGATAATAATAGTTTGTTTAACCGTAAAAATATGGTAAAGAGATGAATCATGAAACTACTTTAATTAAAACCATGTCGCAGTTAAATCTGCGAGCAATAAAACTAGTCCTAACTGTTACAAACATTGGCCGGAATTAATAGAACAAGGGAAGTCTAAATTGTTGCGCGGCGCGCGGTAATTAAAATTATAATTAAACAGATTAGTAATTAGTGGAACAGTCCCCGCAATTAGAGCCCGCGGTGCTGCGCTAGATCCAGAACACGGATAAGATAAAAGTCCCCGAGAAGAAAACGCTGAAAAACTCCTAATTATAACGACTCGCTGCCCCACTGAAGAAAGCGAACCCTTTTACCGAAATACACGACAAAAAGGCAGAGGTATTTTACATAATGACGGTTTTACATGGTTGCTGTTAAGCATATTTTGTGTACCAACCCACAAAAAACTTTTTGTTGAGTTATGAATGCAGTCTTATGACTTGTTCTAAAGAATTAATCTGAAGATCGACACTGCAATACATAACTCAATACTTATTTTTTGTGGGATGATACACAAATGTCTAACAGTTAACAGCACCCATAATATATTATGTGTAGACGTGTAATAATATTGTTCAACTTTTAAATATTTCTGAAATTGGTCAAAATTACCAATTGATTTTACGTTGACTATTTTATTTTTAATGTAATTCCAACGAAAACCTAAAAGAAAGATTTTTAGCAACATTAATTCATAATATTTTTATAACTTAATAACCAATACTATAGGATACATTATAATTTTATGATACCTACTCTTTAAAACTATGCATTTTATGTGTAACAAGGAAGAAAATGCAAGTTATTATTTTCACAACATATTTTGTTACAGTAACTGAAACAAAGAAAAGAAGTCAGGTTACAGTTCTTGTTTTGTTGCTTCTATCCTGTTTGGTCGTTAGTCTTCCGTCTGCAGTGGTCCTTTTGACTCCGAGAATCCTTTGTCAAATTTACATTTGGTCGGTCAGAACTCAGAAGATAATACGGCAACATTCTGATGCATAAACCTTTTGCAATCATATAATAAATAGACGAGATAACGACGACGTAGTTTACCAAATAACGCCAAATACATCAAGTTTGCAAACATTATAAAACAGTAATTACACAATATATAATATAGTATAGATAGTATCGTATAGATAGTATCGTATAGATAATATACAGTAGATCGTTTAAATTAGGTCGTTAGAACTAATTGCACACATAAGCCAAATTTCAGGTAGCTTGACGTCGCACGCGCGTAATCTATGTGGTAACTGTGCTAAGGATGTTTGATTTAAGGACACCTCTAAGATAATATTACTGTTTATTCTTTACACTGTGGTAATATTAAATTCGTGTACAGAACTATCACAGGTACTTAATACTGGTGGAGAGTGAACGGCATTATGCATGCAAATCAATCACAGCCCCTCGCCGGCGGACGGCAATAAGCACGACGGTATACCCCGCATTACACACCTCGCCCCATTGACGCCATTACGGATGTCGATACACGTGGATGTGGTTACACTGTATAGTGTTTGCTGCAGAAATAAAAATGTTTAGTTTCGACCATTTGCAAATACAGTGTGTAACAAAAATAAGTGATAATACTTTACTTTTTTCTAACTTAAATAATTTGCGAGAGAGACTCTTCCAAAGTGGTGTGTGTATCCCCCTCTAAGGATTTTAATCGTTAGAAGAAGTCTAGCTATAGCGGTTCTTGAGTTACAGCCTGGGGACATACAGACGGACAGATGGACAGACATCGAAGTCTTAGTAATAGGGTCCCGTTTTTACCCTTTGGGTATGGAGCCCTAACTATTTTGACTTTACTGTCGTACATAGCTGCCACACATGTATGTGGCTGAATGCGTTAATGCAACGACGCAACGCACCGCAACGTGGCACTGTCACTTCGCTCTAAGCAGGGGGGTGAGACAAGATTTTTTCGTTTTCGCTTCGTTATAGAATCGCCGATAAAAATGTATGGAATTGACATAAGCATTCATTAATATGACGTTGACGTTCGACTCGTCTTATGTCAATACGTTTTGATCGGCGTCGATTCTATATCGAAGCGAAAACGAAAAAGTTTCGGCTAAAATATGGCCGTTATGAATTAATATACTACGCGTAAATAACTGATTAACTTAACTCTGCTGTGACATTTTAATTAGCGGTTTGACAAATTAGGACGTCGAGTGATTTGTTCCATACTATTATTGTTCAGAGCCCCTTTATAGATATTAAAGAGTTAAGGCGCTATATCGAAAGTAATTTTACCGCAAGGGCAATTTTATACTTCATTTGTATGACTATAAAGTCGTGAATACGCTGCGGCCAGAAGCTATCGGCTCGCTCGGAAGTCGGAAAACATGCGAAAAAACGTAATTATAATCATTTAAAAAATGACTAGGAGCATTTATGCAAAATGCTTCTATACGATTTTGAGTTGCAAAGGTGTCTATCAATTAGACTAATTTCGTACAATACATGTATAATTTTCGTTTAAAAATAATCTTCAAATTTCGTATTTTTAAGAAGTCATTTCCAAAATTAAATGTATCGAGGCAAAATACATTAATCGTGTTTCTAGTTCTTCTCAAACCTACATAAGGCTATAAAGATATTATGTATAATAATTATCTCATTACCAGATTTGTAACATTTCTGACGGTCCTATAGTATTCAATGTCAAAATGTCAAAAAAGGACAGTTTTTTTCAATATAGCGCCTTAAGACCTAGTGTTAATATATTTCAATTCTCGGAATAAACTAAAGATTATCTAAGAAACTAAAATAGCCTTTGACTGTATAGAGTATAGACTATGGTCTATATTTTTAGATTCATCTTAGGGAACGTGTCAATTTTCACTTTCAGAACACATTTTTAACCGCCCTAGTATGTTACGCGTAGAACCCCCTCCCCGTCCATAATATGCTCCCTTACACTTTCTTGAGCAATGTAAACAGTCTCAAGTTGGATTATTAATTCGTTCAACTAATATAATCTGATATGTAGACTGGGGTAGGCAGAATCCTCTAATCCCAGAGCATCGTATAAACTAAAGTGTTTACGTTATTACAGCCATCGCGCCCGCCCCCGCCCCCGCCCCGGGGAGCCGTGCTTACATAAACACGCGAACTTTCCACACAAAACGTAAGTAAAACGTTACAAGTCTCTTAACGATCGATAACTATTTATTCATGCATACCGTTGAAACAACGTCGCAGTCTTTGACTGCGATATTAATAAAATATGCCAATGCATTTTTAGAGTGAACTGAAAACTTTTCAACATTGTGGTATGGGGACTGTAAAATTACCTATTTAAAAATATATGCTCAGATGCCTAATGGGACAATATACGGTCTATGTACCCCGCGTCTGCACTTAAGTAGAGCATAATATTATTATACTATACAGTGTGAAAGAAAAATAAGTGATAATACTTTAGGGTGTATACGTGTTCCTTGTAGAGAGTTCATTGTGAAAGTAGCAGCACTGACAGACGAATTTTTTTTTTTACTTTTGTATGGTTAAGGGCCCGAGCGTCACGAGTTTCCCCATACAAAAGTGAAAAAAAGTTTTGGTCTTTCAGCGCTGCTATTTCACAGTGTACAAGGAACACGTACACACAAATATTATCACGTAGTTTTGGTACACTTTGTATAACTTTTAAATAAAAATAATATAACGCCCAACATTTTATCAGTTTTGTTGTATTGGCCTAAGCTTACTTGTAAAGCTTCGCTAAGAATAGCAACCATAATCATTATTGTTGTAGCAATATCTTTGAATTAATAAGAATCTTTGAATTAATAAGAATAAGACATTAAATTTCTTATTACATTTAAACTAGCTGTTGCCCGCGACTTCGTCCGCGTTAACATAGTATATAATAACAAAGATGGATAGTTTTCCCATTTTTTGTGGTTCCTTATACAAAGGGTAAGAACGGGACCTTATTTAAGAAAATGTTAAACGCAAACGTTAATAAAGTTTCATGTTTCCAACTCAAGAAATAACGGTCTTTCATTCAAACTTTCAACCCCTATTCCATTCTTTCAGGGGAAGGTTTTCCAGAAATTCTGAATAAGTATCTTTTTGTTTTTAACAGTAGCAACTGTATTTTAAAAAGATAAAACCGACTTCAAAATTGTACGTAGTTGAGAATGAAAACTTCTAATCTCCAAAACTACTCAATCGATTTTGATGAAACTTGCACTATTCCCACTCAAATCGGACTTGTAGTTCCGGACATATGCGTGAACAAACATAAAAACATACATACATACACTTTTGAAATTTGGCACATTTGTTCTGAAGCTGTTATAGATTAACATATACAAAAACTGGGCCGTTCTGGAAATATTACATACATACGCGTCGAATTGATAACCTCCTTTTTTTGAAGTCGGTTAAAAATAAAGCTTCATGTTTCTAGCTCAAGAAACGACGGACTTTCATTGAAACTTTCTACCCCAATGTCACCACCTTAGGGGTAGAATTTCCAGAGTGGTTTTGCGTCAGTGTCCAGTGACGTCAGACTCCTCGTTAACGTGTCGCTGTGCACGACGCCGAACCATACATCTAAAGACGCGGCGTCACTGACGCTATAGACGCTGACTTCGTAAGGCTACCTTAAAGGTCTCCTTACTATTTTTAAAACCCTATAATATACGAGTTAAACAAACTTTTTATACCAAAGAGTATAATGACAAAGTTTTTACTGGACAAATAAACTACGAGTTGGAGCGTCACGCATTCTGAGATTACTGCGGATGAGTCGTGTCTCGTGTCAGGTGTGCGGAAACCCAGCCCTGTTCCTCGAACCACACATCCTGTGGAGCAATGACCTTTGAAAAAAGGTCATTAGAGAATATCTAGCTATGAACTACGTACTATAGTAATCTATTATACTACATACATATTATAAAACAAAGTCGCTTTTTTTCCCTCATGTAAGGGACATGTTCCCTTTAATCTTTAAAACTACGCAACGGATTTTGATGATTATTTCAGTGTTAGATAGCCCATTTATCGAGAAGGCTATAGGCTATATTTTATCACGCTGAGACTAATTGGAGCGAAGAATTAGAGGAAAATGTGGAAAAAACGGGAAAAATTATTTGAAAGGGTTAACTTGAACGCGCTAGTCTCAGGAACTACTGGTCCGATTTGAGAAATTCTTTCACTGTTAGATAGCCCATTTATTGAGGAAGGCAGGCTATATTTTATCACGCTAAGGCCCACTTGCGCCAATCTGGGTTAAAGTTAACTCTGAGTTAAACATCATGTCATATCTGTCACTCACCAAGTCGGTAATAGAGATGACATGATGTTTAACTCAGAGTTAACTTTAACCCAGATTGGCGCAAGTGGGCCTAAGACTAATAGGAGAATGTGGAAAAAACGGGGTAAATTATTTGAAAGGGCTTATCTCGAGAACTACTGAAACAATGTTTATGTTATTTGGCACAGATAAGAAGTAGACCACGTGAAGGATCTTATCCTATACTACCTTTCCGCCCGCGACTTCGTCTGCGTTTTGGTTATATCACGCTTGGCACAATTTTTCAAAACATGAATTCCTTTTTAGTGTCCCGGTTAGATCGATTAAAATGAAGCCTATATGCCCCTAGCCCCGGGTATCAAGCTACCTACGTTCCAAATTTCTTAAGATTGGTTCAGTGGTTTAGGCGTCAAAACGCAACAGACAGACAGAAAGACAGACTTTCGCATTTATAATATTGTCACACTCTTCTTCTTCTTGTCTTATGCCGCTCCCTACGAACAACTGTTATTATAATATTCTGTATTGAAAGCATTTAATTTCAATTTTAATGATGTTTTTCTGGGTCCCACACCGCCCTCTAGACCTTTAGCACCCACAAGGGCGTTATCGTCCACTTTGAGAAAAACTGCAGTTTACCCGTGGTTTAGCGTGAAAGCAAGAATCAGAGACAGACAGAGTTTCTTTTGGCACTTTAGACAATCTTTTGTGCTTATACGTAGATCTCAATAAAAAAATATTAACTTAAATCTCAATTTTAAAACAAAACTTTTCTTATTTGTTCGAAGTTCCGATTCCTGGGAAGTAATTTTACATATTCTTTTGTTTTTTAATCAAATTAAGAGCTCTTGTTACCATGGCAAAAACAGAGTAGACAGATTATGTCTATTGTGGCAAAAAACATTGTCTGGCGTCTCTCTCTTCGTCGCTGCAGGCGCTGCTAAACGCTGTGAAGCGCTGTAGAACTGTTCATGCTTTTTAACGATTTTTAAAGATAAATTTCAACAAACTATGAATTACGTCTTCCATAAAATACATCAAATAATAATGATGCAAATTTTCGAGCAGATCGGAATAAGGAATCGAGTTGTCCCATACTAACTTCATTCCCCCTTTTCACACCCTTAGGAGAGGAATTTCTAAAAACCCCTTCTTATCGCACGCCTACGTCATACGAATAACACTCCCTCCAAATTTCAAGTATCTACGATCAGTGGTTTAGGCCGTAGCGTGATTCCATTTTCATGTCATTCAGGACAAAGCCTTTTTAAATACTGCGTGACTGGTGAGACATGTTCAATACTCGAGGACGTGATATTTGGCTATTATATTAGTTGAAAGAAAAGAATATAAAAAAATAATATCAATTGATCTCTGAGTAAACGTAGCTTAAAGTTAAATAATTATTTACCCAACGCATGGACACGGCGAGCGGGAGGGGTAGTTGTGTGGTGTTTCTTTGGTAGCGCACGCCTCTGCACCGGCCGCATAGTATGCCTTCTTGCATAGCCGCGTAAATTACTTAGTATCCATGATTCATTTATTTTTGGGAAATTCGGAAAAAAATTAAGTACCTAATTTTATTACATAATTGTAATGAGAATCGAGTACAGAGTACTCTCCTTAAGTATCGGTATTGTCTCACCAGTCATGTTGTATAATGATATAGATTATATTTTATATACCCCTACGACCCGCCCTCCCGCACTCAGAGGCGAATATTAATTACATAATTGAATTAATGAAATGAAGAGTTAGATAGATATTAGATAATGACCATTGACAATAATCCCCGTGTCTTATATCAAAGTCTTCTTTTACAATATTAATCAACATTCGTCTCTTAGTGCGGCAGTTAAGGTATTTGACAGTTGTAACTTCTTAGGAGCGTTTACACCTAATTTCAAGTTTCCATACAAACCTGTGGCGGACTATTGGAATTGCTGTGCGCGCAGCGATTTATAGTAGTTTTAAAATATTTGTAGAAAAAAAATAACAAATGATTTGTTGATATTTAAGAACAATTTTTGTAATTAAAGTGTTCTTCTATGATATGAAGCTATTATTATATTAAATTAAGTTAAATAAATAGGTAATAAAAAAGTTTTAAGTCCTTGATATTTCTTTGATATTTCTCATTCTTTGAATTTAAATTACATAAAGTTAAATACCTAAACGAAATATTTTTTTCTGCTAACTATTTGCTTAAGGATCTTGTCAATGGGTTATTATTATTTTATAATTAGATCTGTCGCTGGTTTCGTAAATTAAAAGCTTCGAAACTGATACTAAAACGGAATTTAAGAAAACCTCTGTTAAGGTATCGAGATTTAATGTACAAATACTCTATAAATCCCATTTTTTTCTCTGCTAACTATTTAGACAGTGATATTTTTTCTGTAAAAATAAGTCATCAACATTTTTATAAAGATAAGTGGTTGATGATTTTTTCAAGTTGGAAAAGTACAGTTTTAAGCCAAATTGAGCGTGAAAGGTGTAAACGCTCTTAATGCCTTTTCCAAAAATGTAATCAATGTTAAAGTTTTTGTGTTGTAAAGCTTTCTATTTTCAGCTGTTTCTGTATCGTAAAATCGATGGATTCGCCTGTGCTTGTAAACTTTAAAAGCTTTATTTAAGCTCGCCTCTTTGAACTTGTCGAACAAGTTTCCCTGTTATGTTTACACTTTTCATTGAAATATTGAGCGTGGTTTCATAGGTTACTGACTGGTTGGTTATTGTGTGGAAGTGGACATAAAATTTTAATATTTTGTCAATACCAAAAGAGGCGCATTTTTATAATTTTTGATTCTTGTGCCGCAACTTGGTAATGTGTTCGACCCTAAAGCAGTTACTGCTTACTTATATGGTATCAGTAGCCTACTGGTTAATAACTATAGTTTATAGCATATTTCTGACCCCTTTATTACATTCACGATCCATTTATGACTTCCGATATCCATTTAGGGTCGTCTCGAGGAGTTTAAGATGAAACAAGGCATTTAAGAGAGTCAACAAACTTTTCGCAGACCCACGTATAACTCAACTCAAGTCATCAATAGAAATAAACTCTAAGCGTTAAAAAGTAATTAATTTTCCAAGTTATGGGCAAAATATTTGTTCCTCATGTAATAGGCTTCGAAACTACTGGACAAACTTTCATAGAACTTGTCTCAATTGTAGAGTAGATCACGGAAAAAATATAGAGTTCTCTTATTATTTTTTTATGAAAAAAGGGGGCAAACGAGAAAACGGGTCACCTGAATATGGAAATCAACTTCCGTCGCCCATGAACACTCGCAGCATCAGAAGAGCTGCAGACCGTGCGTTGCCGGCCTCTTAAGAGGGAATAGGGTAATAGGGGAGGGTAGGGATGGAAAGGGAAGGGAATAGGGTAGGGGATTGGGTAGTAAAGCCAGTAAACTCACTCACTCGGCGAAACACAGCGCAAGCGCTGTTTCACGCCGGTTTTCTGTGAGGACGTGGTATTTCTCCGGTCGAGCCGGCCCATTCGTGCCGAAGCATGGCTATCCCACATCAAGAATTATTGTACTATCAAAGACGTTCATTCATATAGACAGACCAGCCTATAATTTAGTCGCTTTATGGCCAACCCAGCCGTGAGCCGAGAGATCACGATTAAGATTAACATTGAATTCGACCAAATGACGCAGGTCCGTCAACTGTCTATGAATTAATTTCTTATGTAACAATCATATTATTATTATCAACCACGCCATCTGGTGTAATGCATAAAACCAGATTTGTAGGCGGGACTTGTCATCCCTACCAACCTCTACTTTCATAGAGGCTGGTAGGGGAAGTCTATATAAGGTCGACATCGCATTCGGACGGGACTCTTCGTTCAGATCTCTTGGCTAGTGGAACCTATGCCGGAAAATTGAGTGAAGTGTTTGTGTATTATAAATATTACTATACTGTGGAATAAGAATAAAGTGGATTGGAAAACATATTGTTTTACTCGATCTTACATATCAGAAGTGGGATACGATAACAAGGTACGTAACGTATATATATATTTTTTCTCTCTTTTCTTTTCTATTTTAGTTTTTTTTTTCCTATTAAATGATAAACAGTGTTTATTTTGAACCTTTGGAATAAATATTAATATTCATCATATCTAACTATATTCTGGTATTTAAAAATCTTGTATTTTGATATTAAACTGTAGATGAAAATAAAGTAATAGTTAATGAAACATTACATTTACAGGGATAATAATTGGAGATAATATATTTTTAATTACTTATTGTTTTATCACTTCCGGTTAGCGATTAATATAAATTTTCATATTTTAAGATACTGGGACACTGTAGGCTGCTTATTATAATAATAATAAGATACTATTACAACACTACTAACGATTCATAATATATTCATGTATTTGAATTAATATAAAAATTGTTTACCTCACTGTTATCGTACCACACCCACAACTGACAATTATTCTATAATGATTATTATTTATATTGCAATCGAAATATAAATAACTGGCCCTTGGTAATGGTTCTTAAATTAGGCATATTGAATTATTATTGAAAATTTTATGATATGATATAGATTTAGATTATTTTTAATTATTTATTTTCATCATAATATTATTGGAATCAATTAAAATCTATTAACAATGAATTATGGATTTAAAATTTATATATTATTTTGAATGCAATTTTGAGTCTTAAAATTATTCTGTTTTATCTTAATTAATTTCTATTCATTCTGAGTTTGATAATTTTGAAATCATGGTCAATCAAAAGTAGTATAATATTATATTATTTTATATAGCATGTAAAACGAAAACAAAGACTACAGGTAGTATATAAAATGATAAAAATTAAAATTAGTCTATTTTATGTTGTGTCTTGACAACCATCACGCTGTGTTTGTAAGCATTATAATAATACAATAATTCGAGTTTCAGGAATAATAACTCAAAATGGATATGGATAAAAGTCAGGAACATTCAACTGGATCCAAAAGTCCAATTTTGCAAAGATTACCCATAGCCGATAGAGGTCGTACCCGATCGAGAAGTGTTGATCGGACAAGGGAACCCCGCACACGTAGCCGCAGTTTATCAAGTGAAAGACTGCGAGAATTACTAATCTATAGACAGCAAACGTATAATTTAGAAAAACAATTAAATAATGAGCGCCGAGAGCGTGAGTTACAAGAATCGGAGCTGCGTGACTGGAGACGACGACACCGTGATCGCTATCGAAGCATTGATCGTGTGAGTTCTGAACGTGACAAGGCTTGTGAGAATCCTTATCGACGTATCCATTGCAGTGTTGGAAAGGATAAGTATAGGAGCCCTCTAAGGGACAGGAGCCCTCTAAGGGACAGGAGCCCTCTAAGGGACAGGAGCCCTCTAAGGGACAGGAGCCCTCTAAGGGACAGGAGCCCTCGAAGGGACAGGAGCCCTCGAAGGGACAGGAGCCCTCGAAGGGACAGGAGCCCTCGAAGGGACAGGAGCCCTCGAAGGGACAGGAGCCCTCGAAGGGACAGGAGCCCTCGAAGGGACAGGAGCCCTCGAAGGGACAGGAGCCCTCGAAGGGACAGAAGCTTTGAAAGGAATACGAGCCCTAGAAGATACAGTAGCATTGAGAGGGGCCAAAGCCGGAGCCTTGGAAGGGACAAAAGTCGGAGCCCCGATAAGGACATGTTTCTGAGCCCTAGACGAAAAGCGTGTAGGGCTGTTGAGGAGGACAGGAGGAATTCTAAAAGAAACAGCTACTGGCCTGGTGAGTCAACATCTTCGTTCTTTAAAGACTTTTTAGATGTAATTAAAAATACAAATTGCAATGAGCGCTCTAGTTTTCCTAATCTAAATAATGTCTTGCCAGAATTCGATCCAATGTGTAGAGAGCAACCGATTACTACTTGGCTTGGTAAGGTTGATGAATGTGCCGATATAAATGGGTGGGATGACCGCCAGACCATTCATTATGCCTTGCCAAAGCTGAGTGGTCACGCTAAGCTTTGGTATCAAGGATTACCTTCTCTTAAAAGATCGTGGTATGAGTGGAAGATTTTATTAAAGGAATCCTTTCCGGATACCGAAAATTATGCAGAGTTATTGACAGAGATGCTCGCAAAGAGAGCTCGATTTGGAGATTCACTTGAATTGTATTATTATTCTAAAATTAATTTATTGAATCGCTGCAAAATTTTCGGTAAAGAAGCGATAGACTGTTTAGTTCATGGTATTGATGATAAAGGTGTAAGGGTAGGGGCTCAAGCTGCGAATTTTGTTAAACCAGAACAGGTTTTAAATTTCTTTAAAACTTTTAAATTTCAAATTAAGGACAATAGTGTAGATAACAAGAAAGAAAAGAGATTTAATAGTAATAGTTTATTTCAAACTCGATCGACAAATAAACAAAACGATTTCTCTGTTAAACCAAGACAAAGTCAGCAGTTGGATTCTGTAATTTGTTTTAACTGCAAAGAGAAAGGCCATCCTTGCTCTAAATGTCCAAAGCCTATAGTCCAGTGTTCTTACTGTCGTTTGATTGGTCATGCTCTTCCAGATTGTCCAAAGAAAAGATTAATGAAACCTGAATCTGAAAAGAATAAAAATGTTTTAAAAGTTAATATAAATGAAAGTACATATGATGCAAATCCAATAAATTTTGAACTCGTAAGTCTGTGTGATAACGATAAAATATTAGATAGTTCTTCTCATAAATATAAAATAATAGTCAAGATAAATGGACAGCCAACAGCTTGCCAAGTAGATTTAGGTAGCGAAGCTACGTTAATACGTAAATCGGATGCAACAAAATTAGGTCTATCTTGGCTAGCCGTTGACAGTCCATTATTACGTGGACTAGGAAATGTACCTTACTTACCATTAGGAAAACTAAAATTGATGATCGAGGTCCAAGGTATAATTGAAAAAGATGTTGATTCCTTAGTTGTGGATGACCATTTAATTAATAGCCCAGTTCTATTAGGACATACCTTTACCGAGCGTCCGAGTATACGCATTGTGAAAACAGCTACAGACTTGCAATTCGAAAAAGTAAAATTCAACAGTAGAAAAGAATTAAAGTGTCAAAGTGATTTTAAAATAGGTGTCGGAGAAATGAAAGCAATCAGAGTTTATACAGATGATGATGATGTAAGTGGTAATGTGTATGTCGGTGGCTCGGTAAGGGGATGCTTAGGAAGGGAATATTACCTGTTACCAGGAGAGTATGAGATTCACTCGGGTTCGGGTCTGTTGTTAGTACAAAATTTGGGCACAAAACCTCTTATTTTTCCGAAAAACTCATTAATTACACGAGCTAGTTATTTAGGTGAAATAAAACAAATTTTTACTATAACCAAAGACATTGGAACGGTTACTGACGATTTAAATATTTCATGTGGGGAATTTTTAACTGACGATGAAAAACAAAAGTTAAATAACGTTTTGGAAAAGTTTAAAAGTTGCTTCTCCACTGGTGTTCATGATTTAGGTTACACTACAGAAGCTGAAATGGTGATTCAGCTTAAGGACACTGAACCAGTAGTTTACCGGCCTTATAGAATGTCACATTCAGAAAGGGACCAAGTTAAAGGAATGGTGAATGATTTGGTTGAGAGCGGGATAGTTCGCGAGTCGAGTTCACCATATGCAAGTCCGATTGTTCTAGTAAATAAAAAGTCCGGCGAAAAACGACTCTGTGTGGACTATCGCGCTCTTAATCGAAAAACTAAAAGGGATCATTACCCTCTTCCCCGAATAGAAGACTTACTTGATCAATTGTCAGGACAGATGATTTTTACGACACTGGATTTGGCATCAGGTTATCATCAAATTCCGATTGCAGAAGAGTCCATAGAAAAGACCGCATTTGTCACGCCTGATGGGCAATACGAATATGTTCGTATGCCCTTTGGGTTGGCAAATGCGCCTGCAGTATTTCAACGTCTCATGCATAAGGTACTGTCTAGCGCTAAATATGTAATTATTTACATGGACGATGTACTTATTCCAGCGGCTTCTGTTGAGGAAGGTCTAGCTCGTTTAGAAGAAGTACTGACGTTGCTACAAAAAAGTGGCTTGACTCTTAAAATGAGTAAATGTAATTTTTTTCAAAATCATATAGAGTTTTTAGGATATGAAATCGATAAAAATGGTATCAAACCCGGTTTTCAAAAAATACAGGCTGTATCCAAATTTCCGTCTCCAAATAATCAACATGATGTTAGAAGATTCTTAGGTTTGGCTAGCTTCTTTAGAAGATTTGTCAAAGATTTTGCGATTATAGCTCGACCTTTGACAAGTCTTTTAAAGAAGGATGCGGGTTGGAAATGGACATCAGCACAACAAGACGCTTTTGAAACCTTAAAAAATAAACTGACGGAAAGACCAATTCTTACCTTGTATAATCATAAAGCCGAAACACAATTGCACACGGACGCTAGTAAGGTTGGGGTAGCAGGTATATTAATGCAACGATTAGATTCAGATCCTTGGAGAGTAGTAGCATATTATAGCAGACAGACTACGATCGACGAGCAAAAGTTGCACTCCTTTGAACTCGAGACCTTAGCTGTAGTTAGTTCGTTGAGCAAGTTTAGAGTGTATCTGGTCGGTATTAAGTTCACAATTGTTACAGACTGTAACGCCTTACGCTCTACCTTCACTAAGCGAGATTTAGTACCTCGCATTTCCCGATGGTGGATACAATTTTTGGAATACGATTGTGAAATTGAATACCGACCTGGAGACAGAATGGCTCATGTAGACGCCCTCAGTAGAAATCCGGTACCCTCAAATGTAGAACATCCACACACATTAGACATTTTGTCAATTAATACAGAAGACTGGATTGCAACAGTTCAATCTGGAGATTCCGAAATTAGACTAATCAAAGAAGTTTTAGAAGATCCCACCACTAGTAAAATTGCTAAAATATATAAAGACTATAAAATAAAGAATAATAAAGTTTTTCGCGTTATAGATGACAAAACAATACGATGGGTTGTCCCAAGAAGTGTTCGTTGGACATTACTTAAAGCTAATCATGATGACGTAGGTCATTTCGGATTTGAAAAGACGCTACAACGCCTTCGTGCTTTCTACTGGTTCCCAAAAATGCGACGATTCACCAAGAAATACGTGTCTGCATGCCTAGAATGTGCGCATCATAAGGTTCCATCTGGAGCGAAAGAAGGGGAGCTTCATCCAATCCCTAAAGTAGAAGTCCCATTTCATACGGTACATGCTGATCACTTAGGCCCTTTTGTACGCAATAAACATAAAAATACTTACTTGCTGGTGATTGTTGATTCCTTTACTAAGTATGTGAATCTAACCCCAGTACGTAGCACAAAAACTAAAGCGACTATTAAAGTATTTAAAACCTTCTTTAGCTATTTCGGAACCCCTACTCGCTTGATAACAGATCGAGGAACTAGTTTCACAAGTAAGAAATTTAAGTCATTTATGCAAAAATCGGGGATCAAACATATATTAAACTCGGTAGCTACACCACGAGCTAATGGCCAGGTAGAACGTTACAATCGAACGATTCTCTCGTCGCTTAGCACGATGTCTCATGGAAAAAGTCCTGATAGATGGGATGAATTTGTTCAGGATGTCCAAATGGGTATAAACTCTGCTGTACATGACATCACAAAGAAATCACCATCAGAATTATTATTTGGCAAACAAATTAATAGTGCATCACAAGGCGTATTAAATGAAGTAGTAGATGATATAGTAAATAGTTCGGTTGATGTCAATTTAAAAGATATTAGGGATCAAGCTGGAGAATTAATTAAAGAAAATCAAATGCGTAATAAGGAAAGATATGATAAAAATAGAAAGAAAAGTACTCGATACAAAGAAGGAGATCTTGTTAGGGTAATAAGAACTATAGTAGGTAATCCTGGCCAATCTAAGAAACTTGAACCCAAATGTCAAGGTCCCTTTAGGATTAAAAAGCTGTTGCCCAATGACCGATTTGTTATTGAAGATACGCCATTAACTAAGAAGAATGGTAAACGTTACGAAGGAATAGTCTCTATAGATAAAATATTTCCTTGGCTTAGTTTTGATAATAATCCTGAAAGTGATTCCTCTAGTAATGATTCCTCAGACGAAAAGTAATTACTTTATTGAAAACTGGCGAGAGGTTATTTTGATTAAAAAAAAAATGTTAACTAGTGAAATTTATTATTCATATTATTATAATTCAATTATAATTATACATCGCAACTCAATCAAATGAATGTAATTATTGTTTATTAACTTGCTGATTGTTTACTATTTATTTACATGCTATTTTAAGCTACTATTGTACTAATTAAATTATAACTAATAAATTGGTGTTCACATTGATTTAGTATGAAATAATTACTTATGAATTAATATGATTATGATGTATATTTTTTAGTTTAAGTTCCTTGTTTTGATTACTTTCAATTAATATTGATATTTATTAGTTATGTATTAAGAACTATTGTAAACGAGAGGACTCGTTTGAATCGGATGGCCGACTGTAACAATCATATTATTATTATCAACCACGCCATCTGGTGTAATGCATAAAACCAGATTTGTAGGCGGGACTTGTCATCCCTACCAACCTCTACTTTCATAGAGGCTGGTAGGGGAAGTCTATATAAGGTCGACATCGCATTCGGACGGGACTCTTCGTTCAGATCTCTTGGCTAGTGGAACCTATGCCGGAAAATTGAGTGAAGTGTTTGTGTATTATAAATATTACTATACTGTGGAATAAGAATAAAGTGGATTGGAAAACATATTGTTTTACTCGATCTTACACTTAGATGGTACAAAAATATGTGGTTTCCGTAGAATTTCTTTCTTTGTTCTTAAGGATTTCTACGAGTCTGCAACAGTACAAGAAGCGTCAACCTCCAACAGAAACGCTTAGTATCTAAAGAGACTTACTAAACGAATATTATCAGCCTTCTTGGCGCTATCGTCATGAAAAAGATCTCGTTATACAAATTATTATTATAATATTATGTTATTTCAGCGGACAAATACGTCGTAAATCCAATTTGTGCCTGTATCCGAATAATGGGGCTTAGCCAGCCACGCACTGTTTACCATGCTAATAGCCGCCGACTGAGCCTTTCGGCCTTTCTCATTATAGTTGATCGAATTATGAAATCTGTGATCGATATAGCTAATAAGTTTTTTTTTTGTTTCATATTTTTCTTTTGTCGTAAAGAGGTTTTACACGTAGTAAAAATTTAGTATCTAAACAGACTAACACTTTCTACATTATGCGGAGTCCCGAGAGAGAGAAGACTGCAGTAGGAACTGAGTACATTCGCGGGAGAAAAGAGAAAATCTCTTCGTTTCACCATTTTTTCTTTGGACTTTAGATCATTGGCTTATGCTGTCTCCCGCTTTGTATAATAAGAATACTTCTACTATTCTGTAAAATTTGTTAGCGGATCTTAAACAGCTAGTTAGCTGCATGTCACTAGGCCTCTTTTTAAGGTTATGTTAAAGGATGTTCGTGGTAAGATAGCGTTTTTCAACCTGGCATACAGAAAATTCAGTAATAGAAGTATGTGGTGTCCCAAAAATCCGCTAAAAAGACAATAATATTATGATCATATTATCTTTCCCTACAGCTCTATAAACACGGAATTCAAAAACATGAAAAGATGTAAATAATTAGATAATTCAATAAAAAATTAGGCGGACGTCCGGTCTCTGAAAGCTTTTATAAAGTAAATGTCTATTTCTGATGTCGACCTACGCGCCTGGGTGTTATCAACTTCAGATATTATTAGCAAATTAAAATACAGGTCGTAGGGTCAAGGATACTAGGGAAAAATACTGAAATGTAAGACTAAAATATCTGTACCCACATAAGTTATGTCTAATTATATAAGCTTCGTAGGTTCTTATATAAGTTATAAAGTTTCTAGTTTTTTTTTTATCCCAAAACTATCTGATCCAGCAAACGTTGTTTTTCCATTATACAATATGTTTTCCTGAGCTTCACAATCAGGTTTCTGATCAAACGAAGATACATTCAGACGTACCTAATGATTAATGACAACTCTTTTAACAATCTTCAACTTTCAGACAAACTTCGGTAGCGCGATTCAGGATAGCCCGCTGTTGGGTCCGTTACATTTATTTCGATTGTAATAAAATAGATGTTCACCATTTCTCATGATAAGCACAAAAAAATAACAAAATCAGTCCAGCCTTCTGGATCGAGTTGGAACAAACACTGCGACACCCGAATTTTATATGATTCAAATAGACGTATGTTTATAATTAAATTAACTATGTAACTATTCAGTAGAAGACCATTAACTACACGAGTGGATAAAATTATTCCGCTTATTCCTTTAAATTGGGATCTCTAGATGAATATTCGTGGATATTTCCAACGATCCAGATAGCCCGGTGCTTTATAATTGAAGAACACTAACGACCGTTCGATATTGATAATGTTTCAATTCACAACCTTGTGACCTTTTAATTTTATATTTATGGAAATTTTAAATTAATGCTTCGAAATTGTCAATTTTAAACCATTGTTCGCTTTAGTCACGAACGCAATAATTGTGTTATTTCGTCGCGTTTCTATTCAACCTAGCACCAGACAACCTACTTTTAATGTGCTCTTAAAATACTGCTGAAATTATAATAAATTTTTTAAAATTTTTGTTCTTGTTTGTTCAACGATTACTTCATCATTTTCCAACCGATTCTTTAACTTCTCTTCGAATTTGCAAACCAAATAAATCGAAAACTCTTCAAATTTGTGTAAAGAGACGTTTAGAACTGCAATTTTCTACTACTCTATGACATACAAAGTTGATTAGATAAAAGCTTAAGGTGCTCCCTCACCGAGAGCATTCACGTGTAATGTAACATTATATATTCGACTTTGAGCATTACATTACAACACCGACGAGCATCCTCTTGTAATGTAACATTACAGATTCGACTTTGAGCATTCCATAGCAAGTTACTCCTGTCACATAGCATTAATGTAACAAGTTGTATCAAGTTATTACACATTCTTCAATAAAAGGTGCACATTGAAATGCTCGGTTCTACTCCCTCACTGATGTAATGTTCGAATCTGTAACGTTACATTACAACGAAATGCTCCCGGTGAGGGAGCACCTTTACACTCACAGAGCAAAAAAGTTTGCAATCAAAGACATTCCAGACTTTCCAGTATTACATTCACGACATGTAATAGTGTTGTCTGATTCAAAAATGACAAACGCCCGCGATTCCCAGCGGTTTATAAGCGGAGGTCGGCGCGGGGCAATCTGTTTACGTAACAGCCCCGTTACCAGAGGGTTCTTGTAGACGTTCAACATATTGCCTCATAAATCCCGGAATCCCGGCCACTGTACATCTGTACCGATGCAGATTCCGCCTCCTTATAGTGTGGCTTTTCCCGACCCGGCCGCGTTTGTTCAAATTAATGGCTCACTTTGATAGCTGTTATAGTCGACGTCTTCATTGGGAATATAATATACTACGAATAAATATTATTAAGATTTATGCGACAGATCTTATGTGGACAGTAAAGTTTAAACTATCTACAGAGTGTAACAAAACTAAGTGATAAGGTGTTGTGTTTCTCGTAGAGAGTTTACTGTGAAAGTAGCAGCGCTAAAGACCTTTTTTCACTTTTGTATGGGAAAACTCGTGACGCTCGGGCGCTTGCCCATACAAAAGTGAAAAAAATATATAAATAAAGGTATTTATAGACAATTTTTATTCGTCAACCCCCACTGCAAGTGGCGCGACGGTAGAAAGGATATTGCACATTACATTGTCAGTGTGGCCAGACTTGAATATAAAAACTACTAAGTAAAGATAATTAAATTATGACAATTCAGTATTCTAAAATCAATGAAATAATATTATGTTCTACATTACATAAATCATAACAAAATTAGTTATTTACTACATTTACTTTCGTCCGGTAACATAATAATAAATTTATGATTTGAGCTTTCTAATGTTACTCGTGTAACTTTTGTCGAAAATTATGCAAATCGCCGTCTCGTTACTGAGAGTCTTCCGAGGTGACTGACTAGATGTTATCTAGTTTATTTTAATCAAGCAATTAATAATGTATGTATGTAATAGTTAATTTACTACTAATTTGTATGATATTAACGATGTTACACCGTCGTATTTTGCTACATTGTTAATGTTCTAATTATTATTATCGTTATCATAAGTACGAATTTTGCAAACATGAGTATAAATCACTATCCTAAATTCATGACTAGAGCAATAACGTATTATAATATGATAACGAAATTCAACAAACTTTATGCACTGATGAAATTGAATTCCGTGCGACAAAACCTAGTCGATGTCTTCCCCATATTATTCTATTCAATATTATGTTTTCTAGAAAACATCAGTAGCAAAATTACTATTAGCCTTTTTTGTTGCTAACTAACAAAATTTTTTTTTTTGTATATTTTAACACTTTAAGCCCCAATTTCACCAACGTCTGTTAGTGTTAACAGCTTGTTAAAATGTCATGTCTTTTCTTTCATTCACAAGAAAAACGAAAAAGGTAACGTGATACTAATTCGTACGTTAACTTTAACAGTCTTTGGTTAAATTGGGGCTAAGTATATTATTTTCTTTAGACACAGGAAATTATTGTACATAATTTAGCTCTTATATTACCGTTTTCAGACATTTAAATGTAACTGAATGCATTTAAATGATCAATATTCGCAAATAAATTAAAATATTCGCAAACAGAATGAATAGATCCCACGACTCACTCGTACACCCCTGAAGTGAGTTATGATTATTATTATTTGATTATGTCACATTCATCATACTCAACGTCGCGATCATCGAGAGCCCCTGAGCCCAGAATGGAGCACAAATTATATTCAAAACTTTACAGCTTATTCTACGGCAGCCATTCTCAAAGTATGTTCTGCAGAGGCTACGGAGGCCAATAACGCCTCCGTGGTCTAGTGGTTAAGAGCGTGGCTCTTGACTCGGAGTCGTGGGTTCGCTTCCCGCGTTAGGAACATTAATTATATTTCTAAGTTTGGTTAGGACAATGCAGGCTGATCACCTGATTGTCTGACAAGTAAGATGATCCATGCGTCGGATGGGCACGTAAAAAGTCGGTCCTGCGCCTGATCTCTAATCAGTCGTGTCGGTCTTCCGTCCCAATGGATTATGAGAGTAAAAGGAATAGAGAGTGCTCTTGTGTACTGCCCACACACTTGGGCACTATAAATTAATTACTGAAACCGGTGTGGGAGTTATTATTATAATTAAAGGCCGATCTCTTAATCTGTACATTTCGAAAAGCTAAGTACATAATATTGTAAGTGAAAAAGCATTAAAAGGCTTTACAATAGCTACAAAGGACGTCGTCGGTCGCGTAAACGAATTCGTAGACTTCTCGCAACTCTGCCATTTTGGCGAAGTTCGATTAACGAACGCGAGTAGAGTCAACAAATTCATCAGCTGCTCACTTTTTATGAATAATTCAGCGGCGGGCCGCGAATTACAATTATTGTAATGAAATCAGTCGCGCCATTACCGCCGCTTCGTTAATGGCCTGCCCGCCCCAACCCGCCGTCTGATCGACACTTTTTATTGACGTTTTGACGAGACGAACCCTTTTATGGAAGACGAATTTTCACTTACTGCAATAAACTTAATTAGAGGACATTAAAAGTTTAACGTCGTATTTCCGAAAGTCGTGGTCTCGAATTCATACAAAAAAGAAAAAACAGCGACGAAATGATTGCCTAAAGTAATTTTTTAATACATATTAATATTATTCCTTCAAATGCCTTCCAAAAAACGCCCAAATCGCTAAACCAATTTCGCTGAAATTGGTTTAGCGATTTGGGCGTGAAGAGCTAACAGACAGACACACTTTCACATTTATAGTACATAATATTAGTATAGATTATTATTTATTTATTATTATAAATCCGGGGTGGCCAACCGGTCGATCGCGACTGTTAGTCCAGACTCCAGTCGATCGCTGCAAGGCAAAAAATATTATAAATAATTAGACCAGACTGCGCAATGACCATGCTGTTTCATTTAAGATTTCAATAAGTACGTAATTAAGGTACGTTGTAGATCGCACAGGGTTTCGTTAGTAAACAATAGATCTTAGGTCTAGTTAAGTTGGCCACCCCTGTTATAAATTATTCCTAGAATTCTATCAAGGAGAGTAACGCCATATCGATATCATTGATACTACCCAATAGTTACTATAAGCCCTGAGAGATGTGAGTAGTATGGTGTAGATGGATCCAATTGGCGCCGTCGATGTATTTAACGTCGAGTGCATTTACGCGATTTCGTACTATCATGAGCCACCGACACCGGATTTCGATTGGAACTATAGACCAAAGAAAATGCGAGATAGATAATATTGTAATTTTGTATTTTGGTATCATATTGGGGACATTTTGACATTCAAATTTTGAAAAGAGAATATTCCCTATTAAGGTGACGCCTTGATAATTTGGCTGTAGCGATGTCCATTTTTCTCAGCAATGACTAAAGCTAAGAAATTAAAGTTCACTGTCAGTATTCATCATGTCTTTGTCTTTGAATTACCCATAGCATAACACGATTGGTCAACTTTTATAACACAGAATAATCAATCAAAAAGACCTCTGTAAAAAAAGGGATTCCTATTTTGCCAACAGAGGAGAGTGATATAAGCTTCCAAAATTTGTACATAAATTGGTTCTAGTATACACTTTAATTTGTCCATAGCTTATATGAAATGTATTTATGGTTTTTAAATTACGCGACAAAAACCATTTTGTCGCTACGCCCTTTCAATTTTTGCTGTTCCATTGCTTGTTTTCTATGAGAGGCCGGCCCAGCCTCGCATAGAAAACAAGCAATCTCAAACACATCCAACACGGTTTTTTACTTTAACATGGCGTCACCTTAAAGCAAAAGGCGCTACTAGCACATACAGTAAATAATACGACCAAAATTCGACAAACGTCATGTCAGAATTTTGACGAAAACTATGTCAAACGTCGAATAAAACTTTTTGTTTACTCTCTGTGCTGGTGCCATAAAGTTAATATACCTAGCGGAATAGAGAAACAAAGGCCTGAGCAAGCGAGATGTCACTATCAGTAACACTGCGTGGTAAAAAGAGACGTGTGATACATGACAGCATCATTCTTTTTTTGACGTCCATCAGCCCGGATCAGCCCCGTTGACAATTTAATCTCATAGAATTCATGTTCAATCATGCTTGTGTAAGTGTATACGTACACATATTTTTCACACAGACGAAAACCAATTTCGGTTACGTTTGACAGCTCGAATTTGTTGTTCTATTCCGCTAGGTATATTAACTTTATGGCTGGTGCCGAGCGATAAACAAATTTTAGCGAAGTGAGTTGCTTTTATTAGTTATTTTTAGTTTTTATTAGCTTTTATTGGTAGTTTATTAGGGGTGTCATGTCACCTAGTATTTTATATGGAAGGTCTACTCCACACTTACTACGTGCTAAGTTCGGAGCCCTCTATATCGCTTGCATTACACAGTGTACAGTGTACACATCCAGATTTCTCATTCACCAGTTGATCAGACTTAGTTCAGAATTCGACTGATATTCTGTATAGCTAGTATCTAAACTTCAATTATTATTCTGCGTATTCTAGTATATAACTCCCAATTCATAGTTCAGATAAATTTATATGGGATAAAAGCAGTAGCCACGTTAACCAGTAGATGGCGCTGCTTTGATCCCATATTTAAATTCGCATTTACGCGCTCAATGCGTATAATCGAATAAAACTCGCACTAACCCCCCTGTACTAAAATCTTAATTCTATACACAATGTTATGAACCCGAAAGTGTGTGGTATTTCAATGTATCTGTCAGTATATTGTGTTTTACCACTTAAGGCCTGTTACACCACTTCCTGATAAGTGCCGGATAGGCTACCCACAACTTAACTTGACAGATAGAGTATGGAGCATCTGTCAAATAAGTTGCGGATAGCCTATCCGGCTCTTTATCAGGAATTGGTGAAACAGGCCCTTAATACGCTAAACCTGCTGACACGTGGAGATACTTTAAGTCCCAGGAAAAAATTGATTTTTGACCGAAAATAAGGTACGGTTTTTATATACTTTTCATATAAATAATATACCTTACTTATTTTCCAAAAAGCTGCATTTTTATTAGGGTTCCGTAGCCAAAATGGCAAAAAAGGAACCCTTATAGATTCGTCATGTCTGTCTGTCTGTCTGTCTGTCTGTCTGTCCGTCCGTCCGTATGTCACAGCCACTTTTCTCCGAAACTATTAGAGCTATACTATTGAAACTTGGTAAGTAGATGTAGTCTGTGAACCGCATTAAGATTTTGATGCAAAAATGGAAAAAGTATTAAAAATTTTAGGGGTCCCCATAGGTACAACTGAAACAAAAAAAATTTTTTTTCATCTAACCTATGCGTGTGTGGTATCTATGGATAGGTCTCCAAAAATCATATTGAGGTTTCTCATATCATTTTTTTCTAACCTGAATAGTTTGCGAGAGAGACTCTTCCAAAGTGGAAAAATGTGTGTCCCCCCCCCTCTAATTTCTAAAGTAGAGGCATGATAATTCTAAAAAAAATATATGATGTATATTACTATAAAAACTACCAACGAAAATTGGATTGAACGAGATCTAGCCAGTAGTTTTTTTTTATACGTCATAAATAGTAAACCTTAATGAAACAAAAAAAAAATTTTTCATCTAACCTATGCGTGTGTGGTATCTATGGATAGGTCTCCAAAAATCATATTGAGGTTTCTCATATCATTTTTTTCTAACCTGAATAGTTTGCGAGAGAGACTCTTCCAAAGTGGAAAAATGTGTGTCCCCCCCCCTCTAATTTCTAAAGTAGAGGCATGATAATTCTAAAAAAAATATATGATGTATATTACTATAAAAACTACCAACGAAAATTAGTTTGAACGAGATCTAGCCAGTAGTTTTTTTTATACGTCATAAATAGTAAACCTTAATCTAAATTTCATTAAATCGACTGAAATATAAAAATAAATCAAAAATAATATAATTTCATAAAAATTAACCTTATTGCTGCTGCGGAACCCTCCATGGGCGAGTCCAACTCGCACTTGGCCGCTTTTTTCTTTTCCCTTACTAACAAAGCAGCAAGCAAACTCTAGTTGTAAAAGGTACTTAACTGTACTCAATTAATTCTTTCTGATACATACTACATTCTAAGGGCTCTCGTCCTAAAATTAATTTAACAGTCAATTCATGTATAACTTTGCTTTTTATTGCCTTTTCGGCCCTTAAATATGTCGGGGAAAACTGTGTAGTCCTAGGCCTACAATACGAGGAATACAAGTAATATGGGACACCTGAGGCCTTTTCATTAGTTTTCAGTTAACCCTTTTTTATTTCGTTTCACGTCCCGTCGGCAATCAATAATAAAAATCGACCAAGTGTGAGTCGGACTTGCGCACGAAGGGTTCCGTACCGTTACAGAGCAAAAATAGGATAAAAATTATGTTTTTTTTGTATGGGAGCCCCCCTTAAATTTTTGTTTTATTTTAATATTATTATTAAAGTACAGATATAATTAAGGCATTTTGAAAATTTCAAGTGCCTACCTGTTTCTATTATTGATAACGAGCAAAAAAAGTGTTTTTTGTATGGGAGCCCCCTTAATTATTAATTTTATTTAAAAACCTTCCCTGGACTTCTACGAATATTTTAAGACTAAAATCAGCCCAATCCGTTCAGCCGTTTTAAGTTTTAGCGTTACTAACACATTTGAAGGTCCATTTTTATACACTTGCTAGGTTAACATTATTTAATGTGATCCCCATATGATCATAATTCAAAAAAAATTCAAATTCTTTATTAATCATTCAATAATATACAATAGTATAAAAGCAAGGTAGCGTACATCACGTCGTCTAATCCCATACTAAGTAAAACTTGTATTATGGCAATCAGAAAACGGATGCACGCCGAACAATTTTATCCTAATATATATTATTCTCACATTCACACACACAATCACACTACACTTTATCACGTTAAAGTCTGTTTCGGCGACGTGATGCGCGCTTCGTTCGGGAGCCTCCCCCGAAACCTCCGGTAAACTACACCGGCGGGCCAGAACTCCTCCACCTCGAAGATGGATAAAACTTGAGTCGGCACTTTCACCACAAAGGAACTAAAATTCACTTTGTGGCGAGAGTGCAGACGCTCCACCCTCAAGGTGTAGGTGGTCTTCTCGCGGATGTAGTTTACGACGTCTTCGACCGTCATGGTCCAGTGCAGGCGCGACACATAGAGCGGTGTCGCGGGCACCTCGCTGCGCAGGCGCAGCTCAGGCACATAAGGTGCGGTGCCGCGGTGGTTGCGGACGGTGGGCTTCCTCTTCTTCCTCTTCTCCACCAGAACGAAGCCCTCCTCATCGCACCTCCTGCTCTCGTCCCTGCCGAGTCGAAGATGTTCAGCCTTGCGGCCCTCCTTTGCACCCCTCGCCTTTACCCGCGGGGGCGGTGCGGGGCAAGCAGCGACGCTTGCATAATTTTTCTGTTGAGTCGATGGCCTCAATTTCGTGTCGACGTCACGCGGTGACGGCGAGCTGACGGCGGCGGCTGTTGCTGACCCACTCGATTTCGCTGACGTGCAAAACGGCGAGCCGCGCTGAGCTCCGCGACGCATATTTATCGAGTCGATCGGATGCTCGGGTGACCTACATAGTGAATTATTACATTTTAATTGTAATAATTCACTACGCAACTCACTGATGGTAGATTCCGAGGCATCCAATCTACCTCGCATCTCGTCCAGCTCTGCCCTCATGATGTTGAACTTCTGGAGCAGGCTGGAGACGTTGACGTGGTCCGTCGATACCGCCGGTAGTTTGTCGAGCTGCTTGACCACAAACACCGGCACTTCCGCTGGACTAGTCTGCTTGATCAGGGAGATGATGTCCTGCAAGCTTCGTTCGCTTCCGTCTCTCCTCCGGGATATCATCTGCGCCGTTTTGCCGAGCGCTTCGTACAGCATCAGCCTGCCCTTGCAGATCTCCTCGTTGGTGTAGGTGGACCTGCACAGCTGCACGATGCTATCTTCGTCCATGGTGTTGACGACGTGTTGTACGAACGCCAGCAGCTCGTTGGATACGAGCGCCATGGTGTCGGTGCAGCGGCTGTCGCGCCGCGCGACTCGCGAAATATTAATTAATTTTATTAATATTTGCTGCGTGTGTTGTTGAGCGGTGCGCGACCGTTCGCTACCGCGATCAAAACAACACTCCATAATATTTATAAAAGGGATAGAAACACATAATATTTATAAAACATAATATTTATAAAAGGGATAGAAAAAATATAACCTATGGTTAACTGTAACCCAGATCCATGCAAGTGGGCCTGTACTCTGCTCTGTTCCATCTGACAAATAATTACCGAGCCATTCGAGAGGGATATTATCTGTAGGGAGAACTTACGTCACCTATTTTCAGTCTACTAAACGAGTTTCAATGTTCAAATATTTATAGATACATCTAATAATAGTTACATTTATCGAGTGTTTCGATCGATGAAATGTCGTGATTATTTCGTTGTCTATAATTAGAAGTTTATCTATTACAGATAATAATATTATGTACTTGATAATTTCTGCTATTTCTGTAGTTTCGCAAACTGTACATTTTGTTAGGATAAAAAGTAGCATATATTTTTCCCACTCTATATCTAAGCGAAATATTATAAAAATCACATACCTTAACCCTTTATAAGATGACGCCCGGAACTCCGTTGAGCCGTGAGCCGTCCGTACATTTTTCGTAATAAAAAGTATCCTATGGGCTATGTCCTCGCCCGGGACTCAAAGTACCTCCGTACCCAGTAAAATCGGTTCAGCGGCTTGGATGTGAAGCCGTAAAAGACAGACAGACCAAGAAGTTTACATGCCCACTTTACCGAATTTATAATATTAGTGTGAAAGTATAGTCATAGGATAGGAGCTGTCCCGGAGAACTTGTCACTTAAAACCCTTCCCTGGACTTCTACGAATATTTTAAGACTAAAATCAGCCCAATCCGTTCAGACGTTTTCGAGTTTTAGCGCGACTAACACATTTGAAAATCTATTTTTATATAAATTTATATAGATGATTATAGATTATAACGCAGCTCACACTTACAATAAGTTTCTCCTAAATTGCCTCGGAACAACATGAATCACGTATTAAACGTTCTCGTAATAAAATATGATATTAGTTGTAACAAAAAGTTAATATCACGTCTTACAATGTAAACCCTCCGCTTAATCTGGCGGGACGTGACGTATTACTAGTTTTTACTGCGGGCCCCAGATTGACCCTGTAATCCTCCGTTCGGGGCCGCCATTAGAGAAGCTACAGGGTAGGTTTCCAAATGAGCCTTTTCCAAATGAGGTATAGGGAAAAATATTATTGCCACCGAACTGTTCAATCGTGTTTTTGCTGTGCGAAATTTTAGTACTACCGGTTTAAGATTTTCTGAAAATAAATAAAATTTTGTATGCTTATACAACATGACTGGTGAGACAATACCGATACTTATGGAGAGTACTCTGTACTCGATTCTCATTATAATTATGTAATAAAATTAGGTTCTTAATTTTTTTCCGAATTTCCCAAAAAAAAATGAATCTTGGATACTAAGTATTTTACGAGGCTAGGCAAGTAGGCATACTGTGCGGCCGGTGTAGAGGCGTGTGCTACCAAAGAAACACCACACAACTACCCTTCCCGTTCGCGGTGTCCATGCGTTGGGTAAATAATTATTTAACTTTAAGCTACATTTACTCAGTGATCAATTGATATTATATTTTTTATATTATTTTTTCCAACTAATATAATAGCCAAATATCACGTCCTCGAGTATTGAACATGTCTCACCAGTCACGCAGTATATGTATCTTTTACGCTTGGATGACATTAGATTTTAACAAAATAATGCGATTTCAAATAAAGCTACATTATGAAATTAGAAATACAGCCAGTAAAATAGCTTGTTAATATAAAAGAAAAAAATACTAATTGTTAGTAAAAAACTTGAGAAATTATGTCGTTTTACTTCAAAGCCTTGAAAAAAACTTTTCATAGACGTATAGGTTACACGCTCAGTTTCTCATCAGTTCAGTCCATCCATCTGGTAAGATTGACGCGAAATTGAACGTCTAAACAGTTGATTGACGGACTGATCATTTCTTTTAGCCATCAATCTGGCGTCAGTTTCAGACTAACGCCAGATTTATGACAAACTGAACGTGTAACCTACGTCATAGAATATTATATATTTAAGTATTTCACCGATACACTCAAACTCCCCCTGTATATCGCACATGGTGGGGCACGTGTGCGCACTCTGTTTCGCACATTGAAACTTTAATGTCAGACGCGAGAGAAAGAAGCGTTATTTGTTGTACCGTTTATTGTTTTACGTCCGTTTAGGTCGAAACGGTGCCGGAATAAGAATGAAAATAAACCTGGTCTAGGTCCACCGCCGCCGTCACCGGGACGTCACCGACAAAAATTCAAATAAAAAGCCACTTTACGACCAAGGCTATAGGTTTCATTTTATTCTACGCCAGTAAAAGCAGCGCCGATATAAGTCGCTAGACCAATGTCGGTAAAAATGAAACCAAGTTCAAATAAATTTTCACTTTATCGCCGTTATAAATGTGGCATTTTATTTGAATTTTTGTCGGTGACGTTCCGTTGACGTCGACGGTGAATAAACAGCCTCAGAATGAAAATAAACCTTAATTGTGTGTGTTTGTTTTCACAATCTCCCGACGTTTGTCCGAGGATTTAATTGGATAAATAAATGAACTGCGAGGACTGGAATCGTCGGCCACGCGGCTGGCAGTTACACATGTTTACAATAAATAATAAAAATCGATGTTTCCGTATGCCCTACATATTGAAATAATAGACACAGCTTGATGTATTCGGTAAATATTAAACTGTTTACTCATTAAACATGAAAAAGGTTCCTAAGCCGCGCACGCAACGAGAGGACAATTCTGAAAAAAAAATCGTTTATATTTGTGAAATTGAACTATTTTCAATTGAATATCAAATAATTTCTAATAGCACGAGTGCATATGGAGGACCTCTAGCTTCCACCACAAGTGGAAAGCAAACCTTTCGAAATATATTTATTGCACAAAAAATCAGGGCAAGCAAACACGAAACCGAACTGGTAAAATAATTTGTGTGTATTCTGTAAATAGCGGTCTGCGGGACCAGAACTTAGCGGCTAATAAATAAATATGAAGTAGGGAGAAGAAACAAAGAACGGAGTAGTATTAGGGTAACCACAGCATTTGCTATCATAAAGCCAGCATTCCGAGAAGAGGGAAAATGAAATGAAAATACTCGGCATCGCCGCCATTGTTTCGCTGTAAAGGGAATGTGTTATTAGGTATGCGGAGGGCGCGTGTAATGGAAGCTTAATAATCCCACCTAGCTAGACTAGACCGCCCCGCCGACCGGTGACTGTATAAAGAGCCTAATATTAACGGATTATTATGTGTAATTATGCCACTGTGTAGAGTATAGAGCATTTGTTAGCTCATTCAGCATGTCTCAACAATACACATTTCCACCTATTTCCTTTTTAGTGCAACGTTTTTGAAGTGAAGTGGGTATCACACAATTCGTGACCATACGTAGATCTGTATTACATATTTTAGCGGATGATAATAATGTGGAGATCAAAAACTTAAATACCTGAAACTTATGCTTTCTCAATTTTTATTTCAAAATGAAAAGTCATCAGTCCCGCAATTTAAAAGTACAATGAATAAAATGTAGATAATAATATTATTATAAGCTGGTAACAAGTTGACGGATTAATCTTTAAAGTAAATTAAACAAAGAAAAATAATTTAGATACCTAAACAAAATCGGCTTATTCGCCGGGTGCGCGATGACAGCGCCAACTAGCGTTCACAATTATGGCGGACATTGAAATGTCAAATGGGCGGCCGTGATTAAATAAACAAACAAATAATTTCAAGAAAGTATCGTAATTTATATATATTCTATTCGATCATGTAAAAATAACGTTGATGTTTTGTATTACCCGTCTAGAGTGACAATAAATAAATTACAGATAGTATACACGGACTTTCTCATCGCTGACTTCACGAGAAGTAAGTACAGAAATAAAAAAATGTAATCGAATAATGCATTTTATAAACATTGCAGATGATTATTTATCACTGTATTGTTGTAAGTAATGAACTCTTTTTATGTATTTTCAGTTAAACATGGCCAAATTAATTATAAAAACTGGATTCCGAGCAATAACACACGACATCACTTTCCAACCACAAACGACATTAAAAGGAAGAGAATGTTTTAGCTCAACATGTGCAAAATGTGAAAGAAATTAAATCTGAAAATCATACGATTGAAGCTCATGTAATTCGTCAAACTTCAGTGACATCGACGCCTTACAAAACATCTTTGAATGTAAGCTGTATTCTTTTTTGTTTTTGCAATCGTTGACGTAGTACATCCATAATATGATCCATTTAAATGTAATAGAAAGTAAAGAAACAATTCATTTTTTACAGATTGATTCCAGTCGTTATGTTACGAGTGCACAATGTGATTCAGAGTGGCAGATGTAAACATATTGCGGCTGTCATATACTACATTAATCACGAAGATAGCTTTTCGAAGACCAGTGAAGAGCAGCAATGGAGCAGACCTAGTGCTAGACAGTTCGCCAAAGAAAAGTACTCTAAAGGGCAATACTTTGAAGAAATGTGTCCACCGGCAAAGAAAATTAAGCCTGATCCTTTGCCCTTAGATGTTTCGGAATTGAAGGGAGAGCCAGCATTTTAAAGTTAATAATGGAGGCTGTTGCTTTATGTTTTAATGCGGAAGAAAATGATGCATGCATTACCAATGTTGTTAAGAATGTAGTTGACCAGGTTGTGATTAATTTACAAATAGAAGATTGCATTGAATGTCTTAGAAGTTTTTGTATTTTTAAAGAAGATTTTGAAGTTTATAAAAGTGATAAGATAGAAATTAACTTAAATCTAAAAAAGTTTTATGAAGCAAATATTGTGATGGAAAATGAGGAAATTATTGATTTAGTTAAAGTATATTGTTCTGTTCTATTATTGTGTTCTTAAATAAAAGTAAATTGTGTTATATATTTTGTTTTTTTTAAATCATAGGTACATTTATTTATTTATTTTCCACTTTCATATAAAATTTTCTTTATTTGTGGAAATCTGTCCTGTTCATCAGCTTTCTTGCCTCCAATAAAGTATGCACTGCAAATCCTGTCAAGTAGCTTTGGCGACCATGGAGATCCATCGGCACTGAAGTAATACAATAAATGAATTATAGTAATTTGACCATTTTAACGTGCTACTTCCTACAACATACAAAATCATAGGTTATCTTACTTACTTTTTCCTTTTGACAGCGATTATCCATTTAATACGTTGTTCGCGTTTCCAACTTGCTTTGGTCACTGTTTCTTCCATTTTTTTTTGCAATTAACTACACAGCAGGTATCGTGACGCATGTTTGTTTATTTATTTTTTAAATGATACGTAAAGTAAATTTTGCTACTCAAACAAAAGTGACAATTTGTCTGCCGCCGAATGTTCCTTTTTTTGCCACAGTGCGCGCTGTGATCGATTCGAGTTCCCCCACCCCCTACTTTGCACCCAGCGAATAAAGGTTTAAGATAGCAGGATTAAATTAATGCCAATGACGCAGCCACATTACCCTGGTGCGTTGCGATTTGTTTGTTTTGAACGCATTGCTCCGTCGCGTTGTTGTTTGCCACATGGCTCTGTTGCGGCGACGCACGGACATCACAAAAGACGATGACAGGGAAACTTATCTTTTACCTTCTGAGGGTCAATTCAGACCGCAACGCGACATGGCGAGGCGAGGCGCGGCGTGGCATAAATTTGTATGGATTTGACAGATTTCAATTGCGCGAGGCGATATGCCAATCTGTCAAATCCATATAAATTTAGAAATGCATCTACGCGTCGCGTTGCAGTCTGAATCAACCCTTAATTTATCTTCTGTAAATTATTGTTCAGTCAAAACATCGCTGATCGCATCCGACTACTATCGACGCATGGGGCCAAAACCATAACGTGTGCATTAGGGCTCCATTCTACCGCGGCGCACGGAGAGACTACGCACGTGCGTCAAGCTTCGCTTTGTAAGAAAATATACGTGACTGTGTCCACTAAAACCCACGGACACGCTACGCACGAATTGACTCAAGTCAAAGAAATAAATCCGTGCACGTCCACGCGTGCGCGTAGCCGTGCACAGCGTGCGCCGCAGTGAGTTGACGGCTTTACAAAACGTTGGAGCGACGCCTCAGCGACGCAACGAAACGGAGCAATATGACTAAACTATAAGTGACAAATCTTATTAATATAAAGTGACCATGATTAGGCTCTCGCTCTGATTTTATAAATGATTCCCGGTGACATTGATGTATAGCGAAAGGGCCGCGGAGGAATTATGAAGTTTACAACTTGCAAATACTTTTCTAAAAGGGAAAGTCACTTGAAAACTTTCCTATTTAAGCTCGGGTGGAGTAAAAAATAAAATTGTTTCGTCATTTTTGTAAAGGCGTGAACTGTATTATTTGGCGGAATTACAATGCTAGAATTAGAGGGCTTTAAGTGGAGGGATGAAATGGGGAAAGTTTTCCATAGATTTTCTACCATCTCAAGCATTATTCCGCGTTTAATGACACATTTGTACGACACTCTTCTACTCGCTAGAACTGAATACCGTTGGTGTGCCGTCGCCCTAGCCTACACTTACTCACTTACGTCGGTGTGCGGCCGCCCTAACCCGCACTTACCCACTTACCTCGCCCATCAAAGCGAGGCGCTATCCGGTGAGCAGATCGGGCTTTTGTCTTAAATTGCATTTCACTCATTCCAGACTAGATTTTCATACAAAGAGGTGTTAGTACTGACGAGTGCACTCAAAGCGAAAACCGCTAGCGAGGTACTACTGTAGCCCACGACTCAAGATTTACGCGTATTATATCAAACTAGGATAAAGTTAGAATTAATTAACTTAATAATGGTATGTAATAATATCATTAGAGAATTAGTTAAGTAAGCATCTATGGACTATAATTACTGTGATTACAGGTTGACTGTAAAGCAAACTATTGAATTAGGCTACACATCATATCATGATGATATTTTTATAGATTCGTAGACCACCAGGAAAACGTTGACGAAATTTTTTATAGACCACTTAAACTTTTTCTTTTCACAGGAACGCCCCGAGGGCCGAGACACATGGACGAGAACGACAGCTGATGTGTACATAATAAGATTCAACGGGAAAGTTTCAGATATTATGATATTGAATGTACTGTCACTTCTTGGTGGAAATTCATGTTCAATTAAATAATTATACACTTTTCTTGCACTTATTCCACTTTATTTTAATAGATTTATTACAGAATTATAATATACACGACCGGTTTCAAAAAAGTAAGTGAGTACACCTGATGATGAATTTTTCGAAACCGGTCGTGTATATTATAATTCTGTAATAAATCTATTAAAATAAAGTGGAATAAGTGCAAGAAAAGTGTAATTTTTAATTGGGAAAGTTTCAGGAGTTTTCGTCATTTATAAAGACGCATGAGAAGCTACTAATTTTATATTATCAATGTATTGTTCATTTCTCATGTTGTGTACCTAAGTAGTTATTTAAACGAATATTGCATGCAAAAGACGCAACTTTTTCGTTAACATCTAGACAAAATATCAGTCGGATATTTAGTTACAAAGACACGGAATAAACAGAACTTATGATACACATATTTCCTCCCCCTTCTCCCGCCAGTGATAAGAGATAGCGCGCCACCTGCGACTGACTCCACATTGTTTCACACTATCTTATCCGGCTTTTTCCGGGACAATCGACGCGCTGTAGTAATGAAAGGTGTAACAATGTTGTATGTGAACCGGCTTGCGAAAACGCTACAATTCCCTAGCATTTGTGTATAATCCCACAAAAAATTTTAATTTGATACAGTCATACAACAAATACAACAAGACAGCAACTTAACAAAAAAAAACTTAGTACACATAAATGCTTAACAGCGACCAATAATTGTTGGTCTTGGAATTACGCCGAGATGTAGCTTCACTCTGCATCCTCTATCGGTTGTATCACGGGGAGTGCTCTGAGGAATTGTTCGGAATCATACCACCTGCAACTTTTCGCCATCGTCCCACGCGAAAAACATACCATCCTCATCACATTGATGAGTGGCAGTCTTCCACAGTGCGTTTTTCGCGTAACTTTCTGCCGCGCACTGTAAAACTCTGGAACGAACTGTCACCAGCAGTATTTCCGGACCTATACGACCTGCAAACCTTCAAGAAAAGAGCGTATTCCCTCTTAAAAGGCTGGCAACGCACCTGCAGCTCTTCTTATGTTGCGAGTGTCCATGGGCGACGGTAGTTGCTTACCATAAGGTAGCCCGTTTGCTCGTTTGCCCCTTATTTAATAAAAAAAAATGTTATTTGACTTTGAATACTTTCTAAGGTTCCATAGCCGAATAGCAAATAAAGGAACTCTAATAAATTAGCTATGCCTGTCTGTGTACGTCCGTTCGTATGTCACAGCCACTTTATTTCATAAAATATTGACGTTATCGAAACGTTGTCGAAACAAGTAGAGGGTTTTGTATATGACTGATGACTTTATGATATTATGGTTTAGTAATGCAAAAAAGAAACTTTTAAACAGTGTTACACAATAACAAGAAATTGCAGCCATTCCGTCGTCACAAAAATATCTTTTAACTAAATAAAGTTGTTTTCCGGTGCGGCGAAGAAAAATGGCCGATTTGTAGTCGAAAAAATAAAGTTGTATGGCCCCATCAATCCGCTTGTTGGATTCTAAATCTGCGGTCAGAAAATAGTAAAAGTAAAAACAGAGCGGGCGGCCAGGAACCGCCCGCTCCGGGACTTTGGTCTGAAGTGAATTGACTGCACGAAATATTTTAAATTTTTCCTGTAAAACCCAATTTTATCAAAGCCCAATGTTGTTTTATGATTATGGAAACAAGAAAATATTTTTTTATAATTTGTGTTATGAAAAACAAATCTATACATATAATAAAATCGTAGGAAAGTCAATTCTGTACATTGAATATTTTTGAAAAATAATACTTGGGACGTGATCTACAATCGATATGGAAGCCAAAAATATAGTTTTTAGAATTTTTGTCTGTTTGTCTGTTTGTCTGTTTGTCTGATTGTCTGTTTGTCTGTATGTATGTCCGGGATAAACTCAGAAAGTACTGAATGGATTTACTTCAAATTTTGCACGAATATTATATAGAGGTCGGGTCAACACATAGGCTATATATTAAGACGATATCACCTAGGGCGGGGGGAGGGGCTCAAGTTTCAATATTTTTAGTTTTTTGCTCATATCGCTAAAACGGTGCGTTGTAGAGAAAAAATGTCCGGTACGTAACGAAAGCCCATAAAATTTCCTACAAATTTCTCCTTCACACTTTGCATCTATCTTCACTCCTTGCCATGCTATGAGCTTTTGTCTATCTTTTCTATACAAATTTCGAGTGTCGTTTGATTAACATGCTGGGAGCTTTGGCATCGGTCTTTTCTTGGGGGGGGGGGGGTTGGCCCCCCCAAACCCCCCCCCCCCCACCTCCCCAAATTTTGCTTCAAACAAAGCGGTGTTGCGGCGTTATACATCTTTTTTAAGAACAAAGTTAAAAACTAAACTACACATACGGTTTTCCAGTGTCGTTTGTTTTGGGGGGGCTGCGCCCCCCCAAACCCCCCCCCCCCTTATTCCTCATGAAACTTTTGTTCATAATTAAAAGGTATCGTGGAGTTTGTATTGCGTCTTAATTATCCTTTGTAGGAACAAACTAAGTCATCTATACATATAATAAAATCGTAGGAAAGTCAATTCTGTACATTGAATATTTTTGAAAAATAATACTTGGGACGTGATCTACTATACTAACGCGGACGAAGTCGCGGGCAACAGCTAGTTTTGAATAAGAGCAAAGTAATCAATCTTTGGCGACCGTCTAATATGGTATAGAGTATAGACTATAGGGTACGAAAAAATAATAATAGTCTAAAAAATAATAAATTATCGTTCCCTGCGTGATATTGTCTGATATTGTAACCGATCAAATATAATATACCTAGAGGCTAGACAATAGGGATTACGACAAGGTCAAAGGTTAGCTGATTTTTCAAATAAAATAGAGACATAGCGATAAAAAATAAGTATTCCCAGAATTTCAGCTTCATAACTTACTTAATAGATTTTTAATGAGCCTTCAAAGTTGGATAGTCAAGTCGATTTTTTTATAAAATTTCTTAATTTTTGTATCCCATTCGATAAGTTATGCAATTTATAACATTTTTTCTTATGAGACCACTTTCATAATCGAAATATTTAACATAGCTATCGAACAAATCTTCCCGCTATGCGTACAAACTATAGGCTCTATGCGTCCCTGTTAGCTGACATCTTGTATGGAGCGTTTTGGGAAGGTCTATTTTATATAACTTTTGAATTGTGATATATTTTTTAAGCTATGCGAGTCATTTTTTCACCGATATTTCTATTTTCGAATGGTCCTTTACTTACCAACAAGTAAAAAAAATTTCGTCATGCCATTATTAATAGTTGGATGATTTGCCCTACCCTTGCATTATGTTTTGACTCTCAAACTTTGTCGCGTTATATACGAATTGTCTCCAACAATGATAACACCAAAATTGAACATAAAACTATATACGGCAGATTTGTAAGAGGAAATCTCTTTCAATCTCCCGTATTCAGCGCGTACACGGGCGTCGGGTACAGAATTAGTATCGTGTCCGGAACCCTTCACGATTGTTTTGCATTACACTCCGATGATTTAGAGACAAAAGCGGGCTGTATTTAAAACGATTCACCTATTTATGAAATGTCTTTACACAGAGAGAGCGTGGGTTGGGGTCACAAACAAGTCGGTGATGTGTATTGAAACTTTTTGAGACCTCAGATAATTATATACCAAACACATCGACAAAATTTTAAAAATAATAATATTATATTATTTGCTATACTAGGTGGTCCGATGAACTTCCAATCACTTCCCTCCTAACTTTCCCTAGACTTCCACTAAAATATCAAGACTAAAATAAGTCGAATCGGTTCAGCCATTCTCTTTATATTTTGTTAGTCTTTAGCAAGACTAACAAAATATAAAATTCATTATTTATATAGATTTAAGTTAAAAATCTGTTGCAAGTTTTAAGTGTTTAAGAAACCATCCAAGTACCGCAATATTAATTGTTAAAGTTTGGAGAGTTTCTTCAAACTTTCTGGCGATTAATGTATTTTTTAGTTGTCATTCTTGTTTACATTATTTGGCCTTTCTCTCAAAATCTGCATTTTACCACAACGTGATTCACTTGGTAATATTGGTGATTGACGAAAGGGTCCTTGATTAGAGCAGAAATAATGGCCCTACATACTAACATACCCTTCTACACAATTCCAGGCCAGCCAAATTCAAAATACGCCACGACATAAACACTTTTGTGGATCTTTTTTCCTTTAATCTCGTTGTCGTTTTTCATCAAACACGAAAAGCTCTGGGCGACGTGACGTAACTGACACCGACCTGAGCTTTTGATGTTCTTTGCCAATTAAAGAGCTTACGAGTGACGGTGAAATGAATGCGAATTAATTTGGAGCTTTTATTTCTACTTGTGGTCGCCGAGCACGAGATTCAAAAATTCATTTATGTCTAAACTGGAAAGCTTCTTTTTCTAAGGGTTAAGCTTTAATGAATACAAGTTTTAACAACTGTTTCACGCTTTCGAACCAAGATTCTTATATTTAAATATAAAATAAAAATTTAAATTGCCTTTTACGAATAGGAGTTACGTTTTCGAATGTGTGTATTTTTAAACATTCATACTTAAGTACATGTATATATTTCTAGCTTAATGTATGTATGTTTGTAACATTTGAGCTTAACATGTGACCCTCTTTAGATCCATTTTAGGGCCTCTAAAGTTTCCTAACAGAAGCTTAACTGTTCTTTCTTTGACTTAACAGCGTTCGTTTTTCACTTGTGGTGACACTTTTAAATTGCAACCTGTTGTTTTTCTTTAAAGAAATTGTTACTTTGGTTACTTCTTTAATATTCTATATCACATTTTAACAGCAGTGACCAGGTATGGAAAATTTATCTAGTTCGACAGTAACGTATGTGCTCATACGTTAGCTCGCCAAACTGACAGACGGAGATTTAAAGATAGCAACGGCCAACGGAATTAGTTTTGGCACTTTTGGCTCATGTATTTTGGACTTAAACGTCAATATCTCCTTTCCCGGGGCTCAAGCCTACCAAATTTTATCAAAATCTTTTTAACGGTTCCGGCGTGAAGAGGTGACAGACAGACAGATACACTTTCACATTTATAATATTAGTATGGATCGTCCTGTATCTTTAATAGTTCAGCTCACGCGATGCGGCTTTCAATTTAAAAATTTGCCTTTGGATTAAGAGTACTCTAATTTGCGATTCCATTTTAATATCTATATCAAAGGCCTTTGAACCGTTGAACAGAATGGCGGGCTTTGTTCCCGACCATTTTAAAGTTGCGCCTATCTTTGCACATCAAACGGCATCGCGTATTATATTTCGCGCGAATATTTTTATTCGAAACAAAAGTCAAAACGAATCCACTCTGATACAAAAAAGTGCTCTAAAATGTTCCACGTGTTATAAAGAGCAAGTTTGTTTGTTTTCATCGAATAACATTCGAAAAGTCGGTCCAGAGACCAATTTTGATTATGCATAGACTCAATTCTCAAATCTCAATGTATATTATTGTAGACTACGAATGAGGATGTAGACTTTTCTGACGGAAAAATTAGAGCTTTCCGCGAGATATCATTTTTTTAATGAAAAAAGGGGGCAAAGGAGCAAACGGGTCACCTGATGGAAAGCAACTTCCGTCGCCCACGGACACTCGCAGCATCAGAAGAGATGCAGGTTCGTCGCCGACCTTTTACGAGGGAATAGGGTAATAGGGTAGGGGAGGGTAGGGAAGGGAATAGGGGAGGGTAGAGAAGGAAATAAGGAAGGGTAGGGAAGGGAAAAGGGTAGGGGATTGGGCCTCCGGTTAACTAACTCACAACTCACACAACCAACACGGTTTTCTGTGAGCCCGTTTTTTTTTTCTTATTTATTAGGCTTGTGTTGAAACCGACAATGCCAGCCTCATAAATTACATCAAAATTATAAACTTCATTAATAACAATTTGCAAACAGATACTAATTAGCTCTACACTTAATAAAATTTAAATACAAATTCACTAGCCCCCAGCAAACAGGATCTTTCGGCTGAGCGAGAATGGCTGAGTGAGAATGGCGCTCACACAACCGTGCCGTGTCAGCGCCACCCCCGCATCAGCCTCAAATCTGCGCCTCTCTGACTCCACCCGGGCACACTCCACCAAAGCATGGTAAAGATCTTCCCGCTTATTACACAAACTACAATCTGGCGACATACAAACTTTCATCATATATCCAAATGCATTGAGTGGAACGTGCCCGGAGCGAAGTCTCATGAGCGTCGTTAGCCTAATCCTATCTGCTTTTATAGAAATGAACCACGTGATCTTAGGTGGCTCATTACACAGAGTTCTGTACCAAATGCCCTTCTCCATCGATCTTTCATCAAAATGAGTTTTCCATAGGCTGTGGCAATTATTTTTTAGATCCGGCAATAAGTCCGTGAAGAAAGGCCGTGAGCCCGTTATATTTCTCCGGTCGAGCCGGCCCATTCGTGCCGAAGTATGGCTCTCCCATGGTATATTTTTTGCACAGGGAGTCGCGGGTGACATCTTGTATACTGAATATTGGTGAGCTGTAATTCGAATCGGTGTCTGGTCGCGACTTCTACAAATTAGTGTCAATATTTTATATACGAAGCGTTACCGAGTTCGTGTACTTTTCTCCGCAAAGAAGAGGCGCAGCCGCATTCTATTAATGGGATTCATCTAAGAAAAGCATACAGATTATAGTTCTGAATCTTGCCAGGAGTCATATTAGTCAATTTTTGTACACCTGGTTGAGTTGGAACTCGCCCGTTTTTTGATACCCAACCCAGCGTGAAAAATGCTTTCCTTAGTTAAACCACATTCACAGAGTGAGTCACTCATATTTTGCATACTCATCTCCATCCAGCGCCTGCTCTAGTAGGTATCAGACTTTATCCCTATATCATACACCAAGTCCGCTAGCGAGGTGTTATCTCACATACAAATGCTTCGTTAACCCACTTTATCGAAGTCAGTAGTTGCTTCGCCGTTTTTTGCGATAGTTTCAAAGCTTTACCGTCTTACACAAATAAGATACTTACAATGTACGGATAAGCTTTTCAGGAAGCTTTTCCGCTTAGCGACTGTTCTTTCTTTAAGTTCTTAATTATTGTTTTGTTGGATACAGATAAAAAAATCATAATCGTGGTGTCGGTTGTTAAACGTTCTTCTTCACTTCAAAATACTAACATAACTTTGTGCTGCCTCCCAGTTTCTTATTTATAGAACCGAAAATATTATGGGTTACGTTGATATACTGAATTACTGATAGAAGTTATTAATATTGACGTAGTTGCGCAAACTAACAATAATCCTAACGGACCAATCACATTTTGAGTATTTTTATTGCGCTAGTCGGCTTATACGGGTCGCAGTATAACGAAATTGTGGCTCCGACCTCCGCCACATTATGTACAAGTGTGCCAGCCACAATTTATTAAAATGTACTCGCCTGAACCGGCTAAAGTATGGAATTTATCTTCGAGTTTTTTTTAATCTAAAGCAGATAAAATAGGACGGTCTAGATGTATTTATTTTGTGGCGGATGAAGTTAAAAATATTTCTTTTATAATATAACATACTTGCTATACATAATTATAGTATACTTATTATTATATTTTAAGTTTTTAAGGGCAATAAGGCTGCTGGTTGTTCTGATATCCTAATTCATACAGTTTCTAGTGCACCGGTAGCATAATGCCTACATTTCACAATTATCGACGTTTATGGACAAGAACACGATAGTTATAAGATTTATTTATATAATTTAAGATGCAATTTGCAACAAACAACAGGCCATTTAGCCAGAACTTTTTCGTCTTCTCTTCGTTACAGAATCGCCGATTAAAATGTATGGAATTGATATAAGACGAGTCGAACGTCAACGAATTAACGAACGCTTATGTCAATTCCATATAAAATTTTCATCGGCGATTCTATAACGAAGCGAAAACGAAATGACTTTGGCACACCCCTCTGGGTATTTATTACTATACAAATAGGAGATCCTGGATATTGTTCATTTAAATGTTAAATTGCTGAAAAGCTTTATAGTTTGTTTGTAAATTTAAATTTTATGTTATATAACATAACTTGACCACCTAGATATTTTCATCTTTAACCTGACGTCAACGTTGCAATGACGTCAATAACCAAAAAGGTCCATTACAAAGTCGATGGCTCGATTTGAACGTGACGTGCCGTAGATTGAAAATCGATTGTTTATTTATGACACAGTTGATGACACGGTACTTGGTGAAATAGTCAACAATATGTTATTATTATCAATTTAGCACCACAGCGTCCGTGAAATAAAATTACATCGTAGTTTAATACGTATTGATACGCACAGTTACTTCAGTAGTAATTGTATTTGGAATCGTGATAATAGCTACCGTACCTATTTTGGCATTGGTGACTACTGACTACTTTAATTGAAACTCAACTAAACACGTAGAAGTTTTTAAATTAGACACAAAGACACTATGTTCATCTACACATATATAAAAACACGTTCAGTCAGAAATCGTGCAGAAAATACTATTTATACTAATTATATAATATGTATATTCCAACACATGGATCTTCTTTATTGTCGATCTGGCGATCAGCCTTCATTACCGCAATCTGAGCAGAGGCAGTAGCACGCAACATAAGTTTATCAATGATTATAATAACAAATAATATAGGACAGGTAGGTAGCAGGAAACCGTGTTATCTTTGAAAGCGCAAAATAAAGAGTTTGTCGCTGATGAAAGCTGTTCCCAACAACATTCCACACAATGTACGAAATAATGGCGGGTGGAAATCGTATAAAGCGACAGCAATAAATGAAAACTGTGTTGCGGAGTTTTTTGGGCGGAATGGGCTCATATTTTAGCGGGCACTCCATTAGACGGGCCGCTGCAGTGACAGCGGGGGTCGATGCCCCTGCAGGCCCCTCTTTTTGTTCCGAGATCGATATATTTGGCTCCCCATTCCGTAAGAAATGTATCAAATACATCATGTACAGTGTGCACCCCTCGCGTCGAGCGCTGCGGGGGAAGTGGAAACGAGACATTATTTAGCACAAGTACGCTAGAACTCTGCGCAATCACAAATGGTTAGAGTTAGAAATGTAAAATTAAATATTATAACCCTCTTTCTAATAAAGATATTAATGTAGCGTATGACTTTCAAAAATTTTATCATATCAGTTATGTAACTTTTGAAATGATAGACCAACAAAAGCATGTTAGTTAGTTTTTAGATGTTTCAACATGTTTCGTAAGTAAGTCTTGCTAATATTATTTAATTTGTAGGTAGGTACTCGTATATTTCCTAGAGTAACGTTATTTTCATCTTATTATATTTTTTATCTCAATATATTTTACATAATATCTATACAGTGTGAAATTTTAATGGTTGTTTTCCCGCAGTAAAATGATTCTATCTTAGTAGTACAATAGATTTGTAAAGTTTTTTTTGTTCAAATCAAAAAAAAAAATTCGGTCGGGTCCATAGTAACTCGCGCCTATCGGCATAAAGTTTCCATAGTAAGTCATAAAAAATATTTTGTATTTTCAAAAAATAACATGCATGGTTCGATAGTACTACTATAGGTAAATCGTTCTGCTGCGGGAAAACAACCACTAAAATTTCACGTTGTATACATATAATAAAACTGTAGAAATGTGAATTCTGTACATTAAAGATATTCAAAATATAATAAGCGGGGGGTGTCACTAGATCGCTATAGAAGCCAAAAATGTGGTTAGTTTTTTGTCTGTCTGTCTGTCTGTATGTTTGTTCCACTATCACACGAAAACTACTAATCCGATTTGAAAGCGGTTTTCGCAGATATGTTTGTCTTCTTCCAACTTAACATCTGGTGTATAAAAAAAATCCCCCCACCCCTCTAAGGGGACAAAAGAGGGGTCAGATTTTGTATCAAACTTTTTTCTTTAACACGAAAACTACTGATCCGATTTGCATACGATTTTCACAGATATATTTGTTTTATTTTAACTCAACATTTGGTGTATAAAAATTCCCCCTCCCACCCCTCTAAGGGGCCCAAAGAGGGGGTCACATTTTGTATCAAACTTTTTTCTTGGACATACTTCATATTATTAACTGTGTTTTCCAACTTAACATATCTGTTGATATTCTCCCCCCCCCCCCCCTCAAAAGAGGGCGTAAGATTTTTTTCAACATTCAACATTTTGTATCAACTGATGAAGTACCGTAGTACGTTTGCCGGGTCAACTAGTTATGTAATATTATGTGTATTGCAATATCTCTTTTTGGTGTGGTTATATTATCTCATATTATGTTATATTATGTGTACTTCGTATTCCCTACGCCCTCGCCTGGAGCAGAATGTTCGACGTACTTCAGTTCGTCGGGTACTAATAACTAGATAAGTAATTATTCTGAACGCAGCAGTGTAATAAGTGTGTTAGGAACTTTGTATGTTAATCTGATTCATATTAGATTACATCTTTGGAGTATTATGGGGACTAAAAGTATTTAGGCATAATGAGTTCCAAAAATGTCTATTCAGAAAATTTGTGAAATTGGTCCGGTATAATAACAATAAATAATAAATTCGTAATTTGCACATAAAAAAACATAAGAAACACATAAAAAGACAAAAAAAAATTAGAACAAAAAAGTATACAAAAGTATGATAATGTGCAAAATGGTAGTCTTACCTCAGCAGTTTTTTTTCTAGACAACCATTACATCATAATATTATCAACATAGGATAATAGTTGTAGTCAACGGAATATCACAATTAAAAGACAAGCAATGCTCAGTGATTGTGTAAATGGGCGCCCGCTTTAGCCGTTCGAAACTTTCATCCGCCAGAGCTATAGACGTCCCCAACAAAGAACTTCAGTTTCAATCCGTCCTTTTAGCTCGAGAAAAAGAATTTAAATCCGACATTAACGGCACAAGTGGACGTTTCAGTGAAAATGCATTTGGTAAATGGCATTTAAGTTATATGTAATTCAGATAACAAGCTTTGTCTCGGCTGGCGGCGCGCCAGGCTAAATGAAACTCGATGCTGAATCTCTCCCACAGGCGGCGCACTTCAAACTTCGAATGCAACGATTTCAGTGCAACTGCGATAGCTCACGTCGCGCGCGGGACGAACTCTTAGGGTAAGGCCACAACCTTCCGTTGCGTTGCGGTGTGTCGCGGCGGCGACGCTTCCAAAATATTATTATTATCACCAACTTTTGTGTGAGATACTTTTTTTCGGTAAGAAGGGAAGATGCTTCCATCGAAAAATTTTCTTAGATTCCGGAGAAAGTATATTAATTCTGACAAGTCTAGAGGCAGAATAAATAGCTGTTATCCTGTGAATTTAATAATTCGTTGCGGCATCTAATGCGATGTTCTGATGGATTCTACAACAAAAAGCGAAAAGTGGACATAGCTTTTGACATTTAATAATCGCTGGCGTACGATGCGTCATTCCGTTGCAATGACGCAACGCGACGAAGCGATGTAACGTGGCCTCGCTCTTAGGGTTGATTCAGACCGCAATGCGACGCGTAGATGCATTTCTAAATTAGTATGGATTTGACAGATTCGCAAAACGTCTCACGCTGACATCTGTCAAATCCATACAAATTTAGTTCACGTCGCGTCGCGCCTCGCCTCGTCGCGTTGCGGTCTGAATTGACCCTTGGTTCTTACAACTTGTCGAGCAGCATGCACGATGCATTCTCCATAATATTGTTACTATGACAGTTCACAAACTCATAATTATTATTATGTTCATAATGACATGTTCTTCATAAGCGTATGTCCTTTATAGACTACAGGCCATGTCGAAAATGGATGGGTCAAACGAATTTTTGCTTGAGTTTTTTTTTCTTCTACAAACCTTTGGACCAACGAAAATGTACGGCATGTAAAAAAATATTAACTATACATAAGATACTTTCAAAATAAATTGATTTTATGTTGATTCAAATCACCCCCTGGACCACGGAAAAAGAGGGGGTTGTAACCCTCAATTTTTTTCCATTGTCGCATTATTTTTGTACGGCGTTGCGAAATAATTGATTCGAAGCTGTATTTAAACAGTATGAAACTTATGCCGTATAGAATCAAATGACCAAATTTACTATGGAAATTGTCAGTAAAAAAATAAAAATACCGACTTAGTGGCGCATCATTTTTGTACGGCACTGCAGGTTTTCTTATTATTTTTCACGTGTCATCGATGGTAAAAATGCCGTACAGAAACATATGACCAAAATGTACTCACCCAACATGCACTTTTCAATTCTCACCAGCACTCAGTTGGACAGCTTACATGACGGCATACTGCTAAATTTTATTATTTTATGCTCTAATATCGTCCTATATACGTCACCAGGTGGTTCATTTGACCCATCCATTTTCGACATGGGCCTGTAGTCTATTATTCATCATTATTCGTAAAATCTAGAATTAAATAAATAGTCTCGGAATTTGGGGATTTAACCTCTAAAGACCGGATGTTCCTTTAAAGGAAATTTATTTTATAGTCGTTACAGCCAAGACTTTTACGAAAGCAACTTGGAAGAAACACCGGACGTGCCTCAGAAGGAACAAAATTTTTAGCGATCGATTTGAGTTCAAAAATTTGGACCATGTGAAATAAAAAGTTATTGTTTATGACTTCAATTTAATAAGCTCTGTGTATCCAAAATCAGTTTTCATAAAAAACATAATTATAAACGAAATATGACAATTTCTCTCCGTCAAGATGGTGCGCACGAGACGACGCGGTAAGCAATTTCCCTTGTTTTTAAAGTTAAAATTGTTTTTTTGCGAATATTTTTAGTGTTTTAATAGGCTAAATACTACTAAACATATTACCATAAAAAAATCTGATTACAAGTTGTTGAGTGAGTTATTTTTTCATTTGAAAATTGATAGTTCGTTGCAAAGAACGTTAGGTATTTACTGTATAAGATTTGCTTTTATTTTATTTTCTAAAATATGAAAATATATTAATGGTTTCATTTTATTACTAAACGTATAGACATAGTATTTTGATATTGCAATTAGAACACTGCGGCGTGCAGTTGCTGCGCGCGGTTCACGATGTCTACACTACTATTATAAAGAGGAAAGATTTGATTTTTTGTTTGTTTGTTTGTTTGTTTGTTTGTTTGTTTGTTTGTTTGAGTCGAATAGGCTCCGAAACTACTGGACTGATTTGAAAAATTCTTTTGCTATTGGAATCTTACATTATTTCTGCTGAACATAGGCTATATTTTATTTTGGAAAAAAGTAGGGTTCCGTAAGATATTTGAGTTTTTCGGACGCAAGGTGTAAAAAATCAGCTAGAAAAGTTACTTATTTTGCGTACGCTGCCTAAACTATAAAAGATAGAACCATAAAATGTTCTAAGTAATTGTAGATCTTATAAATATCTACAAAAAAGTCCGCGACACACTATACCTATCTATGTCGAGTGAGGCACAATAACCATTTATTTATTTAAAAATCCTGAATTTTTTTGGACTACATTAAAATGGATATATTTTACTCACGCTATTAATCCTTATCAAAATAAATTCTTTTATCACTAAGTACAGTTTATGTAGATAATATTTGGTCTTTGAATGATTAAAATTGGACGTTTGGTTTTGAAATTATGGCGAAATTAAAATATTACGATAGTGGGCGTCACCAAAGCGCGTGCGGGGAAGACAATATTCTGTTGTAGAAATGAAAATTCTGTACTTAGAAGATATGAAATGACACCCGAAATTACACCTTTGTCACTACATCGCTATAGAAGCCAAAAATGTGGTTAGTTTTTTGTCTGTCTGTCTGTCTGTCTGTCACTCTTTCTGTCTGTCTGTATGTTTGTTCCAGCATCACACGAAAAATACTGATCCGATTTGAATGTGGTTTTCGCAGATATATTATTTATCTTCTTCCAACTTAACATATGGTGTATAAATTTTTTTCCCCCCACCCCTCTAAGGGGACAAAAGAGGGGGTCAGATTTTGTATCAAACTTTTTTCTTTAACACGAAAACTACTGATCCGATTTGCATACGGTTTTCACAGATATATTATATTTGTCTTCTTCCAACTCAACATCTGGTGTATAAAAATCCTCCCCCCCCTCCCCTCTCAACCCTCTCTGGGGACCAAAGAGGGGTCAGATTTTGTATACAACTTTTTTCTTTAGTGGACTTACTTCATATTAGGTATTAACTGTGTTTTTCAACTTAACATCTGGTGTATGACCTTCCCCCCCCCCCCACACCCTCTTAGGGGACAAAAGAGGGGGTAAAACATGTATCAACTGATGATGCAGAAAATATACTTTAAATGGCAAAACAACGTTTGCCGGGACAGCTATCTTTAATAAAAATATTCGAATCATAAGTATATTTCTATAATTTAAGACCGACAGTTCTCTGAAAAGAACAAATCATGAAATTCAAAATTAAAATAATTCCTTTGCTTTTGTTGAATTGAGATTATTACTCTAATATTTACGTATTTCTAAACTATTGGTTTTTTCAAATGTTTACACTTGAACTGGATTTTTAACTAGAATAAAACAATATTCTTGTTTATTACATTTTAAAGTCGAAAATACCGAGTGTTCTTTTAAAAGTTATTTTAAATATTAGTATTTTTGCTTAAAATATATTCTATACACTATTATATAAGACCCCTAAAAATATGAGCACGATAGAAAATAGCTAACATAAAAAAAACATCATATGAAATGCTCGGCGTTACCGACTATGAAAAGTTTGTTCTTCTGAAAGTACGTTCGGTGATAATTAGTACTCAGCAAAAATTTGCTTCGGTCTTTAGAGGACAAACACTGTAGGGAGCTAAGAATTGAATTGTAGGCTGACTGAGACCTATTTAGTTTTCACTTAACAATGATTTTGTACAAAAAGTGTACCTAAATAGTAAAATGAAATACCCTGTATGTACCCTTGAGCTCCTTGTGGATGGATACCGCCGAGGGAACGAACAATAAACGATGATTTTTCATAATTTTTTAAAGATCGAATAAAAAATACTATAAGTAGATTGTAAATTGTATGTACTTAATTGTGTCAAGATTTTTTCCGACAAAATAATATTATGTTACAACTTACAGATCATTGAAAGATGAAAATTTCGCTATCGCTTACCTTGATTCTGAATTTCCGGGAAACGGAAAACTTGTAGCTGACAATATCTATACCGTAGGTACTTAGAAGCGGAAAAAGTTTAATGAAACAACATCGATTTCGAGATTATATTATTTTGGAGGTATTTGAAAACTTGAAATTTTCAGCCGTGTTTTTGTCATAAAATTATTGCTTTTATTAGTGCTACTCAAAGCGAGGTTTTATGGTGTTCTAAACATTCTGACCATTATAATCTAAAGCCTTCCCAGATATACAAGCATGATTATAATACAGTAACAGGGGTGAAATGAAAAACTTTAGGCCTTGGACATACCGCGTTTATCACGATTCAAGAGAAATTCATGAGCATGGAAATAAGACTTTTTATACACTCAATAATACTTTTTTACGTTATTGTGAGTGACAACTGTTGGTACAAAAGTATTATTGTAGGTAGATAGTTGGATGGCAGACTTGCTTATCACGTTGTTGGGCTGCAATTTTCGAATTTGAATGACTAATTTAAATTTGTCCCTACACGCTTCGCAACGACGCCATATGAATCGACCCACATTGTTGACAAGTGTTTCTTCCCATAAATTATTATTGACCTATTCGAAAATTCGTGGAAATTGAACATGATAAATATGATCCGGGCTGATGATGATGCAGCAATAAACGCAATAAAGCCCTCTCCGTGGAGATATTCGTGGAAGTGCGGTGTCGGGGAGTGTCAACGCTCGCATCCCGACTCCCCAGAGAACGGGGCCAATAACATTACGATGTGCAGCCGAATGGCCCCGGATAGCCCCAAATATCCCCGGATAGCCTATAGAATGTAGTATCGATAAAGCCCATAGGTAGTCTTAATTATTAGACGCCGTCTAAAAACGATTGGCCTATGAATTGAATGTTCAGTAGGTATACCTTATTCTGATTTAAAGTTTGCTATCACAATTATCAGGGAAAGCAACATTGTTACAAAACTTACAAGATCTGTCTCTATCAATTATTATTTTTGATTTGATTTTATACTTACTAATTAATAATCAAGAAAGATTAATAGGTAACAGGTTATTTTTTAATTTCAAAATTTTTTTTATCTACCCATAAAAAGTTATTTTTATAATATTGAAACTTATCATCTTCCATAAACATGTTTTATACGGCTGCTCTTTTTACAAAGATATCCATTACAATATTTTAGTACAATTTGGTCTACATAAGAATAAACATTACGAGTTCGTCCGTCGAGCGCGACCGTCCACATGACCGCCTTTTTGCGTCCCCCGGCTTTCCACATTGTTTACGGATCAAATAATCGTTTGGGAAGATCCAGATTCGACGATACAATGTCTTATGTAAAAGTACTTTCATTTACGACGCTGCGATTAAGTAATATTCTGTCGGGGATCTCGACAAACACTAAGGACTTGAGCTCCTTTATATTATGTTTCACTTTACGTTTATTGTGTACATCTACGTAAGCTCCAGTCGTCTTTGCATAACATTACGAAATCGTCGAAATTACTTCTAAACATTGAAACGTTATGGTAATTGTTTCAGACGCAGATTACAGAAGAAAACGATTTTTCTAAATCACATGTGGCATCCCAGCTAGCGCCAGGATCGACAGACTGTCGATCAGGACGACACAAGAGATACAGTGGTGGGAATGTGTGGTGGGCCAAAGCCCGTACAAAAAAATATAAAAAAATTCCAGCTAGCGCCACAATCCTCTGGTTTCCACAGGTGTTTTCTCAGTGCGACGGTAGTCGGTACCAATAACAAATAGTACAGTAGAAATCTACAAACAAACTAACAACAGATGCGGTCTTAACCAGACCACTAGCTTAGACCATTTCGAAAAAAAAGTTAAATAGTAGGCTTCTAAGATCTTTGTGGCTACCACACATATTTTCACAATGTGTGTTCTCATTTTCTCAACCAAGTATGCGAGTCGATCGAAAGAGTCGTTTTCAAAAGCCAATGAATAAGGCAATTCGTTATTAATGTAGCAAGTCCTTCGGCGGTTTTGTACGGAGTTTGTCGAAGTAGCCGCAACTTGTAGGAGTATGTTCCGCTGCAAACATTCCCCGGAACATGAATATTCACTTTATGCTGTAACAAAACAAGCAGCAACTACGTCGAAAGTATGCGGTTACTGGTCACTTTATACGAGTACGCTTCAGGCTGATTGCTCGTACTGTCTGGAGTAGTCAGAAAGCGGTTCGGCAAGAAATTAGTTGAGTAGCACAATTTTTTAGCAAAAATAAAAATTTCTGTTGAACTTTTGTTGTTTTCCGAACGGAAAAGTTTATACAAATAGAAGCCATCTCCAAAACATATTATCATTATCAATGCAAAGTCAATCTTATCACTGATGTTGTTATTGATTTTTTTTTATGGAAGCTAGTAACATAAATTATTATTGATAAATTCCTGTCTTCCCGTCTGAGCATTGGCCGGATAATAAACTCAAATGATGTAATTTTAAGACTTCAAATAGAACTATAACTAGGAGACAGCCATTTGTAAAGTAAATGACTATATTATAGTGTATACTTAAGTAATCGACACGCGTGAGGGATATCAGAGTACATCAACTCCACATCTCTCATTAAGTGCAAAGAATCGTTTCAGCGTGATTATTTCCCGGCCCATTTTGGGCTAAATAACGACCCTCCCAGCCGTGCGATCCTGTGAGGGGAGCATATGCGAGAGCGTTTTAAATCTGCATTTAGTGTGGTGCTTAACGTCACTCGAATAAAGTACAATTTCTGTCCTCTGTTTTCCCGTTGTTCGATCGTTAAGATATTCTCAAAATGTCATGTTCGTGAAAGTGAAACGTTTATGTTACGAGTTTTTGTGTCGTTAACTAAGTCGTAACATTGATTTGGAAATGTCAAGGCTCATCTTCACGTTGAGCCACGTAGGATAGCCACGATTAGTTCCTGCTGTGTGTTGCTTAAAATCGACTTTAAGCAATTAAATATTGAAAGTATGTCGCTATAAAGGCTAGTTTTCGCCTCTTTTTCCTAATTTAAAGCAAGGAGAAGTGGAAAGGCCGACGTTTTCATTTAAAACGTTAGAATTTTCCACTGATTATAACAATTATGATAAAATCTTCCTCTTCAAAGTGAGCCTTCTTAAGTTATTATTAAAGTAATCATCTAGGAGTGCCATTAAATATTCTGTTAAGTAATAATTATTGTAATAGAAATTATTTGGAACGGCTCACGAATGGAGAAACAATTAATGTCCAATTACAGAATTTAAAAAACTTACACCTGATGATGATTTAATTCGAAACCGGTCGTGTAATTTGTTAAAATTGTTATAATTTCTTAAATATAGTGGAAAAAGTGCACGAAAATTGTGTTTCATTAGTGTTCTTAAATTCACGACCAAAAAATTACTTTATAGTTATAAACAATTGTTATCTATAAGAAAAAGAAATACTAAAATAAAGTTACGAATAAAACCAATTTATAAGAATTTAAAACCTGTGCTTAAATAATTATGTACCTTTGCTTAACCATTACCGCTTGACAAGTTTCATACAAAGTGTGTTAAACTTTTTGCTACAAACGAGCATAAAAGTGGAACATAAAGAAAACAAATTCTATTTTTAAACTGCGACCCGACACGCACGCATAATGGAAGTGTTTCATTTTCAAATACGATCGAACTTACTTTCAATTCTTAGAATTTAACAAAGTTAGTCTTAGAAAATATATAAATAATTTACTTTTCATATGGAAAGTAGTAGGTACTTAGAGCGACTTGAATAATTATACTGATTTATATAGCTACCAATGTATCTATCGATTATGATAAATACAGCGGTATAAAAGAAATTAACAACAAAGCAAAGAAAATTTAAAGTCAGACAATCTATAAATATTTCAATGCCCATTTCGTTCTGCCTGACGCAATATTTCCAAATTCTTGATTTTACACGTCGTCGAAAAGTTATGCAGTTCATGACTGAATTAGCCATGTCGATTTGAAACATATTAAAGTAAAACGCCAGAAAATTATTGGCACTTTTGGATAATATATTCAACCAAAAATGTAAAATTCCAATAATTAGGACGACTGCCAACAATCGGGTAGTTTACAGTACGTCCAGCCCTACCAGCAGCCGTGGGCGCGATGGGCGCGACCACCACGTAGTTATGGCGACCGCGTATCGTGCTTGAGCCCATTCCGCACAGCAATTTACCAATTTTCTTTTCAATTTCAACCGGGGCTCTAGTTTGAAAGTTCCCCATTGTAACCGACCTAACCGCGCCGTATAATTTCGCCGAAGTCTCGCTAATGCCAGCTAATAATAAACGTAATTTGACATTGTTTCCTTAAGTAATTCTTACTCCAATTTTATTACGAAATTCCCGAAGTTATTGAATCAGTTTTAGCTCGTTCGCAGAATTGTTTGCTCTCGGAATGACATAAATTAGTACATTAATTAATGTATTACAGTAACTATTTAGGAATTGATGATTTTGTAATAATTACTCCCACACGGTTTTAATGTCGTCAGCTAGTTTAATTGAAATCAGGGGTTACAATAATAATTATACTGCCCAGGTGTGAGCACACTACAGAAGGGCACGACCGAAACAACTGACAAAAGAACAGGCGCAGGACGGTCTTTCAACCTGCATGGACCATCTTTCTTGTCAGACAACTAGGCGATTTAGTTGCACTGATCAAACATGGAAACAATATTTTTCCAATGCTAGAATCGAACACACGACCTCCGATTCCAGAGCGGCGGAAACTACTGGACCATGGGGGCATTATTTTAAAGAAGAAAATTTTGCGATAAAGTTGCGACATGGACCAATCATACAGTTGCGACTTGCGAAGCGACGAGAAACTGTCCCCCAAAACTGAGTTTACAAGCCCATTAAGGATCGGCGGCACGTTTGCGATTGAATTGAAAGTATTTTTAAAGCCAGCGATTACACACGACTCTTACTAACTTTAATTTTAAAATTATCTAACTTTAATTAGTTTTGTTTATTCAATTTTATTTTTCATTAATTGTGCTTTGTGACCTTGAACTTTGATCAAAATCTTTGAATAAATTCAAAGTAATTGGAGGTTAAGCCAGGTCAGGAATCGATATCCATACTAATATTTCACAATAGGCGGCGGTCTCTTTCTGCGAAATTGTTATGACGCAGAAAGAGGCCGCGGAGCGGGACAGAGAGGACGATCTCTGCCGCTCCGCCGGCGTAGGACGGGAGTGCAGAGGCGACGCTATACGAACCTCCTAACTCTCGTCTAACGGGGCTCTTTTAAGTATATATAAAATATTATGTATGTTAGGTTTAAGGTATTTGTTATGGCCTTTGATGCCGAAATAAAGGCTTTAAATAAGGAAACAACTATTAGCTGTACCTATATTATAATATTTAAGTTCTCTAAAATTTTCAATGATGTACATTATTTTAATTGCAGCATGTAACATTTAAATCTTTTTACAGTTTTTAGAACAGACTGATGCTGCTAGAGGTATCACCACATATTTTTAAATAAAATATAATTAATACATTAATCATTATTTATTAAAGACGTTAAAACTTCTTGATAAAACCACATAGTAAATGCTGAGCGTAAGTCCATGTAAACCTAACTAAAATTTTTACATAATATTAGATAATAATATTACCGTCGTAGTTTCCCACGACGCGACGTCACATCGTGAAACGACGAAATTTTTGTGTCCCGGCCCTAAGCCCGCGATAAAAGCTATGCAAAAGCTTAAAATAATCGGCCAAGTGCGAGTCGGACTCGCGCACGAAGGGTTCCGTACCTACCATTAGAGAACAAAATTAGGTCATAAATTGTGTTTTTTGTATGGGAGCCCCCCTTAATTTTTTATTTTATTTTAATATTATTATTAAATATTAAATTACACATAATATAACTAGTGATTTTGTGAAAAATTCAAGTACCTACCTGTTGCCATTTTTTATATAGAGCAAAAAAGGCCAAAAAAATCATGTTTGTTGTATGGGAGCCCCCATTAAATTAATTTTATTTTGTTTTTATATTTGTTGTTATAGCGGCAACAGATATACATAATCTGTGAAAATTTCAACTCTCTAGCTATTACCGTTTTTGAGTTACAGCCTGGAGACTGACAGAGGGACAGACGGACAGACAATGAAGTCTTAGTAATAGAGTCCCATTTTTACCCTTTGGGTACGGAACCCTAAAAACGATATGCTACGGGCATGCTACGGCGCGTGCTCTACACCGCGGTGGTGCTACGAAGGCTACGAACCGGCCCGATACACCTCGAGCCGTGTAGCAGTGCGCACCATGATATTATAATCACCATAATATAATATCATTTTAAATATAATATCATTAGATATGACCTAATAAAATTGCACGGTTTGATGTTGTTTTAATTTTTTTATTAACATTTAAATCAATATAAATTAAAACTAATTCTGCAGATCAACCGTAAACAAAAATGAATCCAATTAATATTGTATCTAAAACTTTCATAATCGTCAAATGAGGATATAATTATTAAGATAATATTTTAAGTAGAAATGTAGCTATTACCTACTTCCGTTTATCTAACTTGCATCCTTGCTTAGTTTTAATGAGCTTAATCAATGTCTTCCTTAATTTCTAAATTCGGTTATAATTTATTTAGTATTTATTATTGAGTGTAACTCCAACAATCTTATAAATGTGACAGTCTGTCTGTCTGTCTGTCTGTTTTTTTTGTCTGTCTCTTTGTCTGTCTCTTACTTAATTCTTCATGCCTAAGCCGCTGAACCGATTTTGTTAAAATTTGGTATAGAGGTACCTTAAGTCCCGGTAAAGGACCATAGGACACTTTTTATCCTGGAAAAACGGTTTCCGCGAGATGGACGAATATTTGCGCAACGTTCCAAGCGTCATCTAGTATGTTAAAATTTAAATTGCTATTAAAGTACATGGGTGGGTTGCGTTTCCTTTTATTTGTTACTAGTTGATGCCCCGAACTCCATTGCGCCAAAATTTATATATATTTTATATATAAAAATATCGCGCGGGAACCGTACATTTTTCCGGGATGAAAGTCCTTTCCCGGGACTCAAAATATCTCCATGCCAAATTTCAGCAAAATCGGTTCAGCGGTTTGAGCGTGAACAGGTAACAGACAGACAGACGGACAGACAGACGCACTTCCTCATATTTTATAATATTAGTATGGATTCGCAGATTGTTATATTTTTAATTACATCACCGGATAAATGGCGATAATGGCGTAACAATCGGGCAGTGTCGCGTTGACTTTCCCACTAAATTAGCCACTTCCCAACTCCGGCGCATTCAACTAAATTGTGTAACTATAAGCTTCAACATCAAACGCTAAGCATCTCATTTGTTTTGTTTCTGGGCGCTCGGTGCTCGCTATAAAAAGGCGAGTTTGCGTTTTTTAATTTGAGAGTTCCGTAGTGTTTTAAGTTTGTGTGGTTTTAAAGTTACAAATTATTTCTGTAAGGTTTAACTTTTTAGAAATGGCACAGATGGCTATGAAAGTTTATGATTTTATGTTCAAACATGTTGTTTAGTAGGTAGCATTCCCGGTATTTTTTAGGAAATTTCGTGTGACATTCGTTAGGCCTGAGAATAGGTTTTTATCTACTTTTTTTAATTATTTCACGAACAATTTATAATACAACAAAACAACATTTACCAGGCTAGCTTATAGTATTTTTATATAGTTGTTTTTTTTTTAAATGTTTAATTTCCTCTTTAAAAACTACAGTTTTACTGAGAAAATCTTATAGAAGAAACAATGATATTCAAAATAAGAAACTAGACGATTTCTTTCCATCTACTCGTATCTTTGTCTTAAGATAGATGGAAATAAATCATCTAGTTTCTTGTTACATCTATGACGGCCTCGTCATAATAGATAGTTGGTTTTATAGTGTGGTGTCGGTAACCCAAAACTCGGATTTAACGCTAGGGAACCCGTAACCGTGGCGAAATCGAGCGTGTCGAGTGATCCTGCGATCGTCACACCTCGCCGCCGCGCGCCGCCCGTGAGACGACTAGACGAGATTCGATCGTGAGCACGACTGTAATATAGTTTAAATATCATACAGTAGAGTCACTTGAGACATATATACGGATTTGTCCTCCATATACAGAAAGGGACTCGTAGGCCGATCTGATTGGACTCTTGCACGGGAATGGGAAAACAGGCAAGAAAAGGGAAACCAGGCAAAATTTGTTGCTGAAGATCGGTTTGCAAGAGAAATACAATACCAAATTGGTTCTGTACTTGATGAAATCAAGTACAGAACCAATTTAGTATCATCTACCTCTGCATTAATATTGTATAATGTATTGTATTGTTTGTTTAAAGTAAAGTAATTCAGGTGAGTCCTTGAAAACAAACTTATTCAACACAGAGGCAAATTTTACGCACGTATAACACGATCTATTGTTTTGCTGCTTCAAACTATTTGCAAGAGTTCATCTTTAAAGTATGTCGCAACTCACACCTAAAGGGAGGGAAAGGGTTGATGAAGTCTAACATGGTGTGACAAGGAAGTTGGGGCGAAGGGTCCTAAGTCATAACGGGTCTCACAAAATATATGACCCCCGTGAGTAGGGGGGAGGGGTCTAAAGATAAAAAATCCTGTGTTGTACTTTATGGATGGTCCCAAATCACGGTCCGCCCGAGACTGTGCATCCAATTCGGATGCTAAGTGTAAAGACTGAATATAATTTATATTGTAACCGTATAAACCGTGCTAAGCCTCCACGGGAGTTATAGTTTTGAATATTTCATTACTCAGTTACGAACACGTATTAAAACTACTCACAAAGAGAGCTTTTAGGATGTATTATTTGGATTGACTTTTAAAAGCTGATGCCGTAGTTAACATAGAATTACTTTATGGAAAAATTCCTTACAAAACTATTATTTACCTTCATAAATATTCGAAGACGTAAGGGGATGAAGTGGGTGATTAACAATTTGAAATTTTACGTTTTTTTAAATAAATTATGGAGAACCGGAAAATTGATTTTAAGTAAAAAAATCGGTAGAAAAATAAAAAGGTAAAAAAAACAACAAGTAGTTTTGTATAAGTCATAAATGGTAAACCTTAATTTAACTTTCATTAAATCAACTGAAATATAAAAATAAATCAAAAAGCATTTAATTTCATAAAAATAAACCTTATTGCTGCTGCGGAACCCTCCATGGGCGAGTCCAACTCGCACTTGGCCGATTTTTTCCACCTATTTACGTCTTCATATATAATTCACTAGCTGTCCCGGCAAACGTTGTTTTGCCATTTAAAGTATTTCTACTTCATCAGTTGATACAAAATCTTACCCCCTCTTTATCCCCTAAGAGGGGTGGAGGGAAAAATTTTATACACCAGATGTTAAGTTGGAAAACACAGTAAATAATATGAAGTAAGTCCATTAAAGAAAAAAGTTTGATACAAAATCTGACCCCCTCTTTGGTCCCCTTAGAGGGGTGAGGGGGGTATTTTCATACACCAAAATATGTTGAGTTGGAAGAAGAAAAATATATCTGCGAAAGCCGTATGCAAATCGGATCGGTAGTATTCGTGTTAAAGAAAAAAGTTTGATACAAAATCTGACCTCTCTTTTGTCCCCTTAGAGGGGTGGGGGGAAAATTTTTACACACCAGATGTTAAGTTGGAAGAAGAAAAATATATTATATGTGAAAACTGCATTCAAATCGGATCATTAGTTTTCGTGTGATTGTGGAACAAGCATACAGACAGACAGACAAAAAACTAACCACATTTTGGCGTCTATAGCGATGTAGTGACACCCCTCACACACACACAAACACACACACACACAAACACACACACACACACATCCTATTAAAACGCCCTATAGATAATAATTATAGCAAAGATAGTTTTATAACAGTTAATCAGGGACTTCAATATGACAAAGAACAACTATTTGTGTTCACTGTACCATTTGTTTCCACGTCGGCTGTAATAATACAGTACTATAATTTCTCTTTGATATGTGCGTATTAACAATGATTACCTATTATGGTGACATTGATTAGCTTGTTCTAGAAAAAGCTGTAATAACACAGCGACGGACGAAACAGAGCAGAAACTCCCTTACCAGGGCACATAGCCATACAAAGCGGACTCCGTTAGAGCTGAGTGATGGATCGGACTCGGATTATTCACAGTTTTCGGCTGGCTCAAACTTAACTCCTACTCCTGCTTCGATAAAGGAGGGTCGGAGCTTTCCACGCGGCCAATACGCGGCGACGAACCAGCCTGTCAAAAGGAGCCGAGGGCGTCCCCCATAACGGGAAAGTATAATAACTCCCACACCGGTTTCGGTGACGGTGGCCGGTTTCATTGAAACCAGGCCAGTTACGCAGGAGTAATTTTATAGTACCCAAGTGTGTGCGCAGTACACAAGAGCACTCTCTATTCCTTTTACTCTAATAACCCAGTGGGACGGAAGACCGACACGTCTGACGAGAGATCAGGCGCAGGACCGACTTTTTACATGCCCATCCGACGCATGGATCATCTTTCTTGTCTGACAAGCAGTCACCCTAGCATACGCCAACGAGATATCTCGTGGATATCTCACTCTTGAGCGTAGTAATATTGTCGGTATCGATATATTATTATTATATATCTCTTTTTCGCTAACATGAGTACGTCAAGACTCGAGAGATAAATTTCTCGTTCGTATATTATAGTTCGTTAGTATATAGACAAAAATAGCACATAATTATAAAAAAAAAAATCTCTAATTTTGACGACAGACGTACGAGAAAAAATGTATGTCTTGTTAGGGTCATGAAGAGATAAGCCAGTTTACATCGAGAAAACGTGTAGACACAATTTTCTCGTTGGTGTATGCTAGCACGGCTGGTGATCAGCCTGCATTGTCCTAACCAAACTTGGAAATAACATGTTTCCAACGTGGGAATCGAACCCACGACTACGAGTTAAGAGCCACGCTCTTAACCACTGGACCACGGAGGCGTCACGGGAAAGTATGTTTGTATGGCGGCAGCAAAGCACCAGCTGCCGGACCTGCAAGGCGATTCACGATTCCCGTTCGACACGGATTCGGAAATTTTTCCGTGCGGCTATTGGTCAATGTCTAGCGTGGCGAGCGTTGATTGGATGTCGCGCGATGAAGTTCCCGAATCCGAGTCGAATGGCGCATTATGAATCAGGGCCCTGCCCCCCTAGCATACGCCAAGAGATATCTCGTGGATATCTCACTCTCGAGCGTAGTGATTTTGGAGCAAGAAAACCTGAAACCCCAGGCAGAGAAGAAAGTCGCGACAGCTCTGTCCAAAGCGCAGCGACAGGCAAAAGCGGCAGAGCACGAGCAGGTAGAACAAACTTACGATCGTAACACCAACACTCAAGGTCGAGAGTCTCCCGACCGCCACCAAATTGAGAATTACTATAATTGGTGAGCAAGGCTTGGAACTAATTATTTAAAAAATGGTCCATAGGCAGTTCCAATCTGAAGGGCACTTTTGCGAAGGCCTTTAAAGAAGGGAAGAAGAAGGTCGAGGAGTCGATCATGCTTATGGCTGCATTCGGAGACATTTCACATTTTAATGATTGTTATTTTAGTATAATTTAACGAGAGTTTCACATAAATTAATGGAGTTTATGTCAAAATATTCATGAATGTTAAGTAATAATGAAATGTCTCTGAGTGTAGCCTTTTACAACCGATGTGGGATACACCCAGATCGGTTGTCGATCACAAGTTGCCTAAGTACCCAATGCTTATTGTAGATCGTTTCACGGTGGAGCACACGCGTGTGACGTCACGACGTACAACATAAATCACTCATTAGTTAATGGCGTTCGAGCGACTGCCTTTCTAATGATAATTTAATGTCTCTTAGTTCATAATTTCGCCTACTAATCAAAGTTCGCAGCGCCAAACAATTTCGTGGAACCGCGCGAAACTTTGCAAGCGCTTTTTGTTTGAGGGGTGATTCTCGCAAACGACGACCATAATAATATTACTATTAAGGTAAGTATTGACAAAGCGTCTCGACAAATTACGTACAGAATAAAATTATTGTTTCAGCTCTGTACCTTGATTCTTCTATTTTAATAACATTGTGAGACCGCACAAAAACTACACTGCAAGGGACGCGACACTTCATTTTCCATATTTTAAACTACAGAGTACAGTTAGTGCCATTGCTGCGTAGTGCAATTTAGCTCATACAATGTCATGTTAAGGTACTCCCTCACCGAGAGCATTCACTTGTAATGTAACGTTACAAAGTCGAGCATTACATCAGTAAGGGAGAAAAAGCCGAGCATTACAATGCGCACCTTGTAATGATACAGTGTGTAATATCTTGATACAACTTGTAACATCAACTAGCTATGGAATGCTCAAAGTCAAATCTTACATTACACGCGAATGCAGATGCTCATCAGTCAGAGAGGTAGTATTGTAATGTAATGCTCAAAGTCAAATCTTTAATGTTACATTACACGTGAATGCTCGTCGGTCAGGGAGGTATTTTTGTAATGTAATACTCAAAAACGAATCTATAATTTTACATTACAAGTGAATGCTCGCGGTGAGACTCGTGGCGCGTCGCGTCGCTCAGTTGCAGTGTAGTTACGAGCTCTGACTAATAAAATCTCCAGAATCAGTTAGTTTGAGTTTTTTTTTTATTTTATAATTATATATATCAGGACGGAGTCAAAGTTTTATTAATATTAAGTTTTTATAGCAGAATGAGGATGCTTGTAAAAAGTGCATTTGTTATTATTTGTTATAATGCTTTCTATGATTTTAATGTAAAGAGAACCGACAAATTGAATTAAATGAAGGAAAATGCTGCCGTAAAATTTATCGGAAATGCGCTTTGGTTGTCTACTGATACTGACTGAAAATAAATAGTAGGTCTTATAAAAATGGCAAGGTTTCCTAAGAAAGGTCACTTATCTCTTTATATGTAAAAATATTTGTGATAATAATAGAGTATTCGGAAAATATTCATCTAAAAAGCAGGCATCCTCCACGAATTGTGTTATGTAAAATGTGTATGCATAAGAATGTTTGATAGGTTTACACCATAACATAATACATCTACAGGATGTAACAAAAGTATGACAATACTTTAAGGTGCGTAACCTTGTAGGAAACTCAGTGTCCCATTAAACTCTGAAAAGTAGTAGCGCTGAAATTTATATCTCGCCTGTTAGTGAAACAGCGAGACATACTGTGCAGGCATTTCGCAAATTTTATGCTCATTTTAGTGGAGACAATAGGGAGGTGTGTCTCCCGGCCGCTCTCGAACGGGTTTTAATACGGCGACAGTAATAGATTGCTTTTGCATCGCCCCTGACTGCAGGAAGTGGGTCAAGGAAGTGAACTCCACTTAGAAAAATAAACAAAAGAAACCACGGAGCTGGGGCTCCATTATTTTCTTGCGGGAAGAGGCATTTACATTTGAAACTGGCAATCTCTAACTTGATATAGTGATGCTGTTAGCGGGAAACTATGGGTAACCTTTAACAAACATATCAATTTAATATTTTCTGGTAAACTGCTCTAACTCGAATTACGCAAAAGCTCTCTTATCTCACATACTCTTACAATATAAGCTGATGTGGCGACTCACCGACACGATTGGTAAAAAATCAAGAGTAGAAGCAAATTCGCACATGCCCATCCGATGCACGGATCATATTATCCCTTGTCATAATATTATTAAGATCAGCCGGTACAGTCCCACACTTGAATACAGAAATTTTTCTTTGTTCCAACGGCCGAATGGAACCTTCGACTAATTAGAGACTCAAGCTGGACCACTGGACCTCGAAGATAATAAAATATTATGATTATAATAATAGATGATGTACGTGCAATAACGCCGATAAAATGAAACTATAAAAAGTTTTCGGCAATTACGAGCGAAGTTCGCACCTAAATGTTCTTTGGTAGTGGGAGAATATTTTTCTAAGTCCTAACTTCGTACATACATCAACTTTAATGCTGAATATACTTTACAAGTATAATACGTGCTTTTTGTTTTCTTTGAACATTATGTTCATATTTTGTGTGTTTAATTTTTTCTGACATTATGTAGCTTTATATTATAAATTTACGCTTGTTGCTGATACGCAGGTATATTTTGTTTGATCACTGTTTCACTTTTTCACAATTATTTTTAATGTTATTAAGCTTTAAATACATGCTTAGAATATAAGCACTCAATACTTATTAAATGTAAAACTAATCTAGGTTAACCTCTTTACAGAGTATTTCAGTCTAGAAAATTCCATCTTTCATCTTATCCGCTTGAAATAATTGAAGAATTTAGATGTTGACAGAGTTGTACTCTCACAAATTGCATTTAAATTCTAGACAATTTAAATTCTAGAATAACATTTAGATTAAATGAAATTGTCTTGATTGAGCATGAAAATTGGCATACAGTACTATCAGAGACGTTGATTCCTATGCAGATGGGGGACCTACGTAGTTTAGTCGCGTTACGTCAAACCCAGCCGGCAGATCACAATTAACATTGAATTGATATGATCCGACAAAATGACGTTGGTCTGCTATCTGCCTATGAATCTTTGTACATTTGTGAGAAAAAAGACCGCGATCATCAAACCTGTTGTTGTAATTTTAATTAAAAAATAAGCTTAATTTAAAGTGTATTTTGTATTGTAATCCTATAAACCGCCTACTATTTTATTCAACTGTGGTGCGGCGCGCGTTGATCAAATTAACAATTTCAAATTATTGGATTTCGGAGTTAGTCGCGAGCTGACCGCATATTATTGAATTAAATAATAAATATGTCAACTTTATACTGCAGTCAACTCACAGCTAGGACAATAAAATATTTCAGTTGTATGCGCCAGCAGATTAGGTGAAGAAGAAAGATAAAGTGGTTTCGTTTTTATCCTGTTGTGGCGGTACCTACAATTCGCCTAACATTCACGGGGGCTCCGGCCTGACCGAGCATAACACCTCGCTCGGTCGGAAGATCTTCCTTTGGGCCTCCACACATTATTCCCACATTGGTGACCCTCGACAGAACACGCCTCCTTCATCATCATCACTCTCCGCCCCTCCGCACCGCGCGCGCCAGCCAGCATCGCCTCATCGGGTACATCGTCCACTAGCCGTAATGTACCGCGGCCTGGGCGACTCCGCATCGGCATCATCGGGCTTTCTCACTACACCGACCGGTCAGCAAGCAGAGCACATCTCTCCTGGTCAGCATCGGCCCCACACGGCAGCTTATCCGACTCACTGGATCCCATGCAGCAGCTTACGGTTCCGACTCACTGGGACTCACTGCAACAGTTCCGACTCACTGGAAGTCACTGGCACTGGCGACTCGAGCGACAAGACTTCAAGATTCGACCTCCGGTCTTCGGGAGGGAGTGATGTGGCGGTACCCACAATTCACCTAACATTCCTGCATCGCGCTATCGAAGTTTTCTGAGCGCGTCAGTATATATACGACAGCTGAAATGTATCACGGGGCTCCGGCCTGACCGAGCATACCACCTCGCTCGGTCGGAAGATCTTCCTTTGGGCCTCCACACTTTATCACCAGACTTTTTTTTTTTATTATAATAATTAGGGTCGTCTATGGGCTAGTAGCCCATATCCTTTATTTGTGTCATTGTCATAATATGGTCGCGTACCAAGATTACATTTTCTCTTAATCTACTGTAAGTCCATCACGCCTTGGACCTTTTAAAATTATACATTGTTATACTATTGATATTATTGTATATTATATTATGCTTATATCACCACACTGTTTAAATGATATCCACCTACTAATAAGTAATAAAGATAATAAAGCAGTGTAAATCTATTCAATGTCTGTTGTTTTTATTTGTCATATAAACTTTCCAACGACAGACGAACGAGGACATGTTGATGTTATATTCTCTGTGTGAATATTTTAAATATTGGTAAGGGCCTTGGTATAGGATATTCCAACACTAATTTCAAAATAAGTTTTCATTTTTAGAATATGTAACAGAAACTAGAATAATCCATTTAACTCTAAATACGAAAATACATTTCCAGATTTACCTAAGGGAAGTGTGGAGCATATTGACAATTGAGTTAGCGAGTTAGTCAGAGAGAATAAGGTCGCCATATAACTGTTACTATATAAACTATTTCTCTGTCGTTACTATTACTATTTTGCTGTCGATGTATTATTGCCCTTTATGTATATGCCTTTTTTCGAATCGAGATCTTTAATGTGATGTCATAATAAAGGGATTTATATTAAATTTACTTCCATTTTATTATTTTAAAAGTGTCCATCCTTCCCACTCTTGTGTCACTAAAAACTTCGGGGTCTGAGAAAGAACATATTTGAATTTTTACACCGGCGTGACGCGGACACAGCTACGATACGGTTTTTGTCGACGCATAGTTTATTATACGCGGTTTTACATCTGTAAGTGTTTTGCTGTGATATCATTGCTGTACGTTTAAAATTCATAACCAACTGCGCTAGAAGGTTTTTAAAGTGTGTATGTTTAATTGTTTTGCACGCTCTGCAGCCTGAACGACATGGTAGAATTTAGCTTGAGAGGAATAGTTAGATTCTGAATGTTTACTGTGAGAGAGACATTTTTTTTTTGTTTGTTACGCAGTGACCCGTTTTCTCGTTTTTGTGAAAAAACCGCCTCTCAACGCTCGTAATCGCTTGTATTAGTCCATCATGCGCCATCTTCTTGGTTTTTTTTTTAATGGAAGGCAGGTCGCTGAAGCCCTGACGTCACTGCGATCCATAGGGATCTATTGTGACTCCTTCGCATTAGAGTATCATCCCCAGCCCAATACTGCTCATACCTTGAACACTCCAAGGCACTAATCCCTGGCTTCAACAAGAAACTATCAGAATTAGTGCTCACCTTGGGTAGGAACCAATTAAGAATTCTTACCAGAAGCCTAACTGGGCACTGCAAGCTCAACAAACACCTAAACAGAATGGGTATTTGTAGCATAACGACTTGCAGATTCTGTGAGGAGGAGGATGAGACACCTATTCACCTTCTCCTCAACTGTCCTGCTCTACTACAGAGCAGGAACAGGCATCTTGGTCGCCACGAATACTCATCCACAGAGGAAATTCGTGGCACCAACCCCAACCACATCTTCTTGGTTACAATAATAAACAGACTACAGTGTACACATGTGAAGTTACATAATGCATCATCAATAATGCGGACTGATTCTGTGCAGTCACTAGATAATAGGCTCAATCAATGTTATTAGCGTGATTAAGTTGTGCTTATCCACCTTTGAGTTAATATAACGCCGATCAGGGCCTTATTCACATACCTCGAATGTCCCTTCCACCGCAATCTCTCTCACTCGTGACGAACCACCCTACTTTATCTAATCTCTAATACAGGTGCCAATTTTTTTCAGGGTTTAGGTATCATTATGAGAGTCCATTTAACAAAAAAAATTAGGTGTTTTTTTTTCAATGACATATTTTATCCCATTTAAAATCGTTGCAGAACGTTCATTTGCGGCGGTGGCTGGGTATGAGCGGGAGTGACGGGGGGAGGCGCGCGCGCGGGAGTACGTCACGCGCGGGCGACGCGTAGTGTCCAATAATTGTTTCTAGTGTTTTCAGAATAACTTTCGGAAGCTATATTTCTTAACATTTTAGTACTGAGTGATTATAAAAGAAAAAATATGTGTATTTTTATTTTGAACAAGGATCAATATATCAAAATTTGGCAGGAATGTATAATTGCACCCTGTATATAAAATTCTCGTGTCACGGTGTGCGTGGTTGAACTCCTCTGAAACGGCTCGACTGATTTTCGTGAATCTTAGCGAGCATATCGGCTAGGGTGGAGAATGGGACAACATCTACTATTATATTGATAAGTGCATTTGTTGAATAAATAATAGTAAATTATTACAGCTCGAGACTGACGGTGACCATAGTTTGTGCGACGAGATAGCGATGGATATTGCCATGGTGACATACTTATTTATAGTCACTTCAATAAAATAATATGGGTAAAATACTTTATATGGCAAAACAACGTTTGCTGGGACAGCTAGTTAATACTATATTAATAAGTTCACCTTCGCGTATATCAATTGGATGTAAAAGCGTATGTATGCGACGGTAACCAAAATAAGAATATCATAGAAAGTTTTATATTTTATATCACGTTTTGTGTCTTAAATCGCCGTTCGGACTATTAGTTTTGGTGGGATTTTCATATTTAATAATAATCACAAGGCTCCGAAAAACCGCCCTCTTTAAATTTAATCGAACACGCAAAATCCTATTTCCGGCTTTTTCCGGACACCTGAAAACGCGATCGAAATAACATTCTAAGTACGAGAATCAGTCCCAGTTCCCACTTCCCAGCACATTGATTTACGTCGCTCAGACGTAATAAGACGCCATGCCGCAGCTGGACCTCAAAGCGATCATGTCAGGTCCATTACCGACCACAATTTAGTTAACTGTGCCACAAACAGAACAGTCACTGTTTGTGCCTATACGTTCTAGCCTATATCTGAAGGGTGACTTACTTTATATAAAATACTATCGTTATGTACGGTTCCCGCGCAATAAACGAATTTTGGCGCAATGGAGTTGCGGGTGTCTTAGTCATGTAATATTTACGAGTAAACAGGGTGTAAAAAAACAAAGTGATAAATGATAATTTTGGGTGTCTCTTATATAAAGTTTGCTGTAAAAGACCTTTTTTGTCATTTGTATATGTATGGGCAAGCGTCTCAACTCTCATTATCATGATTTAAAAAATGTAAGAAGTTACTCTTTCACTGCTTTCAAAGTTAAAGAAGTTACTCTTTCACTGCTGCTACTTTCACAATAGATCTAGCTTGGTTCTTAAATTTAAAAACTGCTCATTTGTAGGGTCAATTTATTCGAGCGCAGAGTTAAAGCGTATCGAAGCAAGTAACCAAAAACTGACCATAACAATATTCAACCTTAATTACTCTAGATGAAGAAATAATGGCATCTGATGCACTCATTTTAATTTAAATCGACACATTTTTCAAACAATATACGCGAGATGGCTACTAATCTTAATGAGTCCTCATCAGTATTAGATAACTCGGATAAGAAGCGCGCCATTTTCCGGAAATGCGTTTTTCCACGTTAGTGACGTCATTGCCGATATATTTTCCTTTTACGACGATCATAATTCAGTAATATGTACTCGGAATTTCATCAAGATACAAATAAAATAAGGCTTCAGCATCCTATGTGGACGATTTATTTTTAGTATTTTCCCAGCGCGGCGTAGGTAGGATCTTTAAAATATACGGACAATGGTTTTCCGTCAACATAGTTATACATTTACACACATGAATTACTAATAGACATCATGTTTAAAAGAATAAAACGGCATAATATTAAATATACAAAAATTATAAAATATTATTTCATCCAGTCCTTTGGTCGCGGAATTTTATATATGAAACCCATAATTATTCTAACAGTATATCAGTTTTAAACTGAAAGTCGATAAGTATTAAATATATCCTCAGACATAATAGTTTCTGCTAAGAGGCTTAGCCGTCCTCGATAAAAATGAAAGTCTCGACTCTAGAGCTGAATCAATGCAATGAGATTCTTTCCTTTAAGAATTCAAATTCAAATTCAAATTCAAATTCTTTATTAATCATTCAATAATATACAATAGTATAAAAGCAAGGTAGCGTATTGTCTGCAAACGTAACGAGCTATTGCAACTATTAAATTACCGTGTAAGCTAAGTAGCAGACTTATGTAAGAAATGAGAATATTAAGTAATCATGATGGACGCCAAAGATTTTGAGAACGATTGGTGAAATGGGAGAGAGCAATTGACGCATAAAATTAAAACAAAAAACTTACAGTAGCTACCAATAACTAGTCACCGTCTGATCGAAATCTACCAATAGCACGAGTCAGAATAACTCAAATAGTGCGTTTAGTAAAAAAATATATTTTCTAGTTAGATATTGTACCCAACAGAACTCAGTAATATTCAATTATATTAACTATGTGTACACAGAAGGCATACCATCAAAACGTGCATTCAGAACCACATCGCAGTAACGAATTCTCGGTGTTGAATTTTGAAAATCAGTCAAAAGATCGGCCAGCTACATCTCCGGCCATGTAGGTCATTAGATTACAACCCGCGCCGCACGCTGCGAGCCCAATAAAACCCCCCAATCATATTTCACCAAAAGCATTTCATTGGAACGACGAACTGGTGATGTTTTTCCATTTGTCCTCGTAAAACTGCCTATGTTTTCGAGTTCGAATTAATCCCTGATAAAGGTTACGAGAATGTAAACTTGTTGGGACATGGTAGCTTTGGCCAAAAATACATACGACGTTCTACCAGAGACATTAAATCATAAGCAGATGGCTAACCGAACCTGCGTTATCATTTGGGTGCATTATTTATAATGTAAGCTCGCTTACGTAAGTCACGACAGTCTTGAGACAGATTATATATTAAGTACTAGATGTTAAGCGCGGCTTCGCCCGCGTAATTTAGGAATTTCACGGTAAACGTACATTTTTCCGCAAAAAATAGTCAATGTCCCTTCACGTGGTGTATTTTTTATATTATGTGGCAAAAAACATAAAAATTGCTCCAGTATAAGTTCTTACGATAATAAGCAAATAGCAATTTTATTTAATTTACCCCGTTTTTTCCACATTTATCTCTGTTTCTTCAGCTTTACAATATTAAGTATAGATTATTGTACGTTAAACTAATTATTTGGTTCTGTGTAATGCTTTAGATGTCGGAAACGTTAAGATTGTATTCTACCAATTATTATGACCAAATAATAATAACAAATTACATAAGATTTGATATCAATTTTACTATGAACTAAACAGGGCACAATCCTGAATCGCGCCATCGAAGTTTGTCTGATAGGAAGAGGTTCTAAGAGGAGTTGTTAATGTCTGAAAGATAACTCCTCGCTCGTTTGGAAGCTCTTCCTTTAAGGCGGACTTGCGTAGATCTGGGTTAAAGTTAACTCTGAGTTAAACATCATGTCATCTGTATCGCTCACTTGGTGAGTGATACAGATGACGTGATGTTTAACTCAGAGTTAACTTTAACTCAGATATCTGCGCAAGTGGACTTAGAGGTCCCAAGCATATTCCCACAATTTATATGACCATACATTTGCCGGTATGCTAGTAATAAATCTATAAAATATAGCCCTTAAACGACGAAATAACGATTGCTCATTGATCATCCGGCGTACCTTGTTCATTTGGGCCAAAAAGCCATTTGGCGGTAATCTCGGTCGGCAATCTCTCGCATAACATTACGACCGCTTCCGTCAGCCGTATAACCAAGTGGCTGAATATCACAATGTATATTAGCCGTGTTATGACCATGGTAAATATGAAACGACTGCGGTTTGGTATAAAAATGCTGTAACTCGGCTTTGAACATTTGGTATATTGCAAAAGCTTCGTTTTAGGGTTCCGTACCCAAAGAGTAAAAACGGGACCCTATTCTCTGTCTGTCTGTCTCCAGACTGTATCTCAAGAACCACCATAGCTAGACTTCTGAAATTTTTACTGATTGTGTATTTCTGGTGCCGTTATAACAACAAATACTTACTAAAAACAAAATAAAAGAGGCTCGACTCCGACAAACGTATTTTTTGCTCGTAATCCAGTATCGTGCCGTCTCCTTGAACTCTGAGCTGAACAGCTGTTGGCTGGGATACTCCCTCTTGACCTCAGAATACTCGAAGCATCGAGGCTTTATGAGGCCAAGAAGGGAGTACCACACCCGGCGCTAAAAGACAGGGAGGTGAAGCGAATAGCTCCTGCGATTGAGGACCCACATCCGGCAGAGCAGGTAGAGCTGAGGTTCGGGTTGGTAGATGAGGACTCATATGCAGACGTGGTTGACAGCCACATCCATAGAATCTATATGGATGGCAGCAAGACTGAGGGTCGAGTCGGAGCCGCACTCTCCGTATGGAACGGTGAGGCCGAGGCAAAAGCCGTCAAGCTTGCATTGCCGCCGTATTGCACCGTCTACCAAGCCGAACTTCTCGCGCTCCAAAGAGCAGTAAATATAGCTTGCAAGAGTGGACTGGCGAAGGTCGGAATCCTCAGCGATTCCAGGTCGGCTCTCCAGGCTGTCACTCTTAGTTCCCCTCATCCCCTGGCAGTGCAAACAAGGGCGGCCCTCCGAAAAGCTGCATCGCAGAGGCGGGAGGTCTCCTTGTTCTGGATCAAAGCGCACGCAGGGTTGAGAGGGAGTGAGAGAGTTGACGAATTAGCCAAAGAGGCCGCGCTGGGATTGAAGAGGAAACCCGACTACGATCTATGTCCTGTTTCATTCGTCAAGCGTATTTTAAGAGAGAATACGGTTGAGGAATGGGACAGGAGATACGAAATGGGAGAGACGGCCGGAGTTACGAAACTCTTGTTCCCAAGCGCTGCTGCTTTATTTAATTTTATTTTATTGTTCTATATAATATCTTGACATCTAAATTTGAAATTTTAATCTTGTAACTGAATATTATTGAATGTTATTATTATTTTGGAATTTTAATTGTGAGTATATAAAAATGGAACATTTAAATTGGAAATCTATCTTATTGCTTATATTATTATAAGGAAATGTAAGACAAAGGAATCACTTGTACTGATGAAAATGTAAATAAGACAAGTAACGTACTACATGTATAAAATCTGACAAAATGATTGTATCATCGAAAATTATTGTAAAACTGAAATGTAAAGAACACAAAGAAATAAAAAAGAGAAAAGAAATAAAAAGATGAAAAGAAATAAAAGAACACAAACAGACCTAATTATGTTAGGGGAAGGAATATTAAAAAAAAAACAGGAAGAGAGACAGACAGACGGACAAACAGACACACTTTCGCATTTATAATAATAACAGTATGAATAGCACTCTTGTATCAATAAGCGACGATAAATATTGATGGCCCAAATACTTGAACGTCGTTATGTTTCCAGCGGCGCACTGAAATAGTACGTGTAAACAGGAAGCGAGCGCTGCAACACAAAGAAAATCTGGATATCGCTTACGAAACAAGCGCTCTCCAACGCTCAAAGTTCGCCGTTCAAGTATCGATACTTTTGCAGCAAATCAGCTTAAAGCCATCCCCCGAGCAAACAACCTTGACCATACATTTGACGCTATGCCGAGATCGCACAAAAATCCTATTTGTTTACTTATCTTAGTACAAAATTGGAAGATATCGCTTACGAAACAAGCGCTCTCCAACGCTCAAAGTTCGCCGTTCGAGTATCGATACTTTTGCAGCAAATCAGCTTAAAGCCATCCCCCGAGCAAACGACCTTGACCATGCATTTGACGCTATGCCGAGATCGCACAAAAATCCTATTTGTTTACTTATCTTAGTTCAAAATTGGAAGATATCGCTTACGAAACAAGCGCTCTCCAACGCTCAAAGTTCGCCGTTCGAGTATCGATACTTTTGCAGAAAATCAGCTTAAAGCCATCCCCCGAGCAAACGACCTTGACCATAAATTTGACGCTATGCCGAGATCGCACAAAAATCCTATTTGTTTACTTATCTTAGTTCAAAATTGATCTAAAAAAATTCTAACTTGGAATATGTAGTTAATGAAATTGTCTTATCTATTGTCGTGTGTTTCAAATATACGTAATTTGTAAATTAAATACGGTAAATTACGGCATCTCCGTAGGAGGAGCGCCTTAAATAAAATGCTTCAGTGTTGACAACTGATGATGAGCATGGTCGGTCTTGGTATAGTTGTTCACCTAACCAAGGCCTTTTTTACATAAGTGTTAGTTGCCACACAAAAGTTTTAAAAAGTTTCTTTTTCAGAGCTGCTACTTTCACAGTGACAGATTGATGACCTCTATGGCTCAGTGGTGAGCGTGTTGGTAGCTCAAGCCGGGGGTCGCGGGTTCGAATCCCGCCGACGGAACAAAAAGTTTTCAATGTTCCCGGGTCTGGATGTGTATTAAATATATGTATGATATAATAAAAATCTTAAATATATGTATAGTATAAAAGTATTAAATATATTTCCGTTGTCTGGTACCTGTAACACAAGTCCTTTAGATACTTAGCACGGGACCAGACTGACGTGGTGTGAAGCGTCCATAGATATTATTATATATTTTTACAGTGAACGCTATCTAAGGGACACATACATATTCTAAAGTATTATCACATAGTTTTGTTACTCCCTGTACATACATACTCTCGAAAACATAACCCACGTTTCAGCGGAGTCGGGTAAAAGGAGAGACTGATACGCCGTGACAACATCCGGCAGAACCCCCTCTGGGCGGTAATTGCCGACGAATTTTATCGGCTGGCCTCAACCGAGTTATCGTCTCATCGAATCGGCTGTGTAATCACGCGCAAAATTACTACCGCCTCGCAAATTCGCTATATCGATATATTTTACGACGGAGCAAGCACAGACGAGAATTTTGTTATAGGGCATATTGTAGAAGTAGAGGTAAAAAGACTCGAAGAAAGAAGCTATAGTATGAAATGTTCTAGTGGTCAATAGATATTTGACTGGAAACCGTGTCCTAGATTATAAAAAAGATACAAAGCATTCGTAATAATTATTATCAGACGCATCCAGATTAAATGTGCCTATAACCGATATTATAGGAGTGTGTAATTACCATACCGTATGTAAAGATAAGCATAAGCGAGAAGCGATCCATTCAAAGCCTGTCTTTCAGATTGTTCGGATTGTGTGAGCTGTTATCTGTCGCATGGGTTAGACGAAACGCGACTAAATTACATAGGTCTGCCTATGAATCAACTTCAGCTCTGATACACACCGTACGAGCGTACGGACATAAAAGTACGCTCGTAAGGCCAGACGTGTTGACCTACTCAGTACTCAGTGCTCATTCCTCTGGACTAGGCCGACCGGATCCGGCCGGATTGATGAAAATCCGGCCCGGATTGAAAATGACGCCCAAATGCTGCAATCCCTAGACTTATCCTTTAATACCTAATACTTGCAATGTTAGTTTTTCGATTCAAAGAACGTTGTTATTTTTTTTTTATTAGTCTATGCAAATGAAAGTCCGTGTTTCACCACAAACTCATGAGGCTCTAGCGTGGGACTAGAAATTATTCGAAAGCCTCCACCTATCCCTATGGACCTTTCAATTCTCCACCTACCTACGCCTACTAAAATATGCACGTGTCTACTTGTTACAAGTTTAATATTTACTGGTATTTTAATACACAGCTACAACTTTTATACTTAGGGCCTGTTTCACCACTTCCTGATAAGTGCCGAATAGGCTATCCACCAATTAACTTGACAGATCGAGTATGGAGAATCTGTCAAAAAAGTTATGAATAGCCTATATTCGGCACTTTATCAGGAAGTGGTAAAAGTGGTAAAACAACTGTTTTAGTATCCCCCTTACTTACGTAGTAAGTATAGTAACCAACAATTTGGTATTATATGTGCTCTCACCATCCTTCTAGATGTCAAATCACGTTTTGAAAGTATTGTACAAGGCAAGATTTTTAGAAGGTTTTTATGTATTTATATTTCGTTACTGTATCAGGTAAGACGAAACTTCAATATTTTTTGAAGTCTGTATACCTACGCATTACACGGCATAGAATTTTTCAATTGTATAAGAGCACTGACTTGGACACGGTATTAAAATAAACAGACTTATTTTAAAACTTTCAACAAAATACCAATAGTCGATATTTAGATAGAAGGTGGAAATTTGTCCGCCAAGTAGTTTGGGGCACAGCTGCGCTCGTGTTTTGCATAGCTCCCACAGTGGGAACGCCGGGAGTTGGGTCCAACTTCGTACCGGCCGGCGCACATCCTAGACGAGGCTCATAACGGACATTTAAATGTGAAGGAGATTAAATAAATATAAAATATGAGAACTGTATGGTGTAAACTGTAAAGTATCCTATATTATAGAGTTTGAGTATAATATAGGATGTATAGTTTTGGCTTTACACTCGTATTTCAATAGTTACACGTATATTAATTCTACTATATCAGTTATTTTCCAATGGAAAATAATCTCTATTAATGTTTATTATTTGTACAAATTATTTTATGCGTAATTCAGACCTTTATTTTTTTTGATGCGCAAGGGAAACCCTTTATGGGTGCCCTAACCTAACCATTTACAATATTATTTGCATAATAATATCAAATCACACAGAGCAGAAATCTAATATCATACAATATACATTTTTGTGATATTAAAGTGCTCAAAGTTGAAATTATAAAGATCTGTCGCCGAGCTGAGTCCATCCTCAGTTTCAATCGTTCTCGAGACAATCGCCTCAATTTTTCTGCTTCAGTCTCGAAATATAAACGACGAGAGTTTTTCGATTTCTTTCATTACGACCGAAAGAAATCTCACTTTAAAAGCGGCACGTAAATTAATAAGCCTCTTACTATAAAGCGAAGAAACTCGAGACACTCAATTGAGAAAAAAATATGCACTTTTAATTTGTCGAGAAAGCGGATTCATTAAATTTGTTCTTTGAATTAAGTGTGTGATTGGCATCGGACCAACGGAGACGGAAATAAGAGCATCGGACGATTCAATTAGTCCGTCCGATAGTGCCAAGTCGTGAGCGCCGCCACCGACGGGAGTGCCGACAATTAGGACGCGACAATTATTACTTATCATACGAGGTATACGCCAGCGACAAATACATTAATTTAAAATATTATTAAAAAGCATACAATACTTCGCTATTCAGCATTAATCAGGAAAATCAGCCCGAGACGAAATAAATCTGTATTAGACGAGATGAACAATTACATAATTCTGGCAAACGTTACTCCGCCATTCAGTGCGGACAAAACGTCCTAACATTAAGAAAAATTGAAATCATTACCCAGATACAGGACCGCGCATTGTGCTCGACACAATCGCGGCCGCTATTGTTGCTCAAACATTTTATTATTATAAGCAAAAATCTTACTCGAAAAGAAAGCGCAAAGCCACGCGTAACGGCGGCCAGGTAAATAAATTCATTACATTATAAAATCTCGGCCGGGACGGGACAATTGTATTTGTTAAAACGCTCTAGAGGAGAACGGTGCGACACACCATTTATTTCTGCTACTTGTTTTTGGACGTCTTTGCATACATTTTGACCGACGTCATCGTTCAGAGCGAATATTTCAATCGCTATAAATGAATATAGCGAATTATTTGATCCACTTCAGCTCAAATGATATAAATATCTGATATTTTATTCTACCACCCGTCATAGTTTTCATAAATAGGGATCTGCATACGTACAGCTGTGCTGTCGACGTAACGCTTGTCGCTTTAAAACTATTTACAAGCTTCAGCCATTATCATAGTTACTCCATTTAGACCTAAGCGTGAACAAAAATATACTTAGTAGCAAACTGTAATGCCACCATTAAAGACATAAAAAATACAGTATACAAATTGACTCCAAAGGTTAAATACATCTGCACAAAACAGAGTGAATATTTTAGAACACCAACCCTTCCTTTTAGATTCGAAGTCGGGTGAATTCTCCTGCGGTTAATGTGTTATATTTGTCGTCATTCACAGTTCGAGCCTGTCCCACGGTGGCACAGTGTGGGCGTCAGACGCCTCTAATAAATTCCTCTGTCGCACCGCTTACATTCATGTGTATCATTCAAGAAATTTAAATATTCTTTACGATAATGTTCGAAAAAACATGAGTAACAATATTGAACGCTCCTTTATATGCACAATTTATGCCTAATTGTTACAATATACGTTTATGATGCTATGAAATATCTAATTTTATTGTAAATTATACGCTTTAGGTAAGGAATATCTAAATTCATGCATGATGCTTCTTTAATGTAGAATTCAAGCACAGACTTTTATAAAAATTAGATTAAAAAATGCTGATAAATAATTTATTCCATACGTGGGATAATTTGTAATAATTTATGTATGTAATAGAGTAGACAAATTTTATATTTACCTGTCTAGTCAATGAATGATGTAAGGTATGTTTACTTCACAAAAGTGACTGTCACCCGATGGTTAAGGTACAGGTACCTGCAGGTACTTCGGCCAGTCGAAATGGTGCCATCTATTCATGGCTGTACCGCTATTAGTTTAAAAAAAAACTTTCTGTATGGACTATGGAGTATTAAATATTACCTTCATCCAACAACCCAATTTCTAAGTACTTTCTTACCTTGTGTGGGATATGTAGAGGGTTTGACAATTTAATTACAATTTACAATAGCTACTCTAAGGGTTGTTGGGTGTTTCACTACTTCCTGATAAGTGCTGGGTAGGCTATCCACCACTTAACTTGACAGATAGAGTATGGAGAATCTGTTAAAAAAGTTGTAGACAGCCTTTCCGGCACTTTATCAGGAAGTGGTGAAACAGGTCCTGATTAATATTATGTAGGGTAAAACTGACTCACATATTGAGCCGAATATTCATTACTTAACTGTAATTAAATGAAGATTTTGTCATGAGCTCCCATTATTTATCTGTCAAACTCTTCATTTAATTACAGTTATTTAATAGGTAGTTAATATTTGTCTTTGAGTGCGACAGTAATTTTGTGTCAATTATAATAATCTCTAATATGTATTTTTTTCTTCTTAATTAAAATTCAGAAAAAACTTACGAAAACGTATACTTACACCGACTGATTTTAACAATAGCGCTTTTTCTAATATATAAAATTCTCGTGTCACAGTGTTTGTGCGCGAACTCCTCCAAAACGGCTCAACCGATTTTAATGAAATTTTGTATGTAAATGTACATTCATTAGAACTGAGAGTAGGTTTTTATCTTTTTATCGGAAGAGCCAGGACTGTTACTTACCTGGTTCTTCCTTCAACCTGTTTAATAATTATAATATTATAACCTTACCAAATGAAGTACATAGATCAATATAGACCTAATGTGGACATAAATCTATGAATCAACTTGTTATAGTACATCATTACATTATAGCTGTTATGTGTAGAGCCCGTAACACTCGCCAACTTTCGTTGACTAACAGTAATTTGAATGTGAAGCCAGCTTAAGGTGTGATGCCGCCGCGGCGCCGGCGACTCGCCCGACCGGATTCTGAGGATTCACCATATTACCATTAAGTTATGGTGCACGTCTATACCGTACCCCAAATACCTAATGTAAATACATATTGTGTTTTATTTCAAGTTTTTTATTAGATACTAGTATATTTTATAATATTATAATTGTAGAATATCATAGGATTTGAAATAACATCATGAAATACAATATTTAAATCTTTTGGTATTCAATGGAAAATATTATAGTATTACTTATTCTTTAAATAAAATAAAAAAAAAATAAGTGTAAAGCAAATCTCTTTGGTCGAACAGATATCGATGAAAATTAAAAAGTGCATTAATCAATAGCGCAATAAAAAAGACTTCAACGCGTTCCACGCGCAAGAGTCGTATCGTTGCCATTTTGATTCTACATTTTAAAATTGGTATAACTAGATGCTATAATATTTTTCTTATCAAAGTTTTAAGTAAAACTTGTAACTGATTCAACACTTAAAATAAAATATACTCAGCAGTCAGCATTGTCCTGAGACCGTCCAATCCCCACTAAGGAGTAAGTAAAATTTCATTTGACATTATTGTCCACTTTGCGCCTGACTCGGGCGAGGGTTCGGTTCCAATAAAAAACTAAATTGAGCGGAAATGAAATACCGCCGACCGGTTCTCCTCCGAAGGTAGTCTCGAGGTTTATTTTTTCGACAACGCCACAATGGCACAGTAAAATAAAGTTTCATTCCGGTCGCTTTCTATATTCTCACAGCCCGACGGATGTACATTATATCTCAGTTCCCGCAATTAACAAAACTCGATTCATAAATATATTCTTAATGACGGCCATTTGTTTGTTCAGTTGCATTTTAATTGCGTGTTTACCGCCACCGCCTGCGCCGCACCGCCCGCGCCACACGCGAGGACAAAAGTTTCAACTCGGCACTCATCCACTGCCTTATTACTCTTAGTCCTACTCCAGACTCTTAAATAGTTATAATAAGAAAATCATTATATAACTAACTAGTCATGTAAGAAAATAGAAATGTCCCTGGGTCTGGATATTTTACGACAAAAAGTAGCCACCGCGCTACCACACGCGAGGACAAAGGCTCCATATCAGCCCTCATTCACTGTCTTATTACTGTGTGTACTTATGTGTCTAAACACGCTAGGCCGAAAATACGCGGCCGAAGTTTGGCATGATTACACCTGCAATGCGCTACGCATACGCGACGTAATTTCGGCATGGTGTGTCATCACTCATCAGTAATTTAAAATACATAGCAGGCGTAATTATACCGAACTTCGGCCGCATATTTTCGGCCTAGTGTGTTTAGATATTTACTCCTAGTCCAGACTACTAAATAGTTATAATAAGTTAACCGTTATATAGCTAACTAAACATTTAAAGAATTCCTCTGGGACTGAATATTTTAAAAAAATAATAAAAAGTAAATATTTTAAAAAAGACAAAAAGTAGCCTACTATCTTCCCCTTGGCTTACTCTATACCTGTGTCAAAAAACACAAAAATCGGTGAAGTAGTTCGTGAGATTAGCTCGTTCAAATAAACAAACTCTACGGCTTTATATTAAGTAGACGTATATTTTGTTACTCTGTGTGGTAACAACTATATTTATAGCCGTATTATAAATAATATCTTATCAGTGAATAACACAAAGTATATCTGTCATCAATCATCGCTGAGGTTTTCCAAACTTTGTAATGTATCATAATATGATCGAAGAAATTAGATACATTGTAATAAAAGTAAACAATAAGACAATGAAGGCTCTATCATATCATCTAGATAGAGCTATCGCCATATAATTTAATAATCTTAATGGCCTCCAAATCAGAGTTGGGCTCCTTTGTTCCCTGACAGTCGGGAGATTCATCTACCTGATGACAGATTACCGATCTAAATTATTACTTAGCACCGCGGAAATATGATACAGTGAGATTACCACGTTAATATTATGAAAAGAGAATACGAGATGAGTGTACTAAAATCAAAGTTTTTGTTCTCTAAATTATTTTAGCTTGAGTTAGTTTAATTTGAGATTATCTTAAGATACGCGGTTTTCCCAAATAAAGTCTAGTTAGATCACTTTTTCTCCTTAGCACTTTTGTATTAGACTATTTGCATAGCATTTGTGTTATCTATCACGTGACTTTTAATATCACTGACAGAGACAAACGGACCAGGGCCTGTAGACAAGTGGCAAAACGCTCACGCTAACGCTAACGTTACAAAATGTATGCGATTTGACATAAGTCATCGCTTCGCTAGCGAATACTAATGTCAAATCCATACATTTTGTAGCGCTAGCGTTAGCGTTAGCGTTTTGCCACTTATCTACGGGGGCTGGGCCTGTAGACAAGTGGCAAAACGCTAACGCTAACGCTCACGTTACAAAATGTATGCGATTTTAAGTCATCGCTTCGCTAGCGAATACTAATGTCAAATCCTGCCCGGCCCTGCCCCCTTAGACAAGTGGCAAAGCGCTAACGCTACAAAATATATGGATTTGACATTAGTATTCGCTAGCGAAGCGATGACTTATGTCAAATCGCATACATTTTGTAACGTTAGCGTTAGCGTTTGCCACTTGTCTAAGGGGGCTTGTAATTATTCGATGTGTAAATATTTTAACTAAATAATGCCCGTTACTCCGTTGTGCCAAAAGTCTTTTATTTGATTATTTTTTTCCTGGAAAAGATATTCTATGTCCTTTCCCGGGTCTTAAAGTATCTCTATACACAGCAAAATCGTTTCAGTGGTTTGGACGTGAAGAGGTAACAGACAGACAGACAGACACACTTTCGCATTTGTAATAATATTAGATTGAAGTATGGATTGTAAAAGGATAAAATATAATTTGCTTCATGTATTATGCGTGTTTATTAAAGAACGAGCTTTTACCCGCGGCTTCGCTCGCGCTAAGATGTATTATTATATATTATAAACTTTCATCCCATATTTGAACCCCTTGGGGTGGGAATTTATCAAAATCCTTTCTTAGCGGATGCCTACGTCATAACATCTACCTGCATGCCAAATTTCAGCCCGATCCGTCCAGCGGTTTGGGCTGTGCGTTGATAGATCACCATGTCAGTCAGTCACCTTTGAGTTTTGTATATTATATAGATTTCCAAATTAACTAACGTACGTAGTACGATAGTCGATAGTGAGTCACCGACATAATAATATTAACTTAGCATATAGCAACATCGCATGGTAGATGCATAATGCTAAAATACAATACGTCTTTTCCTCAACATTAATAGTATATTTCAACCTTCAACAAATTCCATATCAAATTAAAAACACAAAGCTATAAGTTTAACCGTCAGAACCAAGATACAGCATTATAAGAGAGCTTCATGAATCAACAAATTGAACCTTGCAAACTAAACTCTAACTCAACACTCCAAGGATCAATTCGCGCTGGCTCGTGAACTCAAACATAATTATCTGTTTGAGCTACAATCTAGACAAACATGGCCGTGTGAAGCACTGTTTTAGTTTTAATTACTTAATAATGATCGTACGAGGTAATCCGGCGCCTTTCACTGACTGATGATTACGACACGTGCCTTGACGAAACCGCATTGTCGCAATAATAAGATTGACGCCTCCGTAGTCCAGTGGTCTAGACTCTAGAGCGTTGCTCTTGACTCGGAGGTCGTGGGTTCGATTCCCGCGTTGGAAACATGTTATTTCCAAGTTTGGTTAGGACAATGCAGGCTGATCACCTAATTGTCTGACAAGTACGATGATCCATGCGTCGGATGGGCATGTAAAAAGTCGGTCCTGTGCCTGGATCTCTCTCCAGTCGTGTCGGTCGTCCGTCCCACTGGGTTATGAGAGTAAAGTAATAGAGAGTGCTCTTGTGTACTGCGCTGTGTACACACCTGTGTGTGTGTACACACCTGGGCACTATAAAAATTACTCCTGCGTACCTGGCCTGGTTTCAGTCAAACCGTCCACCATCACCGAAACCGGTGTGGGGAGTCGCAATAAAAATAAATACAGTAGACCATCATCATAAGTAATTTAAGTCATTTGTTTGTAGGTATACTTATTTCAATGTGAGCAAAAAAGTGTTTGTCTACCTGTCCTTGCCTGTGGCAAATGTTGCACTATCATGATTCCCTGCAGCTTAATTGCCTAAGATTTAAGGGTGGATTGATGAGTCACGCCAAAAATCGGGATGGTTGACGCTCTCTGAGGAAGCATAATATGCTCAGCAGTGGACGGCGATACACATGGTAATAGTAATGAATCGATAAGTTGATGTTGTCCACAAATTCCTTGCGCCGCTATTCATTTTCCTGGATTAAAAACTTACCTATATTTTCTAGGATCTGTACATCAAAATCGATTCAGCGAGATAAGGACGGACGGACGGACGGACGGAAGGACGGAAGGACGGACGGACGGATAATCGCATTTACGTAGATACCACCCGATTACTGCATTATAAATTGATAACTTCTTAGGCTAGTAACAAATAATAAATGATTTTACTTTACGTTTTAGTCACTCTACTGTAAAATATTGTGTCTTTATTGTCGCAATGATTGTCGCGTCCCTAATGTGTGATTGTGCGTCCACCTCTGCGGTTGTTTATAAATTGTCGTCACATTCACCCACACCGGAGAAAACGTCGCAATGAAAGTGCCGATTCGAATCTCAAATGTAGATATAAGTATGCTCATACTTAACATTTCACAATCTGATATGGGCTATCTGAAGTAATTAGTAAAATTTTATCGCAGCCGAACTCAGAGAAAATTAAGGATCACTCAACTTTAATTTAATAATGATTTTGATATTAGGTTCCTATATTATCGTCAGTCAATTAAAAATAATATGTATGTAATAAATATTTATTACATACATATTATATATTATATAAATACTTAATCTCTGAGTGCGGCTGCAAGGCTAAAAAGACAGACACCTGTCGCCAAGAAACACTTGTAAGACTTGTGGTGTGTACGAGTACTTACCGTATATTTCTCCGCCAGAGCACGTTCAATCGCCAAAGTTTTCTTCTGTCGTAGCCTCGTAGGCCCATCTTAATGCTGACCTGATCCCAAGAGAATGAACCCAGAGTTCAAAGGACTTTTGAACTCTGGGCATTTTGTAAAACAGTTTACTGTCATTTATAAGCTGGGACCTATCCGACAGAGAGCGGTCACGCGGTCAAGCGTGCAAGCGGTCAGTTTTGTGTTTTTCGTGTTGTATTATTATAACTTTATATAGATACTAACGGGCGTTCTGACCGCGTCAAAATTCATCCTACGTGACTGACCGCTCAAACGCAAAATGCAAACCCAGAACTTTTGAATGCCTTACCGCTCTCTGTCTGACAGGTCCCTATTAATAGACAAAAACAAATTTTATAAAACCAAATTATAACTATTAATAAAAATCCAAATTGGAACTTTCTATAACAACTTGTAAATGCTGCAGTGTTTGCAAAGAGGGCAGTGAAATGATAACTTAATTTAAACTCCTTTTACACCAATGCCTTTAAGTGATCGTCGTTTGTCGAAATATCTTTTCTAGCAATGATACAACAAACCATAGAGATATATACGTTTTTGTATAATATTAATGTGTTTTGTGAATTCCTAAGTGAACTTCAAATCACAGAATTTTTGTCTAAACCTACCTTTGTGTTGTCCTACAGTCGGAGCCTCGGAGGTCATTAAAGGATATGAGTTAAAAGCAACCAGTAAGTATATAAATAATACGCGTCCTTTCCTGGAATCTGGGTATATAATAGAAAAGGTTTTAATGTAGGACTGTAGGTGTTTCTCATTTAGTTGGAATTCGTTTAAATGTGTCTGCGGACAGCGGACGCCGCGCCGCGACCGCTATTCGGCTGAGTGATAAATTAAATTGTTGTTTTATCTGCAATAAACTACGGGAATAATGATCAATGTAATTATCTGTATAAAGAAAAACTTTACATATTAATATTACTATGACGCCCGCAATTACTCCGCTGCGCCATAATTTGTTTATCGCGTTGGGAACCGTACTTTTTTTCGGGATAAAAAGTATCCTTTGTCCTTTCCCGGGATTCAAAGTATATTTTTACGAAATTTCAGTAAAATCGGTTCAGTAGTAAATATAGTAAATAGTAATTAGTATGGATTATTTTTGATGCGATATTCTAATTTTATTGAGTAACGTTTTGTTTGTATTATTGTCCTCCGATATTAATAGAATAATAATAATTTAAGTATTTTACAACAGAAATAATTATTATTTGATAAATCATATCATAAGCTTCAATGTTCATGTTGATTGTGGTTGGTGGCTTTGACATTTTTTATTAAATATAGCTTTTAATTACAGCGTGTAATCAATAAAAGCCTATGTACTTTGTTGTACACAGTTAGGTTAAATAATTGAAGACGAAAACCAAATAAGTAAAAATTGAAAAATTGCCTTTTTGTATATTAAACTGAAGGCTTTAGGGCCGGAAAATGTTGGTTATGTGGTTCTTTCAATCACGTCTTCAATTTTTAATGTATATTATATGCACCGCTATAATGCTACCAATTTATCTGTTACGTATTAACCACATAATAAAGGAATACCTACAATAGCAAATTAATTTTGGTTTCCACTTTTTTATTTGAATTTAGATCAAATTAATTGAACCTGAGTATAAGTTTCAATTATTCTGTCTTGCCGTGTGAATACTGAATTGTGTCGCCAAAAAACAAATCCAACAGAATGGATTTTGTAATAATGTAATACAATTCATTTATTACAATAAGTTTTAGAATAACTCATTTAAATGTAGGCAAAAACAAAAATGAACAAGAAAAACATTGAACCACTTCTGTGTCAGCACGCACATAACCTTTTCGCATTTCTCTAACTTATCAAAGTCGTAACGTGTTATTAGTTGGATATTGTATTCATTATTCAAAACACAAATCTAAATTTAGCTACATAAACATTTTACTAAATATTCTATACTTTTGTCTGAAATATGTTTAATTTTACGGTTTGTTGGAAATGTTGTTAATTTTGTATGAAATTCAACGAAACAATCGAACAAAATCTCTTTGGAATTTATATTGCTAAACAACTATTAGTAACAGTTTAGCTATCGAGGTATTATTTAATAAAATATGTAACAACATCAGTCGATCGTTGAAACTATTATGAAAATTCACTAAACCCAATGTTAATTTATAGTAACTTAACAATTAATTCTGACGTAATCTTTAATTATATTTTGAAATTAATGTGGCTACATCACGAAAGACTACCTACAGTTAAATTTCATTTATTAGCTGATAAATACCTACCGAGGAATTGAATCACAAAAAGAAAATCTTGTCATTGGTTTAATTTTTTTTTCGAATCGTCATTTTTAAGCCAATAAATTTAAAGAAAATACGTCTGAAAACATGCAGCACATTATTTATGTACTTTTCTCACCCTACTTACATGTGAAATCGTTGCTTGCACAAGGTAAAGTTACTTAGTAACGATTTTAATAAACCTAAAAAAATTGAAAAATCACGATTCACAAATCACGTAATTTTACAGTGTGTAACAAAAGTAAATGATAATACTGTAGGGTGTGTATGAGTAATTTTAATTATTGAGTTCAATGTGATAATAGCAGCGCTGAAAGATTGTATTTTTTCACTTTGTATGGGAAAATTCCTGACGCTCGAGCTCTGGCTCATACAAATCTAAAAAAAATTCTATATCAGCATTGCTACTTTCACAGTGAACTCAATATAAGGGACACATACAATTCCTAAAGTCACTTAGTTTTATTACACCCTGAATATAAATAATGTTTATGAAGAAATAATTACTATTGCTGGCCCTGAATTTTGAGTCAAAATCCTCAGGATAAATTTCCTAACAACGAAACTAACCAACCTAAATACCGGTTAGGTTAGTTATCGAAATATTTAATTATCACATTAGCGCTCACACCGCGGCACCGGATGGAGATATGCCGCGGTGTCTCGTCGCTTATCTCTCGTCCGGTGTCAACGCCTCCCGACGCAGCGCCGCGCCGTAAAAGCCTTTTTGTGTCCCGCTCATTTCCTTTATGACATTGGTTCTCAACCGGTGGTCCGTGGCTAGTGGTCCACAGGAGTCAAATCCATGAATGATTTTAGATTTAGCTTTGAGGGACAATATTATATACAAGGTGTAACAAAACTAACTGATTATACTTTAGGGGGTGTATGTGTTCCTGACATAGAGTTCTGCACTGTCAAAGAAGCAGCGCTGAAAGAGTACCTTTTTTCACTTTTGTATGGTAATAAGTATGCATGACGCTGGGGCGCGGGCGCTCCGCGCTAGCTCATACAAATCAGAAAATTAATTAGCTCATTCAGCGCTGAACTCTTAAAATCACATTACATAATACCAAAATTTTCTTTTATATTGTTTCCTATCAAGTTATTTGGAAGTTTACAATTTACTATTATTATTTAAATAGTTTATTTTAATTATGCCTTCGTAGTAATTCCTGATTAAGAAATGTTAGGAACCCCTGCTCTATGCATACGCTCTACCTGCAATTAAACTACAGTGTACAGTTAAGTGTCGTTAAACGGCTAAAGTTATGTACAACGGAAATTAATAAAAGTATCATTATGCTAATGCGGCCGAGTAAGTGATCATTACGGAATACGTGAAAGCTCAAACTTAAAATCGTAATTTAAATGATAATCTTGAGATTATTTTGGATTATTTCGAAATTATTTTGGAAGGACTTGACTCCTGAGTAATGTTAAACATACCTACATACTCATTGGTACCATCAACTCTATAGCTGATATAAGCAATACAATTGATGGTACCAATGAGCAATAGAGTTGATGGTACTAGCAATAAAGTTGATGGTACCACTTCAACTTTATTGCTAGTAATTATATTAATAATAATTATAATTTTTAATACTTTGTTTATAAACCTAGAAGAGTATATAAAGTTTTAACTAGTACCATCAACTCTATTGCTGATGATCAAAATGAAGCAATAAAGTCAATTTTCCCGAATTTCCAAACCCCGGCGTCGAACAATAACGCACAGTCAAACACTGCCGGAGATTGTACGAGTGTAAATAACGTCAAAATTTCAGAGAAATAAACTGCCCCTTTAGCTTAGACGTTTTCTTTATCGCTTCCTTATAGAATCGCCGATCTAAATGCATGAAGTTGACAAGCGTTCGATATAATAAAGTCGACATTCGAATCATTTTTTGTCAATTCCATACATTTTGATAAATAAGCGATAAAAAACATCGGCTCTGGCCTTTTAAATGATCTCTGAATCTAGAACTATATTTCATCTGCTGTTAGTAAGCGTGGGCAGCAGAAACATAATAAAGTGAACTCTGGTCTGGGATTTTTCGTGAATAATAACATAAGACATATAATTATAAACAATTAAGCCATACATAAAAAAATATCTTTCTCAATATTATAAAATATAATAACACAGTAAGCGACTTTGCGCTTAGCTACTTGTACTAATATTATCTATTCTGTCGTTTAGCTTAGAGTTCTCATACTCTTACTTACTTAGAGTTCTCCTACACGGCCACAATCACATTCCAAAAATATATTTTATGGATTTCACCAAACCTCATCACAACTTTAATATCATTTCAATTTAGAACTTTTCACGTATTTTCTTATTTGTACCATCGAAAAAATTGATTCATAGGCAGTCGATAGACCTACGCGGCGTTATTTGGTCGAATTATGTCAACTTGATGTCAGTCGGCTGGGTTTGACATAAAGCATACAAATTACGTGGTCCACGTCCACCCATCTGCCTATGAATCAAATTCTCTGATAGTACATAATAATATATCGTGTTGTCAACTAATTTGTTCAACAAATGCTGAGTTAATAACATACACATTTTGTTGTTGAAATTAGTATGTTCTATGTTTGTCGACGGTCGGTCGTGAATAATTTAGCGATTCATGTGTTCGATATTCAAATTACAATATAAATAGCTGCATTTCTCCGTATCAACATCAAAGGAATTAATTTATTCAATATCTTTACTCGCATTATACTCTCTCTTTACGGAACGTAAACTACCGCCCGATAAAAAGGAGCGTCCCTTCTCAAGGAGTAATCCTCCCTATGCCAAATGTACCCGAGCGTTCGCGCGCGAGTAACGCGACTTCAAAGGAACATACTTTCGCATTTATATAATAAAATTAATAAATATTATTCTCGCCCACGGCATATAGGTCACCCGCGGAAAATCAATACCGGTCACTACGGCCTGCTGAAGTAGCCTCGAATCTTATTTTTTAACTAACAGTAACGGTACACCGCGGCCGAGTGTCGATGTCGGGTCGCTCCGCCCGCACCGCGCCGCGCCCCCGAACACCGACCGTGACTCGCTATACTTCGAGGAGTTGAAGTGAAACAATAAATACAATTTGTTATCGCCGTATTTATTTTTCCATTTACGTCTAAACTCTTTTTTCAACATAAAATATTCACATACATTAACTTACATCGAGTAACATTGAACGTGCAGGACACGATAACACTATATATCGAAGGGGATCTTTGGATACTTCGCTCGCGACGTCTATTTAGAGTTTCAACATTCAGGATACATCAGTAGTTACAATAGTATTAATTATTTGGCGACCTTAATCTTCTATCCGTTTCATATAATATACAATTATTACATCCTTCGTTTCTAATCAGTCTTGGACCCGCCTCGGGATCCCGGGAGCTCCCCGCTAGTTCTATCTAAATAAATAATATAATACAAAATCTATTCCACGAACGTCCTTACAGGCTAGCAGTATACATATGTACAGTAATAAATATATTTTGAGACCCGTAACAGTGAGTTTTGGTAAGTCTATACATCGGTGGCACAGCCGTCCTGGAAACCACCGTCCGCGGGTCTGGTTATGGTGAGCACTCGCTTGAGCGTGGAGACGGGCGGCAGCACGGGCGGCGCGCGCTGCCACACGCGCAGCGTGCGCGCCCCGCCCACGGGCAGGCCGTAGTCGGCGGGGTAGGGCGCGTCGGGCGGGCCCGCGGCGTGCAGCGCGTGCGACCGCGGGAACGTGCGGCTGGCGTACCCCAGCTCCTCCTGCGACCCGTTCACACTGCTGTTCTCAATGATCGGCGTCCGGTCGTTGTAGTACGTGGGGATCGCCGAGCTGATCGCCCGCGCTAGGTTGTTGGCCTGGTTCATCTTGATCTGATCCCAGAGGCCGGACGGGTACAGCGAGTCGGAGGTCTCCCGCGCGTACTCGCCACTGCCGGGCCGGTTGACGCTCTCCGGCCGCGTGTCGTTGATGAGGTCGGGGTCGATGCCGGTGGATATCGTCGGCGACACGGCCACCTGGCCCCCCGTCGTGACCACGCTGCCCCGGCCCTCGTAGTGGTTGGTGGTGTAGGGGATGTCGTTGGACCGGGGCGGCTTCGTGACGGGGTTGCATTTGCCGTCGTCGTAGCTGGGCGAGTCCTGCCTATTGGCCAGCACGGCCACGTGCGGCCGGTCCGTCACGGTCGGGTGGACCTCGTTCCCGGAGACCACCCTGTCGAGTGTGTTCGGCGTTTTACTTTCGCACGCCGGGACGGGGCGGAATCGAACGAAAGTGACGAGTAGGCCCAGCGAGACGAGAATGATGACTAGGAATAATGCCGCTCCCAAGCTCGCGATCTGAGCGCTTCCCAGAGACGCCATTCCGGCGGCCATCTGGGTGATATGAACCGTGAAGTTGGCTTCCGCGGTGCCTCCTTTGTTTAGAGCTACACAATAAAATTCAGTCGAATCAGATTCCTGAGTATTCGTAATGACGAGGGTCGAGCGTTTCTTGGCTTCCCCAGCTTCGAAAATATGTATTCTTTGGTTGGAATTGAATATGCTTCCGTTCATGAGCAGCCTGCCGTTCCAGTACCAATTGATATTCGCGGCGGGCACGGCCTCGGTTCGGCAAACGATCGTGGCGTTATCTCCCAGAGTCGCTTCTACGTGTCTGCTCACCGGTAATATTTCCGGCTTACACGCGAACTCGTCCAGCGACAGCTCCGAAAAAGTTTTATTCGCTAAGCGAGGGGGCATGGCACAGCTCGGCGTCGAAAACAATTTGTGTTTCGAAAGCCACATCTTAACGTCGCGCAGGCGACAGTCGCAAATCCAGGGATTATCGGATAAATCTATAACTCTCAGTTTTTCTAACTTCTCGAGAGAGCTTAGCGGTAAGTCGCGCAGATTATTTCCATTCAATTTTATCGATTCGACTGATTGCAGGCTTCTAAATACCTCCGAATTGATATCCCTTATTTCGCATTTCGATAAATCTAGCTTCACCACGCTTCCGAGATTGCTCAGGGAGTCGGCGTGAATTTTTAGAATAGGATTATGAGACAGCGTCAAGTCTCGAAGAAAAGGAGCGTCTACGAAACTATTGGAAGGTATTTGCGTGAGTAAATTGTGGGATAAGTCTAATTCGACTAGGTTGGTAAGACCCTTAAATGCGCGGTCGTTTATTTGGCCTATATTACAGTTTCGAAGGTACACTCTCTGAAGATTGACGAGGCCCGTCCTCGCGAAGGCCTCCTGAGGAAGAATTTGCAAGTTGTTGCCGGACAGATCCAGGACTTGAGTCGCCGGGTCCACCGGCTCCGGCACGGTGATGAGGGCACGATCCACACACTCCACAGTTTGTTTACCACCTTTCCATTTGCACACGCACACCGCAGGACAAGATCCAGGGGGAGCGACCCCAGCCAGAATCGTTTTCGAAACGATCACAGTCACAGCCACGATTAACCACTTCATATTGTACTCTTTACTAGCTAGGTCGAGTCGAAAATCACTAGAGCATCACGCTCCAAAAACTCACAGAACTCAGTGTCACTCCGAATTTTTTCACATCGTTAAACGAACCGAATCACATCACTACTCGAGAAAGTTGGCGAGCGGCGCATGTCGGCACAGTGCGCACCCTCGGCGGCCACGACTTGACTGAGACGGCGGCGGCGTGCGAGCGAGCGGGCCGCACGCATGCGCCACGTCCCCCGCCCCCGCCCCGCTCTGCGGCTTATCCTCGACCACCGAGTCGAGTAGCTCCTCTCGACTGTCGAAAGAATTCCTAAAGTGTCATATTTTTCTACCTGGCCACGACCGCAGCCGACGATCCTCCACGCCGGCCCCTCGCGTTCATTCATAAATACCTGAGCCGAGCGCCGAGCGGTGGGAGCGGTGCTCGCTGCCGAGAATGTAACAATGCCCCGATGTCCGGATTCATTCGGGCACGCCGTTTCGATTGTTGTGCCGTACATACTTTTATTTTGAATGTCACGTTCTGCTAATCCCGAGCCCTCAGGTAGTAGGCCGTCGAGAATAAAAGACGCAGGTAGTGGGACACAGGATGTGACAAAAATTACTATACAATTGAATTCATTCATTTTTTCGTCCTTCTTCGTAGTAATTGCTATTTTGGATGCATGTGCCGCCGTTTACTTTTAAGTTCATTCATGACTTGGGAAATATTGTGAGTCATAGACGCGTGAACGTAATAAGTAAGATCGAGGAAATACACATTACACAGTACATACATTCCAGTAGCAGTTCTCGATTTTTTTTTTAATTAAATAAGGGGGCAAACGAGCAAACGGGTCACCTGATGGTAAGCAACTACCGTCGCCCATGGACACTCGCAACATCCGAAGAGCTGCAGGTGCGTTGCCGGCCTTTTAAGACTTTCTCTCTTTCTTATAACATAACTGTTGTTAACTGTGTTGTAAGCTCAATCTTCTCCAACTTATTGTTTGCAACAATAATTATTTTCCCGCAATTCAATTTCATCATAATATCATCGGAACTGCCGTTTTCTACACTTATTCTAATTTATCCATACTAATTACTTATATCATAAATGCGAAAGTGTGTCTGTTTGACGTTTGTTACCTCTTTACGCTAAAACCGCTGAACCGTCTATGCTAAAATTTTGTATGGAGATACTTTGAGTTCCGGAATAGGATATTTTATCTCGGAAATGTACGGTTCCCTTGCGATAAACGAATTGTGGCGCAACGAAGTTGCAGGCGTCATCTAGTGATTATCTCAAATTATCTCTATGCTCAGCAAAATCGATTCAGCGATTGGGGTGTGAAGGTGTAACAGACAGACACACTTTCAAAAATTTTACTAGTCATTCTGATTAATAATCCTGGCTATAGTCCTAAATATGGAACAAGACTATAATTGCATAGTAGATAATGGCGGTCAACGGATGAATAAAAAATGCAGAATTTCATAGCGCTTTTATTGTGTGCGATTTTACTTCTATTAACTATCCTTTCATAATTATTGAAGACGTGAGTGGAAGAATCAAATAAGTAACATTTCGTAATATACGGACAATAACTCATTTTTTCCCTAATTATTTCAATAAAACTTGTAACTTATTTACTTCATAACCTAGCTAATTATCTGGCTACACATACAATCCATAGTTTTTCTATTTCAAATAACTTTTCCGGCCCTAAAGTCTCCATTTAAGCAAAAAAAAGGGAAGTTTTTTTGTTACTTACCTTATTCTTCCACTCACGTCTTGAATTATTCTGTCTGTCTGCGCAGTCATACAATTTCTTGATCTTGTTTCACGACTGACTGGCGTTTAATATTCGAGGAGTGTCCTTTGTAATTATTAGTTTTTGTTATAGATGAAAAATTTAAATTAATACCTGTCTACGATGTTGTAATGCTTATTGATCATATTAGTAGTTATCAGATTTTAGACTGTTGGTAGTTTTGTAGAAATCTCGCTACTTAGTACTTCAAAAACATTCCACGTCGTATGAATCAAATTAAAATGTAGAGTCCTTTGAACTCGACCCAATTTTTTAAACTTAATATTATCATTATCATCTTTTTAGGGTTCCGTACCCAAATGGTGAAAACGGGACCCTATTCATGAGACTTCGATGTCAAGAACGGTAATAGCTAGAGACTTGAAATTTTCACAGATTCTGTATATAAGTTGCCACTATAACAACAATTAATACTAAAAACAAAAGAAAATTAATATTTAAGGGGGGCTCCTATACAACAAACGTGATTTTTTTGGCCTTTTTTGCTGTCTATCGATAGTAGCAACAGGTAGGTACTTGTATTTTTCACACAATCCATAGTTTTATGTTTACTTTAATATTTAATAATCTATACATATAATAAAACTGAAGAAATGTGAATTCTGTACATTGAAGATATTCAAAAAATAATAAGCAGGGGGTGTTACTACATCGCTATAGAAGCCAAAACTGTGGTTAGTTTTTTGTCTGTCTGTCTGTCTGTCTGTCTGTATGTTTGTTCCAGCATCACACGAAAACTACTGATCCGATTTGAATGCGGTTTTCGCAGATATATTTGTCTTCTTCCAGCTTAACATCTGGTGTATAAAAAATTAAGAGGGGCTCCCATACAAAAAAACACAAATTTTGCCCTAATTTTTCTCTATAATGGTACGGTACAAGTTTCTAAAAGATAGAGTTAAAACCGCGAGAAGAGACAATTAAGCTACCTATTATCATAAAATTCTTTAATGGTCTGTACTCCTGCATTTTTAAATATGTATAAGCAGAAGATTATTAATTTATAGTATCACTTTTAATTACCCCAATAACACGCAAAAAAATCACATACACACATCGTCGTATTTTCCAGAATGTCAACTTTCATCTCCACATTTTACACATGCCTAATTATTTCCTAACGAGGGCGATGATTACCTATAAATAGAGCGGTTTTTAGTGGAGTGCGCAAAAAGTGACATATGGGGAGCCGGCACGCGGCTGGCACGCGCAGGCCTGTGCCAGCTGCCCCGCACCCGGCCTGCATATGCCACCAGTAGGGCTTCCGAACAACCCAACCATTATCTAAGGGCGAATGCTCATTTGATAGCTGTTGAGACTTGAGACACAGTCGTTAGTCAGTCTTGATATATTTTTTTATGAAATAAGGGGCAAACAAGCAAACGGGTCATGGACACTCGCAACATCAGAATAGCTGCAGGTGCGTTGCCGGCCTATTAAAAGGGAATACACTATCTTTTTGAAGGCTTGCATCGTGGGATAAGTCTGCCTAAAACTGTCTCGAAACTGCCTTTAGAAGTTAGAACTGTCTTACCTTCGACACCGCGGCTGTATTTTTCAATCTACGTGAGACAAAATATAATACAGTAGCTGTTGCCCGTGACTTCGTCCGCGTTAACATAGTACTATAATAAAAAAGATGGATAGTGTTCCCCTTTTTGTGGTTCCTTATACAAAGGGTAAAAACGGTACCCTATTTAAGCAAAAGTCAATAAACTTTCATGTTTCTAACTTAACATCAATGGTTTGGACTCAACTCAATATATCAAGTTAATACACGCGTAAAAATCAAGAAAAACAATAAACCTTTTTGAACGTGGCGGGTGACATGGTAGCCGTGTCATCTACTTCTATGGCGTATGACACGGCTCACGTGTCACGAGAAAATTGTATGCCGCTACTACTGAAAGTATTAAAAAATATGCGCCACATTGAATTGGTTAAGAAATGAAGGACTTTCATTCAAGCTTTCAACCCTAATTTCACCCCCTTGGGGGTAGAATTTTCAGAAACGCTTAAATACGTATCCATTCATTTTTAATCAGTAGCCCAAAAATAAAGTTTCCTGTTTCTAACTCAAAAAAATGACGGTCTTTCATTTAAACTAGGGGTTGAAACCCCTATTCCACCCCTTTAGGGGTAGGTTTTCCAGAAATGCTTAAATAATTATCTTTTTGTTTTTAACAGTAGCCCAAAAATAAAGCTTCATGTTTCTAACTTAGGAAATGACGGACTTTCATTCAAATTTTCAACCTCTATTTCACCCCCTTCGGGGTAAAATTTCCAAAATTCCTTCCTTAGTGGGTGTCTACTTAATAAAACAACCCTATTTCGAGGCTGTAACTTTAACAGTTTTTGCTCAGCGATGATGAATCTGTCAGTCAGGACATGCTATTTTATAAGTATAGACTCTGGTATAGATAAAAACGGTTATTGTGAGTTAATCTTAAAAGATAGATATGTACTATCACAGACATTTTTTTGATCTTTTAAAGAGGAATAATTCTTTCATACATATTTTTTGGGTATCTTGGACCGTTTTTGCAGCGCACGCTTCGGAAGCTCTCAAAGCTCTCAAAAAAATTTCCCCGCTTTTTTCCACATTTTCCTCCGTTTCTTCGCTCCTAAAAGTCACAGCGTGATGTTATAATATAGCCTATAGCCTTCCTCAATAGCTAATAGCTATCTAACACTAAAAGATTTTTTCAAATCGGACCAGTAGTTCAAACAAACAAACAAACTCTTCAGAATTATAATATTAGTATAGATTATAATATTGGTATAGATTACAATATTGGTATAGATTAGTATATAAATTGCCATTACCATTCCATTGTCTTGGAACAGTATTTCCTTCAATACTGTGTCTGTCACGGGGAGTTTTGGCGCTATCAGGCGATTACGTCGAGATGTCTTTTTCTTGACACAATAAAAGACGTCTCATCATTTTCAGTCTAACTGCTGTTTCGTTCTAAGTGAGCGTGAGCCCTTAAATGGCGATCTGATAGCGTGCTGACGAAATAAAGGCGAATTGCGATTGGCTGACTTTTTGCAAGGCAAAATTGCGCCCCAGCAGATGCTTTCTTGTTCGGCCTTGTCAGATCAAGTTCCTCCTTTATTAGTCACATACAAAATGTCCATTATATATAACAGATACTCTGTTTCTGATTATTTTTGACCTAAAAATACCAAAGCTCTAGTCGGTTATAATGTTACCAAACTTACGAATTAAAATGTAACTTATTAACCACTCAAAAATTAAAATATACAATAGCAAAATATTAATTTGGTCGAGTTTAATTTCTGATTTGAGTTACATCAAAATGATTATTGTTAAAACAGAATATTCTCTAGTTCACATATTACCTATAACAGCAATTAAGATAGTCTTTTAAACTATAAAACTCTATACGAAAACTGCAGAACTCGTCGCAGTCTTCGATACATTTTTAGACACTATAAAACTCGGTGCTTAACCTTCAATAGATAGTCGCCACTCGCCGTATCGCCTCCATATTCTTTTTAGTTTTTGGGTCAGGTTGTACTTGAATAAAACATTTGACAGGCCCGGTCTCCGGCGACCGTACAATTTCGGGTTACGAGAGCCCGTCATACACTATTCCCTTTCATCGATTAATTGTCGTATTTGGGTTACCAGCATCAAAATATAAATATTATAGTTTTCTCTTGATCTAGGTGTCCGTAAGAGAGACGAAAGTAGAATTGAAACACAATATTGAGAATCCACATTCTTACGGATCACATCGCAACGCGGCAACGTGACGGGGCAATGTGATGCATTTTCAAGAAAATAATTTAAAATTAGAATAGACAGCCCAACACGGTGACAAGGAAGTCTGGAAGGACTAGGAAGTCTGTCAATTCAATATCTATTTTCATAGTAGGCTTCTGTTTTGAATAGTTTTTAAAATAATCTTATCGCATCGTCTCATCACGTTGCAATGTAAACTGACCCTAAGTTGATTTATCACAATTCACACGTCACAATTTAAAATCCAATTCCAAATTAAACCGAATACATTACGAATCAACAAAACAAAACGTTAAAAACCCTCACGGTGTAACATAAAGTATTTCAATTCAATATTTAACTACAATCTCAAAATTTATCTCTCGCTTAATTGTGAAGTGTTGTTTTAATAAACTCGTCGGCCCTCGTAATGTATACAGTATACAATGAGTGAGGTATACATAATTAACTGGGAGATATGGACCCTAATAAATCTCGACTTCCTTTGTTTTTAACAAGCGCCGAGATAAGACATCCTTCGATACTCTAAGCACCCCAAATCAAAATGAAAAAAAAATCAGCCAAGTGTGAGTCGTCTTAGTACTCGAAGGGTTCCGTACCGTTATAGAGCACAAATAGGTAAAAAATTCCGTTTTTTTGGCACAGCTTAAAATATATCCGCTTTATTTTAATTTACCTGTAGCTATTATCGATATCTAGCAAAAAAAGCAAAAAATAACGTTTGTTATATGGGAGCCCTCCCTTAAACATTTAATAACTTATTTTAAGTGTGTATTTGTGGTTACAGCGGCAAAAGAAACAAAATCGTTGAAAATTTCTCCTCTCTACCTATTTACCGTTCAAGATGCAGCCTGGAGACAGACAGACGGACATACGACGGAAATGTCCCGCGTTTTTACCTTTTGGGTACGGAACGGGAACCCTAAAAAGAACCAAGTCTTTTAGAATAATCCGTTTTATCTTTCGATAATCTGAGGTTACTTTAAATGTATTCCTAGTAGAGAAATACTTTTTGTGGATTTTAGCCCACGGGACTTAAGGTCAAACCTTTTCGAGGTCTAAATGTACATTAAAAGAAATGCCAATAGAATATTTTTTGTTGAATATGTAGAACTCAATTTAGTTCTTCTTTGAAAATTATATTTTTTATTTAAACCAGATAACGCCTGCAACTTCGTAGCGCTAAAATTCGCTTATCGCCCTACATTTTTCTAGGCTAAAATTCAATCTTTGTCATTCCTTGGACTCAAACAATCTCCATACCAAACAGCCAAATCCGTCTAGCAGTTTGAGCGCGAAGAGGAACAGCCGACAAACAACACATTTGCATTGTATGTATATTTAGATGAGTACTAAACACAACTAACATCTGCTCAATGCTGTAACAAACAAAACTTTTTCCGGTGGCTTCGTGCTCTACCGCGTCTTAAGCTTTTGAGCTTTCGTTAAGCTTTTTATCGGCTTTTTTATTAACATTTTAGAACTTCGAAGCATCGGTTCTGTCGGTAATGGCCCCAATCGGTGAATTAAAACCCATGGGCTCAGCCGCGCCGGGAGGCCTACTCCGAAATGGGTTACTCAAATCTTCGGATCCGACCGAAAGTAATCCAAAGCTTAGAAATGACTTTCCTCCAAGTTACATCGGGTTTCCCTAAGTCCCTACCGTCTATCGTAGTCACATGACAAACTTCAATCGGCTTGATTCCCGAACTTTCGAACGAAAGTATTTCGTATAAGGACGGCCCGGTCATTCAATCCAAAACATTGAAATTAGCACTTCGGGGTAGGCCCCCTGGTCTCACCCGCGCGTGAAATTGTACCGCCCGATCACTATTTCCTGTTCAACTTGCTTACTCAGCTTCGTTTGTACATTTTATTTTTTTAGTTTTGAAAGTGCAGTAAACGAGCAGATGCATTGGCTGATGGCAAGTGATTGCTCCTTGAAATGTTAAAATGCTTAGTTAAATGTAAAATGCCTATTGTCAGTCGTTTATTGAGAAACATGCGATAAACGCGCATAACACGCTAATAAAGTTCGCAAAATATTACAAAACATGCACTCTGCATCTCGAAGCTATACCTATGCATATTGCAAATCTAGCCACTATTAAACATTCTCCTATTGTCTGGTTTGATTCCCCGTTGTCTGGTTGTAACTGTAAATTATTACGTTTTACTCCGTGTTGAAATAAAATTACAGTTATCTTTTAAATCTTTCTCTGGAGGTACATTCAAGCTCACACATTCATCATATCACTGCATTCATCAATAAACATTAAACAATCGTCTCGCTGATTACGCTCTTCCGTAGGCATCAAATATTCGAATAATGTGTAAGCTACACTGAACCTTAAGAACACGACAGTAAGACGTATTTTGCTTGAAATTCAAAAGGTAAATGTGTGGTTAGTATAATCGGGGAATAAACTTTTATTATTTTATAACGTCGATCGTCCAACGCACGTCGAATCACGAGAATCGTGGGCGGGTAATTCAAATTCAAATTCAAATTCAAATTCTTTATTAATCATTCAATAATATACAATAGTATAAAAGCAAGGTAGCGTACATCACGTCGTCTAATCCCATACTAAGTAGAACTTGTATTATGACAATCAGAAAACGGATGCACGCCGAACAATTTTATCCTAATATATATTATTCTCACATTCACACACACAATCACACTACACTTTATCACGTTAAAGTCTCTTTCGGCGACGTGATGCGCGCTTCGTTCGGGAGCCTCCCCCGAAACCTCCGGTAAACTACACTGGCGGGCCAGAACTCCTCCACCTCGAAGATGGATAAAACTTGAGTCGGCACTTTCACCACAAAGGAACTAAAATTCACTTTGTAGCGAGAGTGCAGACGCTCCACCCTCAAGGTGTAGGTGGTCTTCTCGCGGATGTAGTTTACGACGTCTTCGACCGTCATGGTCCAGTGCAGGCGCGACACATAGAGCGGTGTCGCGGGCACCTCGCTGCGCAGGCGCAGCTCGGGCACATAAGGTGCGGTGCCGCGGTGGTTGCGGACGGTGGGCTTCCTCTTCTTCCTCCTCTCCACCAGAACGAAGCCCTCCTCATCGCACCTCCTGCTCTCGTCCCTGCCGAGTCGAAGATGTTCAGCCTTGCGGCCCTCCTTTGCACCCCTCGCCTTTACCCGCGGGGGCGGTGCGGGGCAAGCAGCGACGCTTGCATAATTTTTCTGTTGAGTCGATGGCCTCAATTTCGTGTCGACGTCACGCGGTGACGGCGGGCTGACGGCGGCGGCTGTTGCTGACCCACTCGATTTCGCTGACGTGCAAAACGGCGAGCCGCGCTGAGCTCCGCGACGCATATTTATCGAGTCGATCGGATGCTCGGGTGACCTACATAGTGAATTATTACATTTTAATTGTAATAATTCACTACGCAACTCACTGATGGTAGATTCCGAGGCATCCAATCTACCTCGCAATTTCTCAAAGGGAAAGAATATTAGTTCTAGTCTGCTGTCTGAGTCACTGGAAGCCTCTTAAAGTTATTTAATTTGCAAGTTGTCCAATTAAAAGTAACAAGCGACGGTGCTCCGGCATTAAATGTTAACTGTTTTGATTGCTTTACAAATCCACTTACCCGCGACACTTACCGAATAACTGGCGGCAGTGGGTTAAAAGCAGACGTTTAGTTTAAAATCTTAATTCTTAGCGTCTGTCAAATTGATACAAAGAATAACGACCGGAGGAGGTAAGTTAAGGTTGCGGAGAAAAACTTTAGTCAAAAATGACTGAAGTTAATCTTTTCACTAACGCTTTTGATTGGCTGACTGAAAAATAAAATTATCCAATCAACAACGCCATAAATTATAATAAGTACATAAACGGATGTCGAAAAATCTCAAAAACTGGGGATATAAATAGTACCTACAGACAGTTCGAAGTAATGAGTGATTTTCATTCATGTATGAATCAAAATACGCTATTGCCCGGCCGAACTCTACCATTTGCGTAAGAGCATGTTGATAAAAATAGCAAAGGCCGTGCGCTAAAATTGTTTAAATTAGTTTTAAGGTGACGCCTTGATAATTTGGCTGTAGCGATGTCCATTTTTCTCAGCAATGACTAAAGCTAAGAAATTAAAGTTCACTGTAGGTATTCATCATGTCTTTGTCTTTGAATTACCGATAGCATAACAGGATTGGTCAACTTTTATAACACAGAATAATCAATCAAAAAGACCTCTGTAAAAAAAGGGATTCCTATTTTGCCAACAGAGGAGAGTGATATAAGCTTCCAAAATTTGTACATAAATTGGTTCTAGTATACACTTTAATTTGTCCATAGCTTATATGAAATGTATTTATGGTTTTTAAATTACGCGACAAAAACCATTTTGTCGCTACGCCCTTTACATTTTTTGCTGTTCCATTGCTTGTTTTCTATGAGAGGCCGGGCCAGCCTCGCATAGAAAACAAGCAATCTCAAACACATCCAACACGGTTTTTTACTTTAACATGGCGTCACCTTAAGCAAAGTATCGATTAAAGAATTATAACCTTTTTAAAAATAATGTTATAGCCGGATTACATTTTGCCTCTGACAGATTGCTACTGAAATCATCTAAACGGGCACTGGAATGCACTGAATTGCATTCCAGTTCCTTCCAATAATAATCCAGAGCAGGATTGGATTACGGGATTTTAATAATGTAAATCCGCTATTAAATTCAAATGACCCTGCGTTGTCCATAAATAAATAACCCCATTATCACATCATGAGTCACATTCAGTAGTGTACAGTCATAACAAAATATGTAATGTAACAGACTACGTTGATAACAAAAACGCTTGTCTCGAAGTGATTATGTCACGCCGGATGGGGCACTTAGCTGATGAGTGTAAGCGGGTCGCAGGTCACGGGCCGAATTGATACGAGTGTGCGGACATGAGAGATCATCTTCATCAGCATCACGTCCTACAAGAAATATAGTCATCATACTACAATGTATCGATGCAATGCGATGTTTAATTATTAAGCCAATTGAAACTGAACTTTATATTTTTCTAGCTTTTGCCCGCGGATTCGCTCGCGTTAATAAGTATTATTATTAATTAGTTATCAAAGTACCAGCCTGATCGATTTAAAATTGACAATGTTTCATACAAACTTTCATCCCCTATTTTATCCCTTTGAAGACAGAATTGATCAAAATCCTGTGTGCTGTGTATTGATAGATCACTATGTCAGTGAGTCAGTCAGTTACATTCGACTAGTTACTACATAAGAAGATACACGTTAAAATTACAGGCTTGCCGCTCGAGGTGTCGGGTACAAAGAATGGCTCAGTTCATATTCGAGAAAGTATCGTTTTTCAACGCAAAATTATTATATATTTTCCAAAACAAACAGAAAACAGTCCTACTCCTAAATGTAGAAAAGAAAACTTCTGTATTTGAATTTCATCACGTATAGATCTCCATAGTCCATTCTATTAACATACTTTAAATTGTGCTACATAGATACAACATCATAATAATTATAGCGACAATAACACTAAAGACGAAAGCTGAGATTTTTCACCTGATGTATAATATATAATATTATGTTTCCTCTACCCATGGTTGCCTGGAAGAAATTACTAATTAGTAATAAGGCCGCCATTGTGTTACCTATACTTGTCTTATTTATAATTAATGTTCTTGATTTTTCAATTTCATGTGTGCACAATAAAGAGTATTTATTATTATTATTATTTTCTAGGTTTCTTCTTTTTTAGGTTTCCGTACCCAAAGGGTAAAAACAGGACCCTATTACTAAGACTTTGTTGTTTGTCCGTCAGTCCGTCTGTCTGTCTCCAGGCTGTAACTCAAGAACGGTAATAGCTAGAGAGTTGAAATTTTCACAGATTGTGTATATCTGTTGCCGCTTTAACAACAAATACTAAAAACAAAATGAAATAAATATTTAAAGGGGGCTCCCATACAACAAACGTGATTTTTTAGCCTTTTTTGCTCTATATCAATAATGACAACAGGTAGGTACTTAAATTTTCCACAAAATCCTTAGTCATACTTGTACTTAAATATTTAATAATAATATTAAAATAAAATAAAAAATTAAGGGGGGCTCCCATACAAAAACACAATTTTTGGTCTAATTTTGCTCTTTAATGATACGGAACCCTTCGTGCTCGAGTCCAACTCGCACTTGTCCGATATTTTTCTTCTATTTCTTCGCGCCGGGCTAGTTCCTGAATCTGCCGTAGACATTGTGAAGACATTCGGAAAACAATTTGTAAAAAATTAACTCTGAATAAAAGTACACTAGATTTAATAGTATTAATAAAACTTCCTAAACTCTAAATCTTTATCAGATTCGTAGAAAAATGTCGGCAAGTTATAGGTAGCTGCCAAGTAGCTGGCAAGGTCACACAAGGGTGAAGGTTCGCGCCTAAGCTAACACAACTAATAGCGGGAATTTCACTATACATGTAAATCACGTGAACACTGCCTCATCTGGAACACGGGATTTCTTTACCCTTTATCTGATTCTCGCGTGTCACTTGACTTGATTACTTCTTTTTTTAAGAAACATTATAAGCGAATTTGTGCAATTTTTGTGATGAGTAAAAATGCTAAAACTCTTGAAGGAAACGTGAGCTGATCGTAAATTCGTAATGCGGAGAGAGAGAGACCTTCAGCTCGTCATAGGAACTACGGCTCTTACTGCGGCGCAACGAAAACGTACCTATGTCTGTACTGTTGTTTGATTCTACTTCTGCTGACACTCTCGGAACTCGTTGTTTTTTAGTGTACATATCGACTATATATTTAGGGGAAAACATCAATATCAAAAGGAACTTAAGCCATCCATTCAAATAAAGTTCATATTGACGTGCAGCTGCGCGAAAAATAAAGCCGATAAGCTTTAACTGCGGCCTCTTTCAAGTCTGGTTTGTGTCATATGTGCTGTAAAAAATACGTGTTTTTACCCGACTACGACAAAGCCAAAATAAAGGATATGCTTATATATCTTGTTAGTCTATGTAACATATTGTATGTAATGTGTGCCTCGTAACGCCTAAACTGCGGGCCCAATATTACCGACAATGATGATGATGGTATAGGTTATTTGTATACATTTTGTATTTTCTACACAATCGGATAGCTATAAGAGCTTAAAACCCTAAAGCTCACTAGCACTTCATAGTAACAATTCCTTACAAAATAGACCCTATACCTACAATAAGGTTATCTTTTAAAATAAAACTCACACATAAATTCGTTAGACCCGAAACACCTACGCAACATTTTATTAAAATATAGATTTAAAGGCGATTATGTAATTTATTGTGACTCTGGTCCAGTTCAGTTGAAATGGTTTATGGACACGCGCTAAAGGTTTTGAGCTCACGCTATTTGAGGTATTCCACTTAGAGGCTAAGACATAAGTAGATATACTATTATTAGCTTCGTAATTAATTCAATGAATGATGTACCTTATTTAGTAGAAATGTCTATCACTTAGGAGAATATCCTTTTAATAAGGATTTTCTCCTAAGTGATATCTCGAAATATCGCGCCAAAAATAATATAGTAGAGACACACATTGAATCAGATTATGACATCTGTATTTTCGGTGCTCTACGCACAGAAATAAATCAAGATAGAATGGCCATACGCGTCCATTGCTAAGGAATCGCGCGTGTCTATTTTTGCTTTGCTTTTAGTTAGAACAAATAACTTACCCGTGGAAAGAAATACCTCCTTTTAACCGATTTACTTTCGTACTTCTGTTTTTACAATTAGACACTGCACAATGAGGCATTTTTGCACAACCCCTCTGGTGTAATCAAGTCGAGACGTGCGCGCTGACTGAATAAACGTTCAACGAATTTTGCCCACTTGTGCAAGTTTGAAACACGCGTACTCCACCCGCTTAGCCGTTCTATCTTGATTTATTTCTGTGGCTCTACGTCTCTACATGTTTCATACATATTGATTGTGGTTAAGGATTTATTAGTATGTCATATTCATTATTATGAACTAGCTAGATGACGCCCGCAACTCCGTTGCAACATGCACCAAAATCCGTTTATCGCGCGAGAACCGTAAATTTTTTGGATAAAAAGTATCCTGTATGCCTATAATTTCCCGGGATCCAAAGTATCTCCATACACAGCAAAAGAGGCAACAGACAGATTGATACACTTTTCTGCATATTTTATGATATGAGTAGGTATGTATAATCGCGGGGATGTGACTTTTCAAATGGCTGTGTTAATATTTATATAAGTAAGGGAAACCCATTTCTATACTGGCAATAATATTTAAGTTATGAGAATAGAGTTGTTCAATAAAACATAATGGCGGATAATATCATGTATTCGTGGCTCCACTATCCTCTACAGCTCGCGTTGCATTAATTACTCACTAATTGGTCAAAATTGATATCGCCGTGAATAGTGAAAGAATCTGGCGAACGAAATATAATATTCAATTAAAATTCTTTAAAAATATAAGTAGCTTTTGAGCATTTAATTCGCGTAATGGTGCTGAGATCGTTATGCTATATTTTTTATTTATTTCAAAACGACATATAGTTTGGTACTGCTAATATAATATTATATTCTGTGATAATATAATAGTGTAGAAGTTTATTGCATAAAGGGCAAAGATTTAGTTTTACCCTTAGAAATACTGTTACTACCAAGTGAAAATGTTGCATTAGTGAAAACTTAGAAAACTACAAGACTGGAAAACTTAAATCGGCGACATCTGTAAAACTTTTATCGCTTGACTTAAAAACACGTACCAATGCGACGCCCCGTGGTCTAGTGGTATAGAGCGCGGCTCTTGACTCGGAGGTCGTGGGTTCGATTCCCGCGTTGGAAACATGTTATTTCCATGTCTTTAAAGTAAGATGATCCATGCGTCGGATGGGCATGTAAAAAGTCGGTCCTGATCTCTCGCCGGTCGTGTCGGTCTGCCGTCCCACTGGGTTATGAGAGTAAAGGAATAGAGAGTACTCTTGTGTACTGCGCACACACTTGGGCACTATAAAATTACTCCTGCGTAGCTGGCCTGGTTTCAATGAAACCGGCCACCATCACCGAAACCGGTGTGGGAGCTATTATACGCGTGGCAAGGCCGTAAAATTCTTCAAAAAAATGACAATTGCCGACAACAAGAAGGTTCTATAATATAGAATCTATATTATCGCTCCTTCTTCTTTGTTTGGCTTTATTTCTTGCTTATATGTTCCTTCTGATTACTTTTGTTGCGGGTCTCAAAACAGTTTTCGAATGTTCTTGTGCTCCCTGAGATCAACTGAATTTCGTACCTACTTGGCTACAGGGTCTGATGATGTTGTACAGGAATTTCTGGTGGGCTATTATCCGTAAAAATATCATCGTTTTATTAGAAGTCCGCGCCGTTTAAAGTATTCCCACTACCTTTCTAATATTAACCGACTGCGTCAGAAATAAGGGTGATCGCCGATCGGGCCCCAATCCCGACGGCCTACGCACGGGCTTGTGGCCTTCTGTCCGATCCAATTATCGTTTCTGTTAATTATAACTTCGGTTAACTTCTAATCCCTCTGACAACCCTCCCTTTAATTATTGTAAAAAAGTTTATCCCATTTTTTCTGGTAAAGGGTCCGAAATCGATATTAATATATTTTTGTTTGCGTAATTACGTAATATCAGACCTCGTGGAAAGATAATCATAATTTTAAACTAATTTCTAACAAAACAGAGGTTTGTGAATCTGTCAAGAACATATGAACGAGTTTGCGGATTTAAGTAGTCTTAAATTTAAATGGAATACAAAAATGAGTTGACGGTAAGGTGATGTTTAATTTACACACGCCGTAATTGGGACCGAGTCGAGGTTCGGAAGCGGAGCCCGCCGCCCAATTAACTGGCGTCCAATTAAAGGACCCATTTGATAACATGTAGATGATGTAAAGTCTTTCCCGGCCTTTTTGGCCAACCGAAAGATGTTTTACCATCGAAAGTCAACAGTAATTGTATCCTTTGGTTGTTATGTTTACGTACGAAATCAGTAGCATTAGTGTAAATGAAGAAGAAAAAGTAGGTCGCTCCGGTAACACATGTTTCTAGAAACAAAATGTACGAAGCCTTGAGTAGCTTTAGAAGGATATTACGATGGTGGTCTCACAAACCACAATCTATCAAGCAGTTCAGGCTGCACTGAATATTAAACAATTATATGTAAGTACATAATACATATTATACCTACTGTCTTAAGACATAGCTCTCCTTGTGATACAATTGGGTAAAAAGGAATATAAATTGGGTGCGTATAGCTTATGAATCATCACATAACAAGGGAACAAAATAACTAATTTCGGATAAACAAATAATTCAAAGGACTAATACTATGTTGTTATTCCCTATGCCTACATAATGTATGTTAAGCACCCGGCACATGCAGTCTACTGTACCTAAGAATCGAAATAATACACGTAATTACTATTCAGTAATTTGATAAATAGCTAGGAACTATATAATATGTAATTTGATAAATAGCTGGGAATAGCTAGCATGTTAAGTAAATTTTTTCAGATTTTTATGAATCGTTTCTTACACATACTCGTACTAGTTACTCATACTAAATTCATTCGTAGTTCTAACATAGAATGCCTTAACACTTGATTTAAGTAATAAAATCCTATTTTCTCTGCCTATCTCTATAAGACAGACAAATAAGCGGCAAACGGCGGCATCGGAGCGAATTAGGAGCGGGATCGGGGCCCGCGAGGCACATTCGCGCCCCGGCAACAAAGGGCCTCGCAGGACTAAATCAACATCCTCCGCCTGTTTATAATCTCGCCCGCTTCCTGCTTTTTGTGAGTCAATAAAAGGAATTAAGCAATCGTAAATTCCGAATTCCTTTGTGTATTATTCATAAAACTGCACATGTCCGAGGTCTATTGATATGCTCACGTATTTGTGTGGTATTCCACTTAATACGAGTAGTTAAGGCTTATAAGCTATGATTTATATGGCTCTTACATCCATTGTGTTTTATTTCTGCGACTTAAATCTTTCGTAGTTTGTTTTGAATAAGATCGATGCATATATGCCAGACAGAAACCTTTTTAACTGATGTTTACTGGGGTGTATGTACTTAGACAACTTGCATTCGGCATTCCAATAATTTGATGTAGAGACATAGCCCATAAGGCTTGCCTTATACAAAACCCTATACGTGATTTCTAACTTTTCTGTTGTTGTATTGTTTTATGTGTAATGTTTTAGTTACTTTGATGGAAAGCTAAATAACTAAAACATTAAAGCTAAAGGCTTCAGCTTTGCAAACATTTGAATAGACTACCGACTACGTTACACTCATCTGCGTTAATATCAGAATTCCGAAGTTGCAACACATAAAATCCGGGTAATCGTAAAAGTTGAATATTTATTCAGCGCTTGTTAGCGTCGTAATGCACGCGCTGCTGACGCCAGGTTTGGGTTTTGTTGGGGATGAACATCCCGCCGACTGCACCCGCCGCGAGCTCCCGACTAAAATCATTTTTACCCGCATAGTTTCATTCTATATTTGCTCGCTGCCGGCAATTATATTTTAGATGCGTCAGCCGTATGATTTTTATTATAATATCGCGAGCGCATATTAAAATTTATTCTTGTTTTCATGAAACATTACTTGTTAGGGTTCCGTACCCAAAGGGTAAAACGGGACCCTATTACTAAGACTTCGTTGTCTGTCCGTCTGTCCGTCTGTCTGTCTGTCTGTCTGTCTGTCTCCAGGCTGTAACTCAAGAACGGTAATAGCTAGAGATTTGATATTTTCACAGATTATGTATATCTGTTGCCGCTATAACAACAAATACCAAAAATAAAATAAAATTAATATTTAAGGGGGGCTCCCATACAACAAACGTGATTATTTGGCCTTTTTTGCTGTCTCCAGGCTGTAACTCAAGAACGGTAATAGCTGGAGATTTGATATTTTCACAGATTATGTATATCTGTTGCCGCTATAATAACAAATACTAAAAATAAAACAAAATGAATATTTAAGGGGGGCTCCCATACAACAAACGTGATTTTTTTGGCCTTTTTTGCTCTATATCAAAAATGGCAACAGGTATGTACTTGAATTTTTCACAAAATCCTTAGTTATATGTGTACTTTAATATTTAATAATAATATTAAAATAAAATAAAAAAAGAAGGGGGGCTCCCATACAAAAAACACAATTTATGGCCTAATTTTGCTCTATAATGGTACGGAACCCTTTGGGCGCGATTCCGACTCGCACTTGGCCGATTTTTAATATTTAGCTGAAACTGTTCCAGTTTTGCAGTGATTTTTTAAGCCTATTGTGATTTATAAATTTTAACCATCACCCGTAACTCGTAAGCCTGCAAAATATAAAAGCTATGGATCGTAGAACAGCCGTAAGGGAGGAGTCGATATGAAACCAACTTTTAATAAATGAAAATCTTTAAATCATAAAATCATTTATGTTACTGATTTATAATTTAAACATTTATTTATATTATGCATAACATTAATCGATAGTGCTATTATCGTCCATAAAGAATTGGGCATCACAGCAACTATAGGTCTACCAGGATCTGATGGCAAAAAGAAGTAAATTGCCTCTAGCAATACCGGGGTAATTGGAATGAAACATTTTGATCCTTTTTTCCTTATAGCGCGAACGGTTGATTCTATGTGTTAAACATGCAAATATATTATCCAATGATCAAGGATATTTTTTGAAAATCTGCTGTCAAAATTTGCCATCAGATTCTGGTAGACCTATAGTTATTGAAATTGTGTACAATATAATATGGTCACGGCAATAAAGAAGCACGTGGGTTGTGAAGTTTTATCATAAACATTGACGCAAGGGTCATGTAGTTACAGCTGGTATTTCGGTGGGAATAAATCGTTGTTGATTATTTTAGTAACAAAATTGATAGCTACTAATTATTATAAAGTCTAAACTCAGTTTGTGAGCTTAGCCTTTACTAGGTAAAGTTTTTTACTAGGTAAAGTTGCATACCGTTGCGATAGAAATAGAGTAAAATAGCTACACTAAATTTTCTATGAATTGACATTACAGTGTTTACGTTTGGCGTATTAACTACGGACTAACCATAGGTCATACTTACATGAAAATTATATTTTTTAAGCTATTGCATAGCTTTTATCGCGGGCTTTGAGCGCGGCGACCGAGTCAAGAAATTCCGTAACGAAAATAAACCTAACACCCCCCACTTCGAGTCGATGCGGCGTTGACGTGCATCGTCATTCATCTAACGCCTTTTCAGTTCGGCTGACTTCGACACGGTGTTTGTGTGCGTGCGAGTAGACGTATGCGAATTTTATTTGCATAAGATAAAAACGCTATGCTATAGCTTTACCGCGGCAGTCACCGAGTTCTATATCTAGAGTATTTTTAATCAAACAAGTGACATGAAATGAATATACAGCTAAGATTCGTCGGATGTGTTATCGTCGCGTCGTCGGCGCCGGTCGCCGGTACAGCGGGACAAACCTGTCGCAGTGGGCGGGGATTACTCATCAATACCTCCCACGCCAGATTCTTACTCATTTAAATACAAAGGCATTCTATTAAACGACTATCACAATTATTATTAAGTCTCCAAAGAATTTATAAATGCGAGCGCGCGTTTCTTAGAAGTTGGCCAGGTTCAAACTAGGTTACTTCATCTTTTATTGTCTAAATTCGATCCTAAAAATATAAGCAATTAATGAGATTAATTCGGAAATCTCCCTGGATCTCGGGACAAATGAGTTTCGGTGAGATAATTAAACTCGGTTAATAGTCCGTAACCGCCTGCTCGAGTCATTACTGTGGCATGTGACGAATGCCGCGATACACAGGATCGATCGCCGCGCCCGTCTCCAGATGGTTCGCTCGGCCCATGGACGTCCTATCTGCCAGCTGTTGTTTGCTGACAAAATCATAATAAATATCTACCAAGCTGCAAATTTTTTCTTCTGTTTATCAGACGAAACCATAAATGCGTAATAAAATATAGAGTAACTTGACAAGCCTAGCCCCTATGAGATTATCTTTGAAATTAAACTCGCTCAACACAGGGATAACTTCTTCAAACTACGTTTTGTTTAAGCGGTCTAGTGTCCTGGTATGAAAATGGTCTACACTCTATTGTATATTATTTATACGCTATGCTACGAGTATGCTATAGCTGCGGTCGCATTATCGAACGCAGCTGAACAGAGCATCACTTTATGGTGGTAGGCATCAATGATTCTTAGTTAGCACATTTACGGGGTGTTCAGATGTGCGCGTTTTCTGCTGTAGCGTTTGGGAAACGCGCACGTTTAAACGCGCCCTTATTTCATGTTTATAAAATACTAGCAACCCGCCCCAGCGTAGCATGGGTATAAAATATATAGCCACTGAAAAAAATTAATAAAATCGATAGCCTATGATCCTTCACGTGGTCTATTTCTTATCTGTGCCAAATAACATAAAATTGCACCAGTAGTTCGCGAGATAAGCCCTTTCAAATAATTTCCCTCGTTTTTTTCACATTTTCCTATTAGTCTTAGCATGATAAAATATAGCCTATATCCTTCCTCAATAAATCACAATCCGTTGCGTAGTTTTAAAGATTAAAGAAAACAAAGGGAAATGAGGGAGAAAAGCGACTTTGTTTTATAATATGTATAGATGATTGTATAATATAATAATTATATCAAGTGTATTTTACTCATATCCATACTAATATTATAAATGCGAAAGTGTGTCTGTCTGTTACCTCTTCACGCCCAAACCGCTGAACCAATTTTGCTGAAATTCGGTAAGGAGATATTTTGAGTCGCGGGACAGGACATAGGATACTCTACATCTCGGAAACTGTACGGTTGTTACGGGAGTTGTGGGCGTCAGCTAGATTTAAATAGTTTTTGCGACGTCTCTGTGTATGGTGTATCGAGGGCTCGCCCTATGGAATGTATCGTACTGACGGGCTGGAATGACGGCAGTATCGATGGCTCCTGCCGCTGCACAACGTTCGGATACCTCCAACATTGCTGGAGTCTGGAGACATCGCTATCATCATCATCATTTCGATTACACTAGTTACTTACCTCACCTGACCTAAGAACATTTTTTTTATCATGGAAACGACTGGCGAGAGACTTTTTAAATAAATGAATCATTAAAACGATAGAATCGAACCTACAACCTCCAAGTCGAAAGCTAAGCTCTTGACCCGTTTACTATTCCAAATCTAAACGAAAATGTCGATGAAACTCACACAAAGACTTGTGCTGTTGGAAGCAAAACAGTGTTTCCGATTTCCATTATTAGTAGAATAGTAGATTCGTAAAATGGTCGTTATATTGTAGAACTAACTTCCAATTAATAAGTAATAGTTAAAAAAACTAAAAACACGCTTTTTATATAAAGCGTCGGTTACAAACAAACATACAAACATATTGTCATCGGTCCTCGATAAATCTACAAAGTTTGAACGAAATCTGGCTGTTTAAAGTGGGTCAAAATCGCGCCCAAAGAAGTCGGTTACAAACATGTTACAAACAAATATACAGGTGAAGCTAATAAAAAGCGTATAAAAACCCGCGCTTCTACAACTTTGCTGTTATAGACGTAATGTGTAACAAACCTATAAAGGTTTGTTATAGGTTACCACTATAACTGAAGTGAGAATTCAAAATCGTTCCCAGATTCTTTTAATTTAATGAAATGCAACTTCCTTTCCAGTGATTTCTATATATATAAAACGCGAGCGAAAAACTTTGTATCCCTTTTGACGAAAAATGCGGAAACGTAGGTAAATGAACATTTGCACGGTTATAGTTTATAATATGGTGAAAGAATGCATCGAGCTATATTACATTTAAATTATGCTTTTATCATACCTTGTTTTAAGAAATAAAACATTACACACACTACAATTACACACACACTAGGAAAGATGACAGATTTTTGAGTGACAAGCCTATACGTACGAATTATCAAATCAACACAAATCAAATCAAAACATTTATTTCGGGCATATAACAAATACCTTAAACCTAACATACATATAATTTTATAACAAATACCTTAAACCTAACATACATATAATTTTATAATAAATACCTTAAAACTAACATACATATTTTATATAATATTATACTTAAGGGCCCGGGTTACCCTCGAAATTTTCATACATTCTTAATACCAAAATCATTTTCTCATACGAAAATATTTAACATGTTTGAGTTATTTTTAAGCTTAAGATAGTAATTACCTAGGGTCCTGAACAAATTTTTTTACAAAATATTTAAATACTTACTAAAAAAAAATAATTTGTGTTTAAATATTTTTTTGTAAATTTACTACTAAATATTTAAACACCAAAAAATAGACAAACACACTAAAAATATATAAATAAATAGTAAATTTACTACAAAATATTTAAATAATAAAAAATATTTTTTAAAGTTTAAATATTTTGTAGTAAATTAAAATACAGAAGAATAAAAATATGTATGTGGATCGTGTGTGTGTGTGTGTGTGTGTGTTATGTGCTATTTGTACACTTTTAGTAGATTTTCGGATTCGTCGTACGATTTTTTTATTGAATCTTAGATATTATAATTTGAGACAAATGCTTACACGACCAGTCTGAGATCAGCTGACTCCCAGAGACAAGAGTTGCAAAAAAAAATGATAAAGTCAATATTTTTTACAAAATATAGGTAGTAGTCCTAATGTCGTTGAAACGGTCGAATTTCGACCATTGAACGATCTCTAGCTTTCGTAAAATGACAAAAGCTTCAAGATCAATCAGATAGCCTTTTCGAAAGTCAGTTAACGTTGTTTTGACGTATATTATGAAAATACTATTTTGATGTTTGATAGTTAATTTTAAATTAATAGAATTGATGTCCGTTTGTCTGATATCGAAACACCTGAACTCGGAAAGTTATGCAATATGCATTGATATCGTTGTGGTGGAATCGTTAACTAAATCACAAATTACAACGGTGCTCGCCAAACTGAATAGTTACCGAACATCGAACTGAATTGCATTAGCCAATCCAAACTAACATTATAAAGGACGAGTGAAACGAAATATTTCACTTAGCGGTTCAGTTGAAAACCGGTATCATGTATCCAACATACATGACCTAAGCCGAACTGAACCCTTTTTTTGGCCACATCTAGGCACAATTTGTTAAATAAAGTCTATCTGCTCTTGTACTGCTTAATATATTGTAATTGTGTCTTGTGTGTACTAAAAATAAATTTTTTCTTTCTTTCTTTCTTTCTTTCTTTAAATAGTCCATTTATATTGGCTTATGGGAATTATAACATCACTAGACGTAAATTAGGGATTACACAAACAAATTAGGCCACAAAAAATTGCCTAGGTGTTTTGGTACACGCCTCCACCCGGGATCAAAACTGCACCCTCTCGAGCGCTAACCAAAGGTCTATTCCCTAGGAAAGTCGATATTAGTAATAACTAATAATACAGTCAGGATTCAACGGAAGAATTACATGCTGAATAAATACTGTATTATATTATGACCATAAATTGTGTGTAAAATGTAAATGATGTGTAGCTATATTTTGTGTAATCTAAAAACATTGACCAATCTAATTGGTCTCAATCAAAAATCAATCATCAAAAAGCCATCTATACTAATATTATAAATGCGAAATTGTGTCTGTCTGTCTGCTGCAATTTGGTGTGGAGATACTTTGAGTCTTGGTAAAGGACATAGGATAGGTACTTTTTATTCCGAAAAAATCACATCGTTGGTCCCAGACATATTGACCTGCTCATTCCTCTGGACTAGGCCGGCTATGTCACGAGAATGCCATTTAAAATCTTGTCCCAGGCACTACAGTATTTGAAGAGTGGTTACTTCGCTAAGAAAATACTGTATAAAATCATCCACAACGGATGCAAAGGCATTGTAACATAGACTTTATGAAGTTAATAGGATCACGTATATATAATGAAATTCCGCGAAAACGGGGGGTAATTGTTACAGTGAGTCATGGAGGCCCGCACTTTGTCCCGCAGCCCCGGGACGTGCCCACCGTTACAAGAAGGAAGAAACAAGTGTGTTTTGTTTTCTACGAGAATAAACAAATTAATAAGAAAAAACGTTAGTTATTGCTTTTATCACAATGCACTTCTAAATCATGAAGCATGTTTCGAGTACTACGAATATTATTAATTTTCTTTGTTCTCGCTTAAACATGTTTTTAAACTACGCGACTCTCCTTTTCCGATACATATTCAGAAGTTGCCTGAACGCTGTTTATAAGACGTAAGTTTGGACGTAAGAATAATGTTTTTTAAGTTTCATTTTAAAGAGCTAGTCCTTATAACGCACTACTAATGAAGACTTCAAAAAATGGAAAAACGATAGCAACTACCATTAAAAATTTTGTATCGTAGCTACGCGCTACGCGACCGCCTACGCCGTAAGCAGGTCAATAATAAAAAATATAGTCATTTAAATTAAGTAAATCTTTTTGTGCACTATGAACATAATATTATTACATAATATCTAAAGCAACATTTATTATGCCTGTGAAAAAAATATAAAAATTGTGTGTGTCGTTGATTCGATTACAGTAAGCTATCGAGTCCGAGTTGTACAATATTCTGTGTGTACACTTCCTTTAATCATGCTATCGGCCGGGAAACTGCGAGTGGCCTAGGATTTAGGTTATTTAGGTTACGATCCCGAACCTAGATCTACCCCTGGAACTAATTGATTGTTCAAATCCTGGATATTGTTTTTATTGTTGCTCCGACTATTGTGTTGCGTTAAGTTATTTAGGTCTTCATCAGGACTAAGAAATCGCCAATTAGCACTGAAACTATCCATAGTAATATTATAAATGCAAAAGTGTGTCTGTCTGTTTGTTATCTGAAGCGTGAAGACGCTTAAACCGTTAAACCGATTTTGATAAAATTTGTTATAGAAATACTTTGAGACCCGGAATAATGTTCGGTTACCACGCGATAAACAAATTTGTGGGCAACGCAGCTGCGGGCATTAACCATTTTTGTTTACAGCTTAGTTTTGTTACATCCTGTGAGCCTAGATTGTACGTTAATAGAGAAGTTTCAAAAAAAATGAGGTAAAAGAAAAGAACATTTTCCAAGACAAAGTACGAAATCACACCTACCTTCACAATAATATTGTAAAAGCAAAGGTTGGTGAAAAGCAATCAATAAATTCAAAAATTGATACAAAATATTTTGATCCCTAAAAAGTACAGTGTTTCCGTGTATATTATACTATAATTATAATATTTGTATAATACTGCAAAATACTGCACAAAGCTTGTCATTTATAAAAACAAATTGTTTAGACGCGCAACTTATAAAATAAAACCTACTTGAAAGTTGTAAAGTAAGAATTGATGTAAAAAGAGCTTCTGTTTAGTATAAAGTGGCGGTCGCAACATTTATCGCCCGAGCGGCCGCCGCCCGCCCCCGCCCGCCCTCGCCAACCGCCCTGTTGCAAAAACGTGTTCGCAACCCCATAATGTAAATGCAGGACTACCTAAATGTTTCTTTAAACGCCCGATCCCACTTTATACCGAATACGACACGAGTTTTTGCCGTTTCCATGAAAAAGGGTTTTCGTTCTGCGGATTTTCTCTGCATTAGTTGGGTTGCAGGATGTTTATTTAAATATTACGAGATGTTTTATAATGTTACGAGCTGTAATAAATACTGTATAACTTTTTTTGTGAGGCGCATTTCTTGACTAGATAATCTTGTAGGTGAGCATTACACATTTATTTCCATACAAATTCACTTAGTATTACGCTACTTTTTCAACTTACAAATCTGCTCACATTCGGCAGTCAATAGTTTGGGTTGGTTTGGTGTGAACGCATCCTAACTCTACACAGCAGCTCATGAGAGGCTCTACAGTAGCTCGTACTACTAAAACTTCATAGGTGTACCAAAATATATATTTTAAAGGTATTAAAAAGTGTGACATAGGGGGCAGTGGTTCAAATATCTTAATTTTGTACGACGTAATATCTGAATGGGCCTTACTCCCTAGCTAGCACGGGCATTTAATGTGAAGCCTTATACAGTATACATTGTAGCTCAGCTATACTCAACCTGCGGCCCGTCGGGACTACCAATAGTGCACTAGCGGCCAAGTTGCGGCGGCCATCGAATGTATGGTGTGGCCGCTGGTCGCGTGGCGGCCAGGTGCGTGTGGTCTATGGCGATTTCATACTAAGATATCAGCTATCTCGATGGCCACCGTGGCCCGGCCGCTGCGGTTTGGCCGCTAGTGCGCGCCTAGCCTTAGTGGCTCGCGTGAAATTAAACAATTTTGAAATTCACGCCCACCGGCAAAATAGAGCAATTTTGTCGTGAAAGACGAAAGTCATGAAAATTTTTCAACTCGCAAATCGCTAATTTTCAAGAACCTTATTTTTTAGCCCTAAAAATTTGGTTGCGGCCGGCGACACCAAGACCAAAACGTGTTTGTGGCCCTTATTAAAAAGAGGTTGAGTCCCTTTGCTGTAGCTCATGAAGTTAGCACGGCCGCTGAAGGACCCTCACCGTCGCGTCGCCGGCTTGCATCAGAATTAACTCACGTGGTGCCATTTCGTCTTACTTGTTAACTTTGTTACCTTCGCCACGTAAATTGTGCTTAAATTATGATGAAAATCTCAAAAATTCGAGTTCATTTATTTGGGTATATTACCTGTACAATTGTATTGTAGGTACATAATATTATATCACCATCGTCCATGTTTTGATGTAATTTTGTATGCAGATACTCGAAGGCCCGGAAAAGCTTAAAGCATGATTTTTATCCTGGAAAAATGTACGGTTTTCGTTCGGCACAATGAAGTAGGTTATATCAACTATAATCCAAATCTGAACGACCACGACCATTATATAATTGACCCTAATCCCGCTTCAAAGACCATAGAATATTACCACAAGACCCATTGATAGCGTCACATTTTTCAACGATACGATGATGCCATTGGTCCTCGCTACACTGGCTGGACATTCTTCGACGGAAATGTCAATATCTTGGTCCCGCGCTACCTGCAGCCACTTTACACGTCAAAGGCGACGCGAGCCAGATTTCCGTTGCTTTGACCATGCAAAAACTAAATTCCTAATAGCCTTCATAAAAAAACTAGCCTTCCGTAGCCTTTGCATACAGAAAATGCGAAAACGCTGCTTAATATTCCTTGTACTTAAAAATACACAATGTACGACGTATAATACACATTATGTATGTCGTTTCTCGAACAATTTTCAAATCATGTTTCAGTGATTTTTATAGTTAAACAGTCAAAGTAAACCAGTCATACAATAGATTATAATACAGCACCTTACACGCAAATAAAACACAAAGACTTTACAAAAAAATACAGGTGAAGATTTCAGCGCTGGTTTTAATTGAACGAAAACTCTTAACAAAAGTCCCGAAAGCCAGACATCTTTTGTAAACAAGTCATAGCTTTTAGACGAACAATGTGACGGCCCGCGGTAACCGCGCACATGTCGTCTGCTCCTTGTGTTACACCCTCCCCATACATCCCTCATGTGCATGGGGAATGGCAACTACAGAAATGAGATACTAGACGTGCATTCGAGCTTTTTGTATCATCCGTTTTAGATGAGTATAATGGATTGTTAGATGTTGTCTGCAACTTCGTTTGTGTAGAAATTTCCTTAAATAAAAATACTTAAATTATTTTAATTGATTCAGCATTTTTACGCACAGACAGAAAAACAGACCGTAAAAAATATTTTCGTATTTACAGATATTATGACTGTGGTTTATTTGTAAGAGCAATTAGAACAACTGATTGCAATATAATAGTGCATACGTACAATAAGTCGATCAGAAATAAAATTACATTTTAACCATGCTCGATTATTGGTCCTATAATAAGTACATACGTATATGGGCACCCTAAGTATATATACCCTTAACAAACACCCTACTAAATAAAAAGGCGAATGTTTGACTGGTGAATGGTGATGTGGAGGAACATTACGCGGGGTGTGCGACCGCGGTCTTCATACACACCACCGCGCATATTTCGCCGCGGGTCATTAGGCGCGCCGCGACGTTTAATCGACATCATCATTATACCGAATTTGGTTACCGATTTACGATTCGGTTTAAAATAAACGTTATTGCTACATTGTAGCACTAAAGAACAACCTCGCCCCAAACAACGTGCATACGTGTATACGGGTAAGACAATTGAATCCAGTCGGATCGCAGACGATCGGACACGTGGCAATGCACAAAACGAGTCCGGTGAGATCGGCCTACAGTCAATCTGATAAACTGTGAATTGTGATAAGACGATTTTGTATATTATGTTAGTTTAAAAAACCAAACAAAATATCTCATTTGCCTTAGTCTCTCCTCACCAACCGGAAAACTCCCCTAGCTCAGAGATTCCGGTCTCAATTATTATTGTACCTTATTAGCTACCCTCAATCCTCGTATAATATTATTGAAACCGTTAAAATAAAGTTTCAGCTACAATTCGTTTAGCTACCCCATATTTTTCCTCAAACAATTCGGTAACAAGCGAACCGAATCAACGAACAGTAAAAAGTTAAATATTCGATTTAAATCGCCTTTAAAAAGCGCTATCGAGTTTCTTTTCCCAGAGATTTGTTGGTAAAAGTCCAATACCGCAGTAGAGGGGAAAAGTAGCTGGCGCCGGAAGAGCTTTGACCGGCCAGTCGTAAGGCTGCACTTCTTTATCTTTATTTTATTCCGTGGCTTTTTATGGTTCCGTACCCAAAGGGTAAAAACGGAACCCTATGTCTGAGACTTCGATGTCCGTCCGCCTGTCTGTCTCCAGGCTTTATCTCAAGAACCGCTAGACTTCAGAAATTCTCACACATTGTGTAATTTCTGTTGCCACTATAACAAAAACACTAAAAAGTAAAAACAAAATAAAATTAATATTAAATACGTACCATACAACAAACGTGATTTTTTTGGCCTTTTTTGCTCGTAATCAATAATGGAAACAGGTAGGCATTTGAAATACTAACAACATCCCTAATAACATTTGTACATAAATAATTAATAATAAAATTTACATTAAATAAATATTTAAGGGGGCTCCCATACAAAAAACACAATTTATTGCTACAACTTTCGCTCTACGGTACGGAACCCTTCGTGCGCAAGTCCGACTCGCACTTGGTCGATTATTTCGAATTTAGAGGATTCGTAGCAAAGGATCTTTGACGACTGAGGCTGCAGAATACTTTGTGCTGACTAAAGACGGGGACGACACGTGCGGGACTCCAATGTAACAAACGATGAAACGCGACACGGGACTAGGGATTTGCTAGGTATCGATATAATACGAGAATGAATGAATATGCTTTGTTGCGTTCAAAACTAGGTTCAAATCCATACTAATATTATAAATGCGAAAGTGTGTCTGTCTGTCTGTTACCGCTGGACCAGGTATGGGGATATTTTGAGTGCCAGTCTTTTTTAAATACTTTTTATCCTCGAAAAATGACGGTTCCAGAGCGATAAAGAAATTTTGGCGCAACGGATTGCGGGCATCATGTATAAGAAGAATAAATATTGTTTAGGAAAATAATATAGTCTGTATAATATTATATATTTTTCTCTCTCTATCACTCCGATGAGTTATCCGTGGTAAGGATGTTGTGGTTTATGTGCCATCGAGCATGACACCAACCAGACAAAAACAACAGCTTATTCCACGATCGTAGCTTTGAAACGGATACTATGATTTTGTTCATTATTTAACGCGTTTTTGTAAAAGCTATCGAAAAAGGTGTACCTTAAACATTTAGGATTAAGCTATATTAAGCCATAATGTGCTATGATACTTTCAGATACTACGATTTGAAAAGAGTACCAATAAAAATAGCTGATTTATTTCAAAAATTAAAAACCTCGACGGCGTACAAAACGTTTGAAGCAATAATATATTATATCTTGGTAAAAGAAGTGAAGCCGTATTAAGGCTCTACAATATAACCCTCTTTTATTCAACACATGCCCATCGATTAAGATGTAATTCACTATACTATTATTAAAATAATGAGACCCAGAATTTCATACTTTTTAGGGTTCCGTACCCAAAGGGTAAAAACGGGACCCTATTACTAAGACTTCGATGTCTGTCCGTCTGTCTGTCTCCAGGCTGTAACTCAAGAACGGTAATAGCTAGAGATTTGAAATTTTCACACATTGTGTATTTTTGTTGCCGCTATTACAACAAATACTAAAAACAAAATAAAATGAATATTTAAGGGGGGGCTCCCATAGAACATACGTGATTTTTTTGGCCTTTTTTGCTCGTAATCAATAATGGTAAAAGCTACGCACTTGAAATTTTCACAAAATCCTTAATTGTATTTGTACTTTAATAATTAATCATAAAATTAAAATAAAGTAAATATTTAAGGGGGCTCCCATACAAAAAACACAATTTTTGTCTACTTTCGCTCTATACCGGTACGGAACTCTTCGTGCGCGAGTCTGACTCGCACTTGGCCGATTATTACATTACATACGTGATACGACTAGACAACACCCGCAACTCCGTTGCGCCAAAATTACTTTATCTCGTGAGAATGTACATTTTTCCGGGATTCAAATAATCTCTATACCAAATTTCAACGAAATCGGTTCAGCAGTTTGGGCATGAAGAGGTAACAGACAGACATACAGACAGACACACTTTCGCATGTATTATATAATATTAGTATAATATTAGTATAATATTAGCATGGATGATTCGCCTAGAATAAAAAAGTAGAGTTTTACATAATATTATAACTTTTCGCCGTTTCGGCTTTAGTTATAATTAACTATGTAAAGTAAAGTCGTCGATATAATTTGATGGACTCTTCACGTCACATAATATCTATCGCCTCCCCGCTAGTTTGTCTCCGTCGGTTCATTATGCAGCCTCCTTCCCCTGGTAACAATCACACCCTCGGATATAAGCTACAAATTAAAATTGTGTTAGTTTAATTACTTTATAGGACAAAACCATAATTATACACGTTATTTAAATAATATAAAATTACAAGTCCTGACTGACTGATTCATCATCGCTGAGCAAAAACTGTTAAAGTTACAGCCACGAAATTTGGTGAGTAGGGTTGTTTTATAAAGTAGACACCCACTAAGGAAGGAATTTAGGAAATTTTACCTCGAAGGGGGTGAAAAAAGGGTTGAAAGTTTGTATGAAATTCCGTCATTTCTTAAGTTAGAAACATTAAACTTTATTTTTGGTCTACTGAATAAAAATAAAAGAATACCTATTTAAGCGTTTTTGGAAATTCTACCCCCAAAAGGGTGAAATTGGGGTTGAAAGTTTGAATGAAAGTCTGTTATTTCTTGAGATAGAAACATGAAACTTTATTTTTGGGCTACTGATTAAAAATGAATAGATACGTATTTAAGCGTTTTTGAAAATTCTACCCCCAAAGGGGTGAAATTAGGGTTGAAAGTTTAAATGAAAGTCCGTCATTTCTTGAGTTAGAAACATGAAAGTTTATTAACTCAAGAAAACGATTTGCTTAAATATTATGTCACGTTTTTACCCTTTGTATAATGATCCACAAAAAAGGAAAACTATCAATCTTTGTTATTTTACTATGTTAACGCGGACAAAGTCGCGGGCAACAGCTAGTGTAAATATAAAATGTAAGGAAGTTATAATCTCTTAATAATTTACACTCAAACTTTTTTGTTCCTTGATTAGGTAGAAAGTTATAATTCACACTCAAATTTTTTTGTTCGTTGATTGAGGAAAAGTTTGTGAAATTAAGCGAAAATGTACCGTAAGTGAGTTACATAATTTTTTTCAAATCAACATTCAATATTGTTTTTCAAATATATTTTTTTTGTTTCCATAATATAACATTAGTATTTTAAGAAGATTAAACGTTTATAATTATACGGTTTATAACATACTTAATCACAGAATTTAATACCAAGTAAAAAGAAACGTCCATAATATATTATTACATTAAACTAGAGAAGAAAATAAATAAATAATCAGCCAAGTGCGAGTCGGAATCGCGCACGAAGGGTTCCGTACCATTATACAGCATGACTGGTGAGTCAATACCGATATTTAAGGAGAGTATTCAGTACTCGATTCTCATTATAAATATGTAATAAAATTAGGTTCTTAATTTTTTTTTGAATTTCCCAAAAATTAATGAATCATGGATACTAAGTAAATTACGCGGCTAGGCAAGTAGGCATACTATGCGGCCGGTGCAGAGGCGTGCGCTACCAAAGAAACACCACACAACTACCCCTCCCGCTCGCGGTGTCCATGCGTTGGGTAAATAATTATTTAACTTTAAGCTACATTTACTCAGTGATCAATTGATATTATTTTTTTATATTATTTTTTTCCAACTAATATAATAGCCAAATATCACGTCCTCAAGTATTGAACATGTCTCACCAGTCACGCAGTAGAGCAAAATTATAATGTTATTATTAAATATTAAAGTACACATATAACTAAGGATTTTGTGAAAAATTCAAGTACCTACCTGTTGCCATTTTTTGATATAGAGCAAAAAAGGCCAAAAAACTCACGTTTGTTGTATGGGAGCCCCCCTTAAATATTCATTTTATTTTATTTTTAGTATTTGTTGTTATAGCGGCCACAGATATACATAATCTGTGAAAATATCAAATCTCTAGCTATTACCGTTCTTGAGTTACAGCCTGGAGACAGACAGACAGACAGATGGACAGACGGACAGACAACGAAGTCTTAGTAATAGGGTCCCGTTTTTACCCTTTGGGTACGGAACCCTAAAAACGTACAATAAGTTGTTACGCATCACACCTTCGATCAAATATTTCTGTACGGTCTATTTGATTGAAGCATCACACATACTTCGGAGTTCGAACCTACGACACAAGACGAACCACGGGGCCACAACGATCCGGCCTGCGTTGTGGTGCGTTGCTTCGTCGGAACATGAAACGGTATAAACTCATAGTTATAATGTTCCATACATTAGCACTGCCTTGCCGCAAAATGCGACAACATTCAAGACTGCTATAAAACAAGCCACCATTTTGTCTGTTGTTGCGTCAAATAATCATTAATTTCAGAAATTGCTTCAAAATCAGATTAATTCCAATATTGATTATTTTTCCCATCCGATGACATGTAGTTTATCATAAAAAGGAAAAATGTGGATTCGCTCTTACCACCGCTTCACGCACCGGCCACCGCGACAAAGAACGAAAATGACCGTGAACGAAATCGCTTGATGATCGCTCAGCGTTTTAAACATGTATGTTAGCCAAAGCTGTTAGCTACGCTGTTCGTTACAAACAATTTAAAATTTCGTGCAGAGAAGTTGTTTTTCTTAAAATATTACAGATTGCATAGACTTTATTCTACAAGTCCCAGACAGTTTTTCTCATCCGCGATTTTATGCGAAATAAATAGTTTACGATTGTATTTAAATATTTAAATATTTATTTAATTCTATATTGTGATCTGTGATGTGTTGATCAGACAGGAGCATTAATATGTTAAGTATACTAAATGTATTGAATGATAGTTTTATAATTATTTTTAATTGTACACATGGTTTATCAATAAGGCAGCATTTCCTGTCCTTTCACAATTTTATTACATAAAATATTACATACAGACACCAACTCGGCTCCGTGCAGTCTTACCGGTCACCACCAGTTCGATGACAGTAACGGGCAGGAAGTTGGCATTATAAATTCATTATTCAACCAAGTTGTCGCACCCTGTCCAAAGAAAAAACTATCAGGAATGTGACGTCTGGCTCGGGAGTGCGGGAGTGCGGGCCCACAATGAAGCGCGCCGGACGAGCTTTTTAGGGTTCCGTACCCAAACGGTAAAAATATTTTGTTCATATTCCTATTTAGTCCATGGTGAAGGCGGGAGAATCCTCATGTTTTCAAAAGTCCTGTAAAAATCTCTATTACTGAGACTCCGATGTTTATTTTTTTTTATTATATATATTCTGCATATTCTGTCTGCTTATCTGTCACCAGGCTGTAACACAACAACCGTGATTGGTTGACAGCTAAAATTTTAACAAATTATTTATTTCTGTTGCAGTAAAAACAATAAAATCAAAAATCAAAAGCAGGCTCCAATAGTACCTACCTACAGGTTCCCTAGAACAATTTTTATATTACTATCAAGCTAATTAATTTTTCGTAAGTAGCTTTATTTTGATAAGACGAACAACCGTTTTATCTGCGAAAATTCTCGATAATGGTAGCTAACAGAGATAGAAATTATTTATATTATTGATTTGATGGTCCTAAAATATATGGATTGTTCTATTTGTATATTATACGGGGTTTCGACAGAAAGTCACAAAAAAGCCAGTTTTTCCTTGATATTATAATATAAAATTATTTATTTACTATAATTAATAATATAATGCTATAAACTAATACAATGATTACTAAACTACAATAAAAACTAGTAGTATAAAAATTATTTACAACAGTTTAAATATAAAAAAGGTTGTCATCCAGACTGCTGCCCTTAGGGAGAGTGCCCAAAATGCTGGCGACATGTTTACTTGACGTACAATGATACGGAACCTTTCGTACGCCAATCCGACTCACACTTTGTCAGTTTTTTACCGGCGACACAGCCTACTGAATAATGTATGGCGGCGGCCGCCGGCGCGCGCCCCATCCACTATTTCCGTCCGATGGCATTATTTTTGTACATATTATATTGAAAATGACATTAATTATTATTAATATTTACACACCACTCGATGAATACAAATTAAAATTAGGATTACATATTTATAAAGCCCGTGGGCCGTGTTAGCGCAATGCGATTATCAGTGTAAATACACCGATGACACGAAAGTAGCGCTGTATTCTGCTTTACGTTTTGCAAAAATTGCAACAGGAATTCCTTTGGCTTTCAGGAATTTGAGTTATTTGTTGTTTTTGCTGGACGGAAAGTAGGTAAAAGATCACCGCAGCTTACGCAGAAACAGTAAATATCAACTTTTATTTTCCGACCATTTTTACCATCAATTATTATCGATCATTTTTAATAGGAAATTAATAATAATACTTAATATAAATCAAATCAAACTAAAAACTAAATATTTGAATTTAAAAATTGCCGTTTTTTTGGATAAACGGAGGACGGGACGGGGAAAATGATTTCAAATCCAAGAAATATGGATTTTATGTAGAGCTAGATTATGAAGTAGGTAAGTAACAATGACTTTGACATTGGCAACTCACTACGGGGCCATATTTTAAAAAGAATAAGAAGTAATAATGTTTGTTTAAATTATAAGGAAAAAAATGAGTAATTGCTTTACATTGTTAAAATATGTTATAATATTATACCCCCATATTATTTCGTTTCAACCACGTTTTAACGTCGCGTTCTTGCCAATGTTTCACAGTACTCGTTGGAATCTGGGAGTAATACACGCGTTTTGTTCCGGCTAATTAGCGCCATTTGTTACTGTCACTGGAATAATCAGCGATTGCGCAACATCTTCCGACTGCTTACAGTACACGACCTGAGTACTGTCATAAATTATTGTAACTAATAATGAGTACCAGATGCCCCTTTAGCATGGCCACAGTAGAAATAGCCATGTAGAAATGGCCATTCAAATAAAATACATAGATCCATAGACTATGTCATAAAGTTGGACTTTATTTGAATTTTTCAGGAATTTTTACACTATAGTCTACGTAATATAGGGGTCACCAATTAGTTTCGCTCGGGGTCCGTTTTAAGAAATGAAATGACCTTCGCGGTCCACACATAAAAAAAAATATTAAACAAAAGTAATTACGGAATTCACAAATCCGTAAAAAGTAATTACGGAATTTACAATATCAATGAGAAAAGTGACAATTTTTGTAGCGTTCTCTGATGTTTGAAGTGAAATTGGTGCAAGCTATTGTTATTAAATCTTAGAGATGTTCAATTTATTTTAAACAAAGTTCATCTTCGAAAATGCTTGGTCCGCACACAATGGGTCGGCGGTCCGGATGCGGACCGCGGTCCGCCATTTGGTGACCCCTGGTCTACGTCATAAAGTGGCATATTTTATTTGATTTTTTTGTCGGTCGCGGTAAGCCACGGTAAAGATCGGAACGGTACCTTCAGTTTATCTCTAAAGTGTTTTTATACTTTCGCATTTCTTCTTAGAGCTTTCTTTATGCCTTTTAGTATTGTGACTTGTGAGCAAATTTAAAAGAAATCATGACTTACTATAGACTATAGCTAACAATAATAATAATTAAAGTCGTAGCACTGTATATCATTGCACTGTATATCATTTAGGTTAGCGAATGAAATAATTAACCATATTTATTAATATATTTTTCTACTATAAATAGATAGTATTGTCGTAGCGAATTTAGCTTTGGTTGCAGAGAAACCATAAAATAAACAAAATATATATAGGGGTCGTTCTCCCCTTCCTTATTGTGGATTTGGAGGTTCGGCTACGAAAACATTGCAATCCTTAATGGCTTAACATACTTACCTATAAAAAACAATATTATTTCCGCCGTAAACACGAGTCTCAGAACAATAAGCGCGCAATCAAAAAGACATTGGGGCCAAATCTTTTTTTGAGACATAAAAGGTATGACGATTTACAAATTGTTCTCTACGACCAAACAAAAAGGGTTCAATCGTGATATTTATTGTGTCAAACACAAAACTGGAAATCTGTTCATGTTATTGAAAATGGCGACGTGCCACCCGCACAGCTTCGCACGGAAGTACGATTTATGTTACGAAATCTAAGAAACAAATATTTGATTTATAATATCATCAGAAGTCAGAAACCTGATACTCAAAGAAAACTTTAATTTTGATAATGAATAGCTTAGATATGAAATAGACTCAATTTCATTTTGGAATCAAATCGAAACGCGGTTGTACTTTTCTTTGACGACTTCTTTTTTGGTTATTGTTTCAATGATAAAGCTGGCTTCTCTTCACAATCAGCTTAAAAAATTTAAGGGGTATTAAAATTTGCATTATATGGCTATGACATTGGTAAGGATAAGTATTATTAACTTTACTAATTATTATTAATTAGTAAAGTTAACAAAACTAGGCAGACTTCAATAAAGACTAGAGTCAAAATTATTACATTTATTAAATTCCAAAACAATCTAACATCTAAACAAGATTGAGGTAAACCACCCACACTGACCGTGGCTATTATATTAATCTAATCAAAAACAAAAATGTTAAAAATGTAAAGGTGCACCGTACTGGGTAACGATGGACGTGGACGTTGTCGATAAAAACATAATTCAACGATTTTGTCGAACTTTCGGCTCTACTCGTTATTTAGATGCAAAGAAGATGTTTTTAATACAAATCAAAAATTCTTGGCATAATAATATTATATTTGTGATAATATTAGGTATTTATCACCACAATAAAAAATGTAGCTACTTTCCTCTGAAGTCTGATAAGTACCTTGTAAATCCATAAAACAAGACCACGGACAGCCACTAACACATTAGTAAAAGTAAACTAATCTGTATTCTGTGGTTAAAGTGGATGTAATTTTTTTTATGAGAAATAGAATTTATGTAGGTATATTATGTACTTAGAAAAATATTTATCCAGATTCATTACACTGTACACATTATGATTTTTTACTGAATTGTTCTATTTTCAATCCTTAATTGTAAACGTTATGGTTTATTTATTTCGCCAAACAGCGAGTTACTTATACTGCGTGACTGGTGAGACATGTTCAATACTTGAGGACGTGATATTTGGCTATTATATTAGTTGGAAAAAAAATAATATAAAAAAATAATATCAATTGATCACTGAGTAAATGTAGCTTAAAGTTAAATAATTATTTACCCAACGCATGGACTCCGCGAGCGGGAGGGGTAGTTGTGTGGTGTTTCTTTGGTAGCGCACGCCTCTGCACCGGCCGCATAGTATGCCTACTTGCCTAGCCGCGTAACTTACTTAGTATCCATGATTCATTAATTTTTGGGAAATTAAAAAAAAAATTAAGAACCTAATTTTATTACATATTTATAATGAGAATCGAGTACTGAATACTCTCCTTAAATATCGGTATTGACTCACCAGTCATGCTGTATAAAAAAAGAACCAAAGGTAAATATTTTCGATTTCATTTGACCCAGTTGCTACATGATGTTGATTGTTGATTAAATGGAACGCTATCAGTGAGCAGCCGTGCGTCTGCGCAGGCAAGTCTCGACTTGTCTCTACATCGCTCTACAACCTTGATCAAACTGTCGCTTTGACTGTCGCTATGAAAATATTTGCAGACATTAGTCATACTAAATAGGAACTCAGATAAAGAACGATTCTTAAAATATTATATATCTTATAATATCTTAAAATATTTTTAAATATTATACTTATTAGGATAGTTTCTGTCGATACGTTTATAACCGACTTCAAAAAAGGAGGTTATCAATTCGACCCGTACATAATTGTTTCAGAACTGCCCAGTTTTCGTATAATTTATGTTAGTCTAATTGCCGCACTCAGAGACATGATACATTTAATGATGACTATACTACAATTAATTATTGAAGTGTTTGACAGATAATATATTTATTTACCTACTTACTTATTTATAATGAGGGGCTTATGTCAAAATCGTCACATTTTAATTACAGATATAAGTAATCTTCAAAAGTGTGTGTAAGTGTAGATAGTTAAAAAAACTCATGAATTTGGTAATTACTATTGATGCAATACGAATGTATTGACATCATCACGAGCGACGAGCATCTCGTTTTGAGGTCAAACATTGACTCACTATTAGCGGTTTATATCATACCAAAAACGTATGTCTACTGTATTGTCTAAAAAGGCCCACCGCCCATCATGTGTCACGCCGGCCGGTGACGCAAGCCTCTCACACTGTCATGTCGCCCAAAACGTGCCATTTTAGGGTCAATTCAGACCGCACGACGCGTAGATGCATTTCTAAATTTATACTGAACGAGCTTTTGCCCGCGGCTTCGCTCGCGTTAAGAAGTAATAATATTATATGAAAACTTTCATCCCCTATTTTAACCCCTTGGGTTTGGAATTTATCAAATTCCTTTCTTAGCGGATGCCTACGTCATAACATCTACCTGCATGCCAAATTTCAGCCTGATCCGTCCAGTGGTTTTTTTTTTTTTTTTTTTTTTTTTTTTTTCAATTTGGGGCCATCTATGGGCTAACAGCCCATATCCTTTTTTTGCCATCTTTATTTAGTTTATTCGCACCAAGGATAATTTATTATTTACAATATATTGTGATTGTTGTCCATCACGCCATGGACCTTTTTTTTTTTTTTTTTTTTTTTATATATAATATATAAATATATAGTATATAAAAATTATAAAATATAAATTAAATACTAGAATAGAATATAATATATACACATATTATATGTAATAAAAATACATATTTTCCTATCTTTTATATATTTTATACTAATTATGAAGTTAATTTTTTTGAACGGTGTGGTCCCAGTGTCCTGGCGGCCAGTAGATCCGACATTTTTAGATTTCCTTAGATAATATTATGCTGCTCCACCCTTTGCCTTTAGATGTTGTGACATTGGCTTGGTGGAGAGGGGTCACTCAAGCTGGGTGGAGTTTTTAGGGTGTTAAAAAGATATCGTTCTGTGTCGAATCTACCAGATGCCAGCAAGTGGGATCGCCAGGACCGTGTCCCTCCTAATGTTGCAATATGTGAAACGCCAGGAAAGGACGAGGGTCTGTCGATCCCGCTGACTAGTCCGGGATCCACACTTGGGTTTAAACAGTTTAATTATTATTTATATTATTTTATTATTATTATTATTTTGCCGAACCCTGGGGATCATAATTCACGACCTGCTATGTGATTTATGACTTGATCGTTCCTGTCTTTTATTGCCATTTTTAAGTTGTAATCTTTTATTTGTTTAGTTGACACCTCCGTGGATCTTTTAATGAAGCTGGCCACAGCGTCTCCATCAGTGTCAGTGTAGTAGACACAGGTGTTAGTGTGCCGGGATATGGCTACAACTGCATGAGGAACGCTGTCATGGATTGCCAGCTTACGGGATTTGGTCTGTATGATTATCACCGAAGGACTTGTTAGTCCCTGAGCTTCATGGATTGTAAGGACGCGAGAGTCCGTTCCTGATCCATAGCCTGCATTAGTGAGGGCTGCTTTCTCCTCCTGTGTGTGGACAAGATACAGGGTATTTAGATCGGTTTTAGGTATTCTCGCTCCTTTATACTTCATTAGCTTTAGAGACCGCACAATTTCCTTCGATGAATAGATGTTATTATAGACCATACTTAGGGCGTATGCCACATCCATAGGGCTCCTGTGTGTGCAAGACAACTCCTGGGTGATGCTGGTTACCAGGTTTGGACGAGAGTAATTTAGTTTAAAGAGGTTTTCACGCTCTATAAATGGAAGTTGGTTAATATCTCCAATGAGGATGACGTCTTCGGCGCCTGTTAACTGAATCGCCATGACGATTGAGCCGAAATGGTTCATGAGAGCCTCGTCAACTGTTAACCTTTTGTAGGCTCCTTTTGTCCCATTTACCAGCAAAGAGGCCATGGTACGAACATTATCTTTAACTTTGTTACCAGTTCGTAGCGTTAGCCTTTGCTTTAGATCTTCGGCTGCTTCGATCGTAGTTGTTATTATAACGTCCGTTTCCTCATTGAAGTTATTAATGATCCAAGTTGTCTTCCCACATCCAGGAACTCCATTGACCCACGAGTAGTTGATGGGTTTCGCGAATATATCCCAGTCCATGCTGGATTCAGGGTCCCCAGATAAGACTTCTGCCATTTCTAGTATCCTGTCTTCCAACATTATTCTGGTACACTCCGCTATTACCACTATTGGATCCTCAGATGTTGTAATATATTTGAGTTTTCCCGTGCGTTTTGACTCATCATCGTCCAGAGTCACGAACCCGCAGTCGGCACTTAATGCCGCCATATACTTCCCTGTCATCGTCCCGGCAATTATTGTGGAGGTGAGATTGTCGTATATGGCAGCTTTTGCATCCTCGAGTCTCACATCTAACAGCTTTTGATTTTTTTGCTGATAGGCCTGCATGATCTTATTGCAGGTCAAGAGCTTTATGGTCTTATTTGCTCTTATTATCGCCTGGAACTCGAGGAAGGCGTTTATTATATGATCTTCGGGGCTCTGGACAATTCTGAGTTTCGGCGGTAACACTTGTCCGAAATCGGCCCTACATCTTTTGTTTTTGTTTGCTGGTTTTTGTGTGGATGGTTCCCTCAAGAAAGCCTCCATTGCTGCAGCCTGCCGGTTTGTTTGTGATGAAGCCTTGATCTGAGGAGGGGTATTATTGTCCTTGATCATATCTGCTTGATTGTCTTCACCTTGGCTGTTTGGCTGCATTAGGTTTTTTTCACAATAAAGTACTTTCTTGATGGAGCCCACAAACTCCTTTATTGTGGCCATTGAGTTTTTAGACTTCATAATTTTGTTCTTATTCCTCTCTTTCTCATCCTCTTTTTTGTTTTCTCGTGATGCTTGGAGTCGTTCGCTTGCGGAGGATGAGCTCGCCTCGTTATTGGATTGGGACGCTGCTGGCTGATCGTTACGATTCTCTTTGAGGAAGCTTAGGTCTTCCCCCCTGTTCTCATAGACGATTACCTCATGGTGTTCTGAGGCTTTTACTATTCCATAGTAGTTTGCAGCCCTACCTTTGTCCTGTCCCAATGACATGGCGTCTACGCTGATTATGCGTGGGGTGGTACTATGTCTTGACCCCATTACTCCCAACTCCTTCAAAGACGAACATGCCCGTTCAAAGGCTGTTTGCGCGTCCCATTCGAATACTATTATCGTTTTCGTGCCCGATTGCAGTATTCTGCAGGGTTCGCCAGCGAAGGTAGATGTTGGGAGAGCTAGATATTTGCTCATTTTCATGTTCGTCTTTGATGTACTCCCGTTTAGGATTGCTGCTAGTCCCGGTGAGATGTTAACGTGTTTGGGAGTGTTGAAACGACTGTATGCTATACCTAACGTTTCTGTTGAGTTGGACATAAAGAGAGGGATTGGTCTTAATTTAATTTTCGGTTCCCCGTTTTGCCCGTGGGCTAGTAATTTTTGGGTTTGTATTAGGGTCGGTTCTGCTACATTTGTGGTTGACACTGCCTGTGATTGTGTTGGCGAGTGTATTTCCCCTAGTATATGGGTTGATGCGTAGTGTGTCTGTGTGGCCGTTTGGATTTGTACTCGTGTGCGTTGTGTTTGATTTAGCGTGTGTTGTGTTGATGTATGTGTTAGTTCGCGCCTTGGTGTATGATTTGATTTGTTGTAGGATGTGTATAACGTAGAACCATTTGCTGCAGCTGCACTGGAGACGACTTTGCTAATGAATACCATCAGCGGTTCTCTGGTGGCTTTTTCTTCCATGATGGTAGGGAGTGTTGCCTGACTTAGCTCCATTTCTAGTTGTATTTCTAAGTCAGATCTGTAACTACCAAACCTTGGGCATTCAATTAGCAGGTGGAATATTGTCTCCTCCTTTGCGGGGTCACAAATGCAGGAGGGACTGTCTTTAAGGTGGAAACGATATAGGTATGCTGCGAATCCTCCATGACCGGTCATAGCTTGCACGTGTGTAGGCGTTAGTGTAACGTGCTTTAGTATTTCCCACGCCTTTTGAACAGTGGGGAGAAAAACTTTTGTGACCGATCCTGTTGAGGAGGATTGGTACCTTTCCTGCCACTTAGCTGTCGTTCCCTCCCTTATTTTCCTCCGTATATAGGACATGGGCACTCTGTTGTAATCTGAGGCCGTGTTTATGGTAAGTGCAGCTTTTTTTGCCAGTTCATCCGCTCTTTCATTTCCTGGGGTACCCATGTGGGCTTTTAGCCAGAATAGCCGCACTTTTCTGCCTTCCTCTGTTATGGCTTTTAGGTCTTTCTTCATTTCGATCGCTAGTGGGTGAGTCACCAAAGGGTTTCTCAGCATGTTTAGTGATGATCTGGAGTCGCTCATGATGTTGATTAAGCTTTCCTTTGATGTCCTTGCCGCTTGGATCGCTCTAAAGAGCGCATCCAGCCGTCCAGTGGTTTGGGCTGTGCGTTGATGGATCACCGTGTCAGTCAGTCACCTTTGAGTTTTATATAATATATAGATTGACAGATTTCAATCAGTGTTACCAACTATTCAAAACATTTCCCCCCTAAAGCAACTTCAAAACCCACTAAATTTCAACTAAAACTGCCCAAAAAATCAAAATATTTAAAATTACTTGGGGTGTGTTCTACTAAGCGCTCAAAACGCTGAAATAGGTACACCTTCAACAGGCCAAACAAACAAACAGGCCAGCAGTTTTAAAATACTTCAGTCTTTTTTTTCATTACTTATATAACGACAACAAATATAATAGTCTGTCAGCCTACTGTCAGCAGTGTCAGCTGGTAGACAGACATGGGCTTTGTGCGGCAGTTCCATCTTAAAGGTGGCTTTTGGATATTTGCCACGAGCGACCGCGACCGGTAAAAATTCAAATAAAATGCTACTTTATGACATAGAACATAGGTATCATTTTCTACTGACATTTGCGTGGCGATCCATGCTATCGCCGGGCGGCAGCGTAAAAGCTAGTGGTAGAGTAAAATGAAACCTATAACCTATGTCATAAAGTGGCATTTCGTTTGAATTTTCGTCCGTCGCGCTTGCTCGCAGCAAAGATCCGAAAGTCACTTTAAGGTTGTTATTAAAAAAATATTCCATTCCTCAAAACTGTTACCTCAAAAAATATCCCCAAAATATTTTACCCCCTAAAAATCCCTCTAAATTTATTTTTTCCCACTAAATTTAGTGGGAAATCCCCATAGTTGGCAACACTGATTTCAATTGCGTGAGACGCCTTGCAAATCATTCAAAAGCCATACAAATTTAGAAATAGAAATCTAGAATCTAGATGCATCGCGTTGCGGTCTGAGTTGAACCTAACAAGGCCCATGGGCCATGTGTCACGCCGGTGACGCACGCCTCTCACACGGTCGTCCAAAACGTGCCATTTTAGTGCCACCAACACCACCAATCACCATGTTTGTTCACGTGACTTAGACAATGCTCACGTTCGAGCATTGTGCTTTTCACGGGAAACAGAGGACTCATCGAGAACGTTAACGCGAATTTGTATGGGATCAAAGCGGTATCCACATTAGCCAGTAGGTGGCGCTGCTTTGATCCCATACAAATTCGCGTTAACGTTCTCGATGAGTATGATCGAATAAAACTCGCACTACGCACTCTGTACATTTAATATTTATAGCAGCGCGGCGCACCAGAATTAAAAGGATTCGATGTTATATAAACGTGACGTCTCATGCCAACATTCGAAATCAATTTCTTAGTTATTATTGTAAACAATAAACCAAAGATTATTACGTTAAGGTGACGCCATGTTAAAGTAAAAAACCGTGTTGGATGTGTTTTAGATTGCTTGTTTTCTATGCGAGGCTGGCCCGGCCTCTCATAGAAAACAAGCAATGGAACAGCAAAAAATGGAAAGAGCGTAGCGACAAAATGGTTTTTGTCGCGTAATTTAAAAACCATAAATACATTTCATATAAGCTATGGGCAAATTAAAGTGTATACTAGAACCAATTTATGTACAAATTTAGGAAGCTTATATCACTCTCCTCTGTTGGCAAAATAGGAATCCCTTTTTTTACAGAGGTCTTTTTGATTGATTATTCTGTGTTATAAAAGTTGACCAATCGTGTTATGCTATGGGTAATTCAAAGACAAAGACATGATGAATACTGACAGTGAACTTTAATTTCTTAGCTTTGGTCATTGCTGAGAAAAATGGACATCGCTACAGCCAAATTATCAAGGCGTCACCTTAAGGCAAAAAACTTCGTAGAAACAGTGCATGTTTAACCGCGTATGTAAATAGCACGTAGCAAAGTATTTAATAGTCTGTAGTCTGTTCTCGAATATATAATACTAGATGACGCCCGCAATTCCATTGCGCCATAATTCGTTTATCGCGCGGGAACCGTACATTTTCCGGGATAAAATTATCCTAAGTTGACCAATCATGTTATGCTATGGGTAATTCAAAGACATGATGAATACTGACAGTAAACTTTAATTTCTTAGCTTTAGTCATTGCTGAGAAAAATTGACATCGCTACAGCCAAATTATCAAGGCGTCACCTTAAAGTTAGTACGTAGTGTGCGATTGTGAATATTATAAAGTTTGTGGGGTTTTTTGATAAGAATTTATTTATTCAGCAGCGTTCTTAATAATTGGTTAATTTATAATATTCATTCTTACATCACTCATTAATCAAAAAAGCTACTGAACAGATAAACTTTAGTCAATAAACCTAAGAAACCGGACATACTCTACAATCTACAATCTACATTCTACATTATGAAGCGTTTGACATAATGGAAAAAAACATCATAATAAAAACATTGACAACCCGTTCTTTTTAAGCGCTCGCGACAAAATTAAAATAGCAAGATTGTTTGAACCTTTAGATGACTCTGTGCAGAGCCTCATCTCCGAATGGCAGACGCGATGGGACTGTTCCACCAAAGGGCGGCATCTATATAACTTTTTCCCCAATATTCGAGAACGGCTATCCAAACATTGGATGGATATTGACCACTGCGTTTCTCAATTCCTGACCGGTCATGGAAATTTTAAGGCTAAACTTTATGCATTTAAACTAGTAGCATCACCTATGTGCGAGTGCTCGACCGAAGGCAATATGTTTGAACAAACCGCTCATCATGTTCTCTGGGAGTGTGGTCTCTGGCAGGACGAAAGAACTACAATGCTAAACAACCTACTCTGTACATCTGGAGTCGCATACTACGGTGATCTCGTGGACAGCGCTAGGAACTTCCGTGCCTTCAAGCGTTTTTGTCACAATTATTATTGGCAACAATCTAACACAACCAAATCCAATATTAATTTAGCTATAGCGTAGTAGTCAAATTATTAACTTTTATTCCCGTGGTGCTTCCCCTTCAGTTCTTTGACTTTCGGTCATTGTAACTTTGTGCTGTCTCCCGCTTTGTATGGGGAGGGAATCTGGAATTCTTCCTACTCCTCCTATTCTTCTTCTGATTAATTTCGTTGCGGGTCCCAAGACAGTTTTAGCATGTCCCTCGGGCTCCCTGAGATCATATCAAAGGGTTTTCGTGGTTGGATACCGCTGTCGATCCTGGCGACACAGGAGATACAGTGGTGGGAATGTGTGGTGGGCCAAAGCCCGTTAAAAAAAAAAAAATGGAAAAAAACACGGTACGGTACCTACGGATTTTACGAATAAACTCGCAGGCAACATTTAGTATTTGCTATAATAATAAGGGCATTTACGAAAAATATTTTTGAACGTTTTCTGTGGTGCTCTACGACCTGGATGCGGGTGAAAAATCAACACGCTCCTGCAACAGTAACTATAGATACAAGCGCATTTTCAAGTTTTACAAAGGAACAAAATAAAACCGCAATTAAATGTACCATTACTTGAAACAAAGGTTGTTTAACTGGATCAGTTTTTGTGACTTAAAAAGATAAAAACAATACGAAACAACACCATGAGTACCTATTAACCAAAAATCAGAGGCGAAAACCTATGACTGAAGCACTGGGCATAAAATAAATTAAACATTATGTATTAGTTACTAACAACACTAACATAGGTTAAGTTACTGATTGTTACTAACACATTTACTAATATTTTTATGGGCCGTTAGCCTGAAATAAACTTATTTATTTATTTATTTATTTATTTATGAATAAATAATTAATATAACTACAAAGCAAAATATATAAATTACCTAATATAAAAATACTTAAATACTATTATTATTACATAAATTACTAAAGCGTATCTAAGCATAGAAGCTACAGCTAAACACTGAAGTAACATTAGTAAGGTTGTACAAGTCTCTCAGACAAGTCACAAGACAGATGGTCCGCAAGAATCAACGTCAAATTTCCTAATGGACGGCTCATAATTTGTCCGTGGAATCTGGAAGTGGGAGCGCTTCATAAAAACTTTTCTCTTTTGTCGGGAGAAGTACGTGCCAGCAATTAGTATTCGAATCAAAAAGTAAAAAATATATCAGATGTTAATTAGAGAAGATATTTATTGTTCGCTCTTTGAATTTAGGGATCCTCGGAGAATATTATAATGTACTATCAGAGAAGTTGATTCCTAGGCAGATGGGGGATCTACGTAGTTTGGTCGTGTTACGTCAAACCCAGCCGACAGATCACAATCAACATATTATGGACATAATCCGACCAAACGAGTAATGACGTTGGTCTGTCAACTGCTTAGGAATCAATTTCCTCAATGGTACATTTTGTAAGCCGTACAAAGTTAAGGTTATATTATTTACTAGCTGTCCCGGCAAACGTTGTTTTGCCATTTAAAGTATATTTTCTACATCATCAGTTGATACATGTTTTACCCCCTCTTTTGTCCCCTAAGAGGGTGTGGGGGGGAAGGTCATACACGAGATGTTAAGTTGAAAAACACAGTTAATACCTAATATGAAGTAAGTCCACTAAAGAAAAAAGTTGTATACAAAATCTGAACCCTCTTTGGTCCCCAGAGGGGAGGGGGGGGGGAGGATTTTTATACACCAGACGTTGAGTTGGAAGAAGACAAATATAATATATCTGTGAAAACCGTATGCAAATCTGTGAAAACCGTATGCAAATCGGATCAGTAGTTTTCGTGTTAAAGAAAAAAGTTTGATACAAAATCTGACCCCCTTTTTTGTCCCCTTAGAGGGGTGGGGGGAAAAAATTTTATACACCAGATGTTAAGTTGGAAGAAGATAAATATATTTGCGAAAACTACATTCAAATCGGATCAGTATTATTCGTGTGATGCTGGAACAAACATACAGACAGACAGAAAGAGTGACAGACAAACAGACAGACAGACAGACAAAAAACTAACCACATTTTTGGTTTCTATAGCGATGTAGTGACAAAGGTATAATTTCGGGTGTCATTTCATATCTTTTATGTACAGAATTTTCATTTCTACAACAGAATATTGTCTTCCTCCCGAACGCGCTTTGGTGACGCCCACTATCGTAATATTTTAATTTCGCCATAATTTCAAAACCAAACGTCCAATTTTAATCATTCAAAGACCAAATATTATCTACATAAACTTTACTTAGTGATAAAATAATTTATTTTGATAAGGATTAATAGCGTGAGTAAAATATATCCGTTTAAATGTAGTCCAAAAAAAATTCAGGATTTTTAAATAAATAAATGGTTATTGTGCCTCACTCGACATAGATAGGTATAGTGTGTCGCGGACTTTTTTGTAGATATTTATAAGATCTACAATTACTTGGAACATTTTATGGTTCTATCTTTTATAGTTTAGGCAGCGTACGCAAAATAAGTAACTTTTCTAGTTGATTTTTTACACCTTGCGTCCGAAAAACTCAAATATCTTACGGAACCCTACTTTTTTCCAAAATAAAATGTAGCCTATGTTCAGCAGAAATAATGTAAGATTCCAATAGCAAAAGAATTTTTCAAATCGGTCCAGTAGTTTCGGAGCCTATTCGACTCAAACAAACAAACAAACAAACAAACAAAAAATCAAATCTTTCCTCTTTATAATAGTAGTGTAGATGACTAGATAACCCGATGAACTTTGTATCACTTTTCTCATAATATGCACCTTCACTGGACTTATACCGTACACGAATAGTTGACCAAGACTAAAATCAGCCAAATCGGTTCAGCTATTCTCGAGTAGGTACTAGCGTGACTAACAATGAGTACTGGTGCTAATCACGTTTAGAACAGAGTATAGGAGCTGATCAGGTTTACTAGAGATTAGGCACTACTCGGTGGATGCAGCGTCATTAAATGTAGATAGTTTACATACAAATATACAAGAGGAAAAAGACAACAAAGGCTTTCCTTATGTGCCGTGCAACTGCTCCTACCCATTTGCACGTCACATAGGGAAAGCGGTTAACGACTTGACTGACCCAATCAAGGAGCGGGTCACTGTGCAAATAGAACCGGGTCGGGAGACACCCCCCAACGTACGCGAGTCTCACCCGGGGCACTAGGAAATCCCAAACAACCCATATACAGGACCCTCCACTCCTTGGTCGTAACAGACAAGGATGACTTTATGCCAGGTACAGAGATAGTGAAAGTAGGAAGAATTATAAATGCAAAAAAGAAAGGAGTTTAGATTGGTCTGATTGATACGATAAGAAAAGGAAAAGAAAGGAAAGGAAGTATAGGGTGTAAAGGCAAGAAAGAAAGGGATAGAATTATAAAGAAGATAGAGGAATATGAGTACGTGTTGGAAACGGTGTAAATAGAAAACAAGGACCCCCGTTGTGTTGTACGGGGTGCTTAAAAGCAACACCGATTACGACATTATAGAGGCAATTAAGTCGCAAAGTAAGCACCTCGTAGAAGAATTCCTGGGAGAGAGCGAGGAAAGGTTCATGTTTCTCGATGTTTGATAGTTTGTATCTTTATTTCTATTGACCCTAGCATGACAAACATTTTTTCTCGCGAATCAACGAAATAACACATTTTTATAGAGTTTTGTCGAGTAATGTCGAGATTTTGACATTACGAGACGAGTAGTTTTTAATTATCACGAGAGTGAGATATCTCGTTGGCGTATGCTAGGCCGGCTGGTGTCATTTGTCACATATTACAGAATAAGTAATTAATGTTATTGGTAGCAATTAATTGTGTAATTAAATTCCCTAATGCAACGATAAGACCTTCAATAGCCTTCAATGTTGTAATTAATGCTACTGTGCCAAAAAACACAACAAATACAAGCATCTAAGAAAAAGTTTTTGTATCCTCCTACTTGTTCTTATAATTCTTTTCAATCTCACGAGATTAAACGGAGAAGTTGGCGCTAACGATAAAACAATAAAAGGAACGAGCGAAAATATTCAAATGAAAATAACTTCGCAATCGCCCTATTTGTGATCCCCGCGCCGCGCCGAGGTGCCAGCGAATGCAAAGCGGGCGCCGCAATTTTTACTCTCTTGATTAGACTCGTCTTTATCAAATTTAATGTTCAGAGGTTTCGGTGGCTCCCGCGCGGTCGCGCCCGGCGGGGCGCCGCTGCAAATGAAAACGTCCCCCGGAGGCCGGCCGGCTCCAAATAATTGCTCCCCCGCCGAATTTATTACGCAGAAAAATTTTGACAAACTGCTAATTTGATTATTCCGCTTCATTACTTTTATTACGCCGTCTTACAGCGATCCGACCGGAGATTTTCGATTACGAACTTCGGAATAATAGATGATGTGAAGGAGATTATTAATGTTTTCGTGTAACGAGAGCTTCGGAGCTCATCATTTATCGGTATTTTACAGGCCGTCTCGCGCGTTCTCGGTAATATTTAACTGTGTAACTAGCGACGTTGAACGTACAGCGAGAGCCTTTGTACACATTAATTTCGGCGAAAGGAAATCACTCCTCGACTTAAGCCTATTTACCATTCGAGTGGGCAGACGCTCTCCGGATTCCGGTCCTACCGAGGGCCTCTACATTTTTCCTTCTAGTAGTAGACAGTATTTAAACTGTAAATTACTTTTTAGGGTTCCGTAGCCAAAATGGCAAAAAGGAACCCTTATAGATTCGTCATGTCTGTCTGTCTGTCTGTCCGTCCGTCCGTATGTCACAGCCACTTTTCTCCGAAACTATTAGAGCTATACTATTGAAACTTGGTAAGTAGATGTAATCTGTGAACCGCATTAAGATTTTGATGCAAAAATGGAAAAATTATTAAAAACTTTAGAGGTCCCCATAGGTACAACTGAAACTAAAAAAAATTTTTTTTCATCTAACCTATGCGTGTGGGGTATCTATGGATAAGTCTCCAAAAATCATATTGAGGTTTCTCATATCATATTTTTCTAACCTGAATAGTTTGCGAGAGAGACTCTTCCAAAGTGGTAAAATGTGTGTCCCCCCCCCCCCCCCTCTAATTTCTAAAGTAGGTGCATGATAATTCTAAAAAATATATATGATGTAGATTACTATAAAAACTACCAACGAAAATTGGTTTGAACGAGATTTAGCCAGTAGTTTTTTTTTTATACGTCATAAACGAAGATGTGAGTGGAAGAATCGAATAAGTAACATTTCGTAACATACGGACAATAACTCATTTTTTCCTTAATTATTTCAATAAAACTTGTAACTTATCTACTTCGTAACCTAGCTAATATATCTGGCTACACATACAATCCATAGTTTTTCTATTTCAAATAACTTTTCCGGCCCTAAAGCCTCCATTTAAGCAAAAAAACGGGAAGCTTTTTCATGTTACTTACCTTATTCTTCCACTCACGTCTTGAAATGGTAAACCTTAATCTAAATTTCATTAAATCGACTGAAATATAAAAATAAATCAAAAACCTTTTAATTTCATAAAAATAAACCTTATTGCTGCTGCGGAACCCTTCATGGGCGAGTCCAACTCGCACTTGGCCCGTTTTATTTAACAAAATATAATGCTCAATATTCAGTGCTTCATAGATCTACACACTCATATCATAAATCAATCGTATGTGCCCACATTTTTTTATTTGAAATAATGCCTCACGAGACACGAGTCGAGGCTGAGCATTTGCATTTAGCTCCGAAACCTCGGGTTCCCGGCCTCCCCTCGCTAATGGCTACATCAAAGATCAGGTAGGTACTTTTATTTGCGCGCGAATTATTCACGCTTCATATACACGAGGAAACAAATTCCCGAGTCGCCCGCTCCTCGCAAAATGTTCTTAGGTAATTGAATCAAAAATTACGACTCCGCGGAAGTGGGGTATTATTACATGTAAGTATATAATGAACGAACTCGGGTGATGAATCGCCCATCGGCCGCGTTCAGCCGACAGCTGGAGAGCGCCGAACATAAATAAAACGTACACATCAAAGGAAATTCGATGAACACGCGGCTTACTCCGACCGAGTGTCCCGAAATTTGCCGTTCTATATGAGTACGAGGAGTAGAGAGACTTCCGAAATTCGTGGAACAAGAGGACTTTACAACGATTTTCTTGCAAAACTGCGGATTCGCATCGCATCGCAATAAAACTGTACTAAAAAAATGACATTGCGATGCGATGCGAATTCACAGTTTTGTGTGGGAGCCTTCAAATACAAGCCTATATACCCTATATGAGTAGTTGCATGTAGAAATTTAACAATATACTTTTTAATATTTCCTCGTGTCGCCAAACAGGTGCCTTAAAGGGCTTCCGAGTTCCGGGAGGCCACAGAATCTTATAAAACGTTAGCGCTCCCCGTTTTATTTCTGACGTCTACAATTTTCGTATCAATGTACAAATGTTCGTGCATTTTATTTAGCTTATTTCCTTTTAAATCTCTTCAAAGAATTCATCCAGCCGCCCTTCGAAGCCTTCGAAAGTAGGTTACGGCGCGCGCTCCACTGACAACGAGAAATCCTACGAGTCGGGGTTTTATTTCATTCAACGTCATACAAAATACAACTTTGCGACTCATAAATACCGCATTTTATATTCGAAATCATAATTTACCTTTTCGTGTCGCTAGTTTCAGTATTTAAATATTATTATAATTCATTTCGCACAATTTAATTAAATTATTTACCGCGAGTACGTGCGAATGTGACTAGGCCGCCTCGGGAAACGAGTAAATCTGTATAGGCGAGCGTGAATTAGACTCTAATTCGTGTATAATTATAATGTCGTATGTAATTCATAATTTGTCAGTCCCCCAGCGCGGCTGATCGGCGGCTCGTGTACAGCGCTGTATACACATCCGATATTAACGTACTTGTTTACGTCGCTAACGAACGTAATCCGTCACCGTACGATGTATTTACGTACAGCGACCGACGCAGCTAATGATGCTAAATCATAACGCAATACTATTGTCCCAGTTAATACTGATTAACTACGCGACTGGTTGGGCATATGGATTATTCTGGAAGGTAAGGTAAAAAATAAACACTGTTTTTTAATTATCACTTCAAGCTTGCTGACACTGCAGCTGACGATCAAAACTCTTATGTATTAATAGAATACTATTATTGTTACGATTTTCGCTAGGTGAAATGAATTTTCAAAATGAGCACCACCTCCTCTACTATTAGCAAACATCCCCGACTACTAAAATAAGTAAAATATGTAAAACTCACCCAGTGCGTGCAAAACTCGTGCATCAGAAATTCCGTATTATGCTACTTAGGCTAGGTTCCGTTACAAGCTCAACGCTCACGCTCAAGACCGTAGTTTTTCCCGTTCCATTAGCATGTGAGCGTCAGTGATACAAACCAAGTGGAACGGATTTTTGAGCCATTTCAGCGTTTTGAGAAAAGTTTAAAAAAAGGAACATATAATATTTTTTTTTATACATACATTGAACAGAACTTGGATCCTTTTCTTGAAGTCGTTAATAAAAGTAATTATAAAATTAAAGCTGTTTCTTATGTCAATGGTTTATAGTTACATTCTATTTTATTTTACAAATAAAATACATACCTACTTACTTAATTTATTATTTGTTTCGTTTTTAGTACTTATTACATTTTTTACTCATACTTTTATGTGCTTTTACTAACATTTTTAAGAACATTTATGTAGTCATATTTTATTATGGCTAAACTTTTATTATAATATTTCACATTGAATCTTAATATTATGATAACAAAACCACATAACTAGTAAGTCAACAGGTACAGAAGAGATGAAAATTAGTACCTATTATATTTTATAAGAAATCATTTGAAATTTCATTTAAAACAATTTCTTTTCCAATCAAAATATTTTATTCAATGTTATATAGTATATTTACATTAAAAATATCAATTGTAATGAAATAACATGAAGTTTTTTTTGTCTCTAGTCTCTCCTGAAAACTTTCCGAACATGGCTTTCGCAATAATATAGTCGTTATAAAATTAAATTAAGAAATTTAAAAAAACCCCCGCCAAAAAACTTTAAAAAGTAATGAAATAACATTTCCTGACTTTAAGGGCCCGGGTTACCCTCGAAATTTTCATACATTCTTAATACCAAAATCATTTTCTCATGCGAAAATATTTAACATGTTTGAGTTATTTTTCAGCTTAAGATAGTAATTACCTAGGGTCCTGAACAAATTTTTTTTACAAAATATTTAAATACTAAAAAAAAAATTTTTGTGTTTAAATATTTTTTAGTAAATTTACTACTAAATATTTAAACACCAAAAAATAGACAAAAACACTAAAAAATATATAAATAAATAGTAAATTTACTACAAAATATTTAAACTTTAAAAAATATTTTTTATTATTTGAATATTTTGTAGTAAATTTACTATTTATTTATATATTTTTTAGTGTTTTTGTCTATTTTTTGGTGTTTAAATATTTAGTAGTAAATTTACTAAAAAATATTTAAACACAAAAAATTTTTTTTTTACTATTTAAATATTTTGTAAAAAAAAATATTCAGGACCCTAGGTAATTACTATCTTAAGCTGAAAAATAACTCAAACATGTTAAATATTTTCGTATGAGAAAATGATTTTGGTATTAAGAATGTATGAAAATTTCGAGGGTAACCCGGGCCCTTAAGTTTAAATCATTCCTAAGAGTAAAGTAATATTTTAGTCCATAATTAATGTCAAGGTGTGTCGGGGGACCGCCAAGTAAACTACCACAACAGCGACTTTTGCATTTTGTATCGCCATAATAGTCGCTGATTCTCTCGATTCGGGTCGCTGTGAACAGACCCTGAATTTATAATGTTATGTGAAATCAAACATATATATTAGCGGTCCCCCAACACACCTTGACAACAATTATGGACTAAAATATTACTTTACTCTTAGGAATGATCTTAAAGTCAGGACATGTTATTTCATTACTTTTTAAAGTTTTTTGGCGGGGGTTTTTTAAATTTCTTAATTTTATTTTATTTTATGCTTTTTAAACTTGTGCAAAATAATTCCTATCAACTGGATCATATCCCAATGAATACCATCTATAAAATATGTCCTCTTGGATGAGGCCGTCAATATGAGCTCTCCACTTTAGGTTCATACGGAGCTTGGCTCCTATAGAATCCAGGTGATGCTGCAGCAGCAGCATGCAAATATTTACTGTTTAGCTACGTCTTACTGGTTGTCACAATTAAAATGAGCCCAAACACGAAACCTCTGCTCTAAGTTGGTGAGGAGTTGGGTATTGATTACCAGGTGATGCTGCACCACCAGGTCAACTTTCCAATAATGTGTATATATTCATAAGTGTCACGAACCAGGTTGCAAAATATAAAAGCCATCAAACGACTGCAAGTTGCTAATCGTCCTATCACGAACCAGATATACCGTGATATTTCAGCAATGTGCAGGCTGATGATGATGAACTATAGCTAAGAACACTCTCCGTCATGTCAGCTTTCAAACAAAAAATCTAGATCAAAATCGGTCCACCCGTTTGGATGCTACGATGCCACAGACAGACAGACGGACGGACGGACGGACGGACGGACAGACAGACAGACAGACAGACAGACAGACAGACAGACAGACAGACAGACAGACAGACAGACACGTCAAACTTATAACACCCCTCTTTTTGGTCGGGGGTTAAAAAGAAAATAAAAATAGAACGCTAATTTTGACCCATCTTCGCCGAGGGTCGTTTTTAGCGAAAATGATGACGTCATGAGTGACGTCATAGCCGCGATCAAGACGACCGCGGTCGCCAAACGGAACGGCAGAAGGAGACGTTTTTAGCGAAATTAGACAAATCAACTATTAAAGGAAGGCGGCCTTAAAAACTTCATATATTATAATAATATTGTTGTTTTTTTGTCGTATAAGAACCTCCTCTAAAGGAACATTTATTTTATCTTTTATTTTTTGTATAACGGCAACAGAAATATTTCGTCTATCAAAATTTCAACTGTCTAGCTACAATGGTGAATGAAAGTGACGGACAGACGGACGGACAGACGGGGAGACAGTGTAGTCTTAGCGGTAGGGTGATAGGGTCCCGTTTTCTATTCAATTTAATTATGTACTATTTTTAGTTCACCAAAACTCGACTTCACATAATAATGTTACAGAAAATAATTCTGAACTTCGTAATTACGTAATTACGTACCAGTCATTGATGTGCCTATTATCTATAAATTATAATACAACAGAATAATATAACTTTGAAAAAGTTCGAAGGTATTTTTAACGAAAATATTAAGTACTAGCTGTCCCGGCAAACGTTGTTTTGCCATTTAAAGTATATTTTCTACATCATCAGTTAATACATGTTTTACCCCCTCTTTTGTCCCCTAAGAGGGTGTGGGGGGGAAGGTCATACACCAGATGTTAAGTTGAAAAACACAGTTAATACCTAATATGAAGTAAGTCCACTAAAGAAAAAAGTTGTATACAAAATCTGACCCCTCTTTGGTCCCCAGAGAGGGTTGAGAGGGGAGGGAGGGGAGGATTTTTATACACCAGATGTTAAGTTGGAAGAAGATAAATATATCTGCGAAAACCACATTCAAATCGGATCAGTATTTTTCGTGTGATGCTGGAACAAACATACAGACAGACAGAAAGAGTGACAGACAGACAGACAGACAAAAAACTAACCACATTTTTGTATTCTATAGCGATGTAGTGACAAAGGTGTAATTTCGGGTGTCATTTCATATCTTTTATGTACAGAATTTTCATTTCTACAACAGAATATTGTCTTCCTCCGCACGCGCTTTGGTGACGCCCACTATCGTAATTTTTTAATTTCGCCATAATTTCAAAACCAAACGTCCAATTTTAATCATTCAAAGACCAAATATTATCTACATAAACTGTACTTAGTGATAAAATAATTTATTTTGATAAGGATGAATAGCGTGAGTAAAATATATCCGTTTTAATGTAGTCCAAAAAAAATACAGGATTTTTAAATAAATAAATGGTTATTGTGCCTCACTCGACATAGATAGGTATAGTGTGTCGCGGACTTTTTTGTAGATATTTATAAGATCTACAATTACTTAGAACATTTTATGGTTCTATCTTTTATAGTTTAGGCAGCGTACGCAAAATAAGTAACTTTTCTAGCTGATTTTTTACACCTTGCGTCCGAAAAACTCAAATATCTTACGGAACCCTAATTTTTTCCAAAATAAAATGTAGCCTATGTTCAGCAGAAATAATGTAAGATTCCAATAGCAAAAGAATTTTTCAAATCGGTCCAGTAGTTTCGGAGCCTATTCGACTCAAACAAACAAACAAACAAACAAACAAACAAACAAATCTTTCCTCTTTATAATAGTAGTGTAGATATCAACAAAAAAAATTAAGTTTACAAAACTAAAACCCGACTACTAAAACACACTCTAAAAAGTGAAAAACAAGAAAATAGTAATGGAAGTTTAAAGGATAGCCGTGGTCGTATGCCATTTTAATTTTATTATTATCTGTTTTGATACAGTATTTTAATAGTATTTTTTTTTTCAATTTTTTTGGGGCTGCGATTCGCTCGATAAATTTCTTAACCATAATACAATTCCTCAAATGATCGGGGATAATTTATTAATATTATTGTTTCATATTGTATTGAACTGATTTTATGAAATCTTGCAATTATCAGCTGATTGCTGGCAAACCCGTAAGAAATAGCTAATAATGCTTACATATTTGAAATGTGCTAACACAGCTCTTTCATTTGATACCCCACAATATGTCACCGTCAGAAAAAAAAATGTTTTTTGGTCTTCCCTTTATGTCCCCTAGATGGCACTAAGGTCAATTTAACGTAACGTCATGTAGCATAACCAGCGGACGATTAAAAGGCTTCTAATGACACCTCATTTGTCCAAATCGGATTAGTAGTTTTAAAGTTACGAGGGAACAGATGAACATCCATACATACATACATACATACATACAGGTCAAAATCATAACCCTCCTTTTTACTTCGCCGCGCCGTAGTCGGGTAAAAATGACAATAATTTCATATATAAAATAGTAAGAATCGTCCATAAATGCCGTCTATAGGAGATTATTCAAAATAGTTTGTAATAATGAACTGAAAGAATGTTGATTGCCGTCTCCTCGAAGCTTCCTTCCGAGATGCAGAATTCCAATCAGATGACGATAACGAATAGTTAATGGGATGGTTCGATCGATCGAAGAGAACAGCGAATATTCCCCAAGTACGAAAAATACAAATATCATACTACGTATTCAACAACGCTGCAGGCAAGAAAAGAAACTTGCAATATTATGGAACTCCTCCCCAGTGTAAACAAAATTGTACGTGCACCGCACCAATCGTACTAGAAAAAGAACAAGCATTTTCTCGGAGCGTTTTCAGCTTTTCATTTCGATTATTTATAACGTAAACTAAAGCATACCGTAATTCAATTGAACATGCACGTGAGCATCGGCCGCGCGAGACAACGAACGCTGATCGGTTCTGAAAATTCCATTACACGGCCATAATTAGATTTTTTCAATTTCGGCGGGCGACGTTTTGAAATGTTGGTTTAGGAGGTCTCTATTAAACGGCGGAATGGAGGTCGTTTAATTAACCGCGGCGGTACACGTCGGACCGGCTCCACCTGCGCCTGTGCCCGCCCGCGCCCACCTGCACCCGCCTGCGCCTGCATGCGCCGCCCGCGCCGCCCGCGCCCGCCCGCGCCCGCCCGCGCCCGCCCGCGCCCGCCCGCGCCCGCCCGCGCCCGCCCGCGCCCGCCCGCGCCCGCCCGCGCCCGCCCGCGCCCGCCCGCGCCTGCCCGCGACCTCAGTTTAAATAGAAGTCTTTGCTGCAACTACACTCGTAAGTCGTAACTCCCAATATAGGGAGTCTGACATGCTAGTTTTGTCTATTTTTAACCGACTTCCAAAAAGGAGAAGGTTATTAACCGACTTCCAAAAAGGAGAAGGTTACTCAATTCGACCGTATATTATATTATGTTCTTTTTTTTATGTTTGTTCGCCGTTGTGGCCGCCGTCGTTTGTGGACCGATTTTCAAAATTCTTTTGTTGTTGTATAAGATAAAGTCATCATTTGTTACCATGGTCACCAAAGTGGTGATCTGATGATGCGATCCATGAGTAATCGAGGGGACTCCTTGAAATTTATATGGAAACATCTAGTGATTTTAACTTTTTCTGAAGGATTTTGAGCATATGCTTCCAAAAAGTAACATTTTGCACCAACAGTATACCCTGGTTCCGAAGGTGCTGTACAGCACTCTTGAATCCTTATAGATACAAGTTCGGGGGATTCGGCGTTGTTTTAAAAACGGGAAGCATATACTACTATGCAAATTACATTCATCATCATCATCGTCATCATATATACATATAATAAAATCGTAGGAAAGTCTATTCTGTACATTGAATATTTTTGAAAAATAATACTTGGGACGTGATCTACTATACTAACGAGGACGAATTCGCGGGCAACAGCTAGTCTAAAATACATTTCACAAGTGACTACGTCTATGCTTTATAGCGGTAGCTAAAAAAAGAAAAATAATTATTTTTAAACAAAAAATTTAAACCGACTTCCATAGTAAACTGCCTCTAAAAAGTATGAAATAATAATTCTTATTCTATGCCCTTCTGTGGCCTTTATAGGATTGGCCTAAGCCTTAACTATATCTTTACTCAATCTTTATAATTTTGAAGTCGGTACCAGCTGACGTAAGTTATAGCTATGTCAAGAATCGCAGAAATTTTAGTAGCTGGTACCAATTTCAAAATTATAAAGATTGAGTAAGGCTTAGGCCAATCCTATAAAGGGCAGAGAAGGGCATAGAATAAGAATTATTATTTCATACTTTTTAGAGGCAGTTTACTATGGAAGTCGGTTTAAATTTTTTGTTTAAAAATAATTATCATCCCTGTGCATAATATAGTTTGTATCATTATTCATTACATACTGGAGCTTTATTTTTGAACTAGCTTTTGCTCGCGGCTTCGCTCGTGTTCATATCAAAGTCTCAGCCCGATCGATCGGTTAAAAATTGACTTAGTTTTATACAAACTTTCATCCCCAATTTTATCCTCTTGGGGGTAGAATTGATCAAAATCCTTTCTTAGCGGATACCTACGTCATAACATCTACCTGCATGCCAAATTTTAGCCCGATCCGTCCAGTGGTTTGGGCTATGCGTTAATAGATAGTCACTAGGTCTGTCACCTTTGAGTTATATTTATATCACAATTATTTAGATATCTATGCGTCTACCGTTCTCTACTATTAGTACACATTACTCAAGCCTTATGATTTAACGAGCTTTTGCCCGCGGCTTCGCTCGCGTTAAGAAGTATTATTATATACAAACGTTCATCCCCTATTTGAACCCCTTGGGGTGGGAATTTATCAAAATCCTTTCTTAGCGGATGCCTACGTCATAACATCTACCTGCATGCCAAATTTCAGCCCGATCCGTCCAGCGGTTTGGGCTGTGCGTTGATAGATCACCATGTCAGTCAGTCACCTTTGAGTTTTATATATATAGATACCTCAAAATCAATTTCTAAACCATGTTCAAAGATGTAGCCGCCCGTCGCGCGGATGAACGATGATGTAACCCCGTATCGCGCCGAACATAATATTATATTTACAGTTTTAATACTATAATTCGTGCTGCTCGTCCGATCCTTCATTATTAATGTGTCACTTTTCCGTGATTCATCACTTTTTCATATGAGCAATTTAGTGCTATATTTTGTGGTACTATGATTGATGAACAAAATGGGGGTGCTTTAGGTTTTTAAGCGACTACAATCGCTACTTCTAATTATTCTATATTACTTTGGCATGTAAATATTTAGTGTACGACGCGTAGGTACGAAGTTTCCTTCTCTCCATTTCCTTTTAGCGATCCCGCTAAAGTGTTGACTTTCCTCGAGATAAATATAAGGAGAGAGCACGCGGAATTTAATTTGAAATATGACAGTAGATCCATAGTAAAAGGAGAGCAAGTAAGTCAACTCCGGCCCAATCCGCGAGATAATTACCTACTGTCTTAGGGCTGTCAATTTTAGGCGACGGCGCGGCGCGGCGGCGGCGCTGGCGGGGTGGTGTGACGTGGGCGCGAGCGCGCCGCGCGACTGACTGCGCTTCGTTCGCAAATCGCACCGCATGAACAGCGGCAACGTCGCGTCGCGGTCTCCCGACTTATATAATAAGTGACTCTTGATTGTACATAATATTTTGTGCGTATTTTGGCCATTTTTCGTGCATATTTGCATGCATATTTTGGCACTTTAATCGTGCATATAATCCGAATTCCTATGTCTAATTACAATAATTATAAAAATACCCTGTAAAACAACATTACAAATTTTACGCCTATCTCTTAAACTATAAACTATAAAGTTATAAACAAATCTGTTGAACTAAGGTTCGAACTTTGCTTCATGTACATATGTATTACAATTAGTCAATTAAGTACTTATTTTTAATTACGATATAAAATAAGTACTTAATTGACTGTAAGTAGTTAGTAAATAGTAATATACCTACCTACGATATAGAGAAATGGCATTACTAAACGTAAACAAAGCAATAGCGGCAAATTAGTCGACGGATCAAAAGTACCTAAAACATTCCCTTATTTACCTAAACTTACTATGTTCTAGTGGGAAAGTAGACCTACCTACTTCCTCTGTGTCATAGAAAATTACTTATACAATAATAAAGAAGTAAGTAGGTATCTCATCATCAAGTTAAAATTATATGCTAGATTGAGTGAGTACTAACTAGTAATTGTACCTTTCCTGTTCAATAGGTAATCTGAACAGAGATAATTATGGAATTATTGAATTATTATTATTAAAACACCCAAATACACAGTAATAGTTTCTACTGCGATTATTATCAGAAATTTTTGATTCGTGTCGCGGCGCCGAAAAGCCGTGAACGCGCGAGCCACGTACAGTGTTAGCCCCGACTGGTACACCCCGAATCCACTCGAGATTTTTATATGTGTGCGTGCGGCGACGCATTGATACTATGACGCACACATACAAGCCGCGCGCGGTGCCTTTGTATGAAGATAACTTACTTCCCCTCTTTATACTATGGTAGATCTAAGCGCTCTGCGCCAGCACTGGCTCCGCGCCCACTGCGGCGCGGCGCGGGCGGCGACAGACTCGGCCCATTCACACCGATTTATTTCCCAACAAAACGACTCCGTTTCCGACGTCCAATGTATCTGTTATTTATCGCGGCTCCCACTTTATTTATTAAAATTTCATTTCATAGCTCCCAGTAACGAATTGACACGTAATGCTGACAAATGGCGCGTCGAGATGCGGCGGCCATTGTTTACCAATGAGCTCGCATGTCCGTCATTCAGCCGCTTCCCCACGAGTACGTTTTTAGTGATTTGGGAATTGTTATTCTCGTAAGGTTCTGAGGCTCATAAACGTTTTCCCGTCATTTATCACGACCGCCAAGATGTGGTCGATCGGAAGTCTTCAAATACGCAATATTGTGGGCTGTGGCATTATAAAACTTGATAACTTATTATTTTGGAAAAACGTTCATGTAAATAGGATTGAACGTATTTTTAACTACAGCAGTTCATTTTTTCTACTGTATTGGCCATCTTTCATCCAGCTATACTAGTGATATAACCAGTGAAATAACACATAATAATAATATAATTAAGTAGTAGGAAAGCTGGGTTGAGGCGCAAAGCCGGTAAGCCGGTGCGGGCGAAAGAAATCTCTGCGATAATCCAATTAACCACCAGACCGCTATTTGTGAGCGCCTGTTTACTACTAATGTACCCAGTAGTCAGTATCCACCATACGAGTCGTTGCTTATGCGAAAATAACATAATATTTTAGGTATTTATTACAACCCAGACTAAGTACTATCAGGAAGTGGATTCCTAGGCAGATGGGGGACCTACGTAGTTTGATCGCGTTAGGTCAAACCCAGCCGACAGATCACAATTAACATTTAATTGACTTAAGCCGATCAAACGTCGACGTAGGTCCGTCAACTGCCTAGGATCGATGGTAGGGGGAACCTACGTAGTTTGTTCGCGACTCGCGTTACATCAAATCCAGCCGAAAGATCACGACAACGGATCACATACGACAAACATTTAATTTACATATTATCCCGACCATGGATCAATTTCTTTTGATGGTACTTAATTATCGTTAAGTTATGCTTTCTACTATAATAAAAACGTACATTGTTTTCTAATTTAAGACTGACAGTATATAATTATGTAAGTTCTGTATGTCTTTACATTATAAAATTTAGGCTACATCTAGATGTAGAGTCCGCAAATCGGTTCAAACAAAAATTCGTATATCGCGCAATTTTTTCAGTCATAAACGCAATCCTTTGTCCGTTTTCGGGACTCTCGAGTCCATTTCACCATCTTATCTTTCATCAAAATCAGTTCAGCGATATACTTAACTGTGAGGTCTGACAAGGTAATATCCAAACTTCCATGTTAATATTATAAATTCGGAAATATCTATATTGTGTCTGTTAAGTGTTACCTCTTCACTCCCAAACCGCTGGACCGATTTTGTTGAAATTTTGTATTACTGTGAGTCCCGGGAAAGATCGTAGGATACATTTTTCCTAGAAAATTGTACGATTCCCACGCGGTAAACGAATTTTGGCGCAACGGAGCTGCGGGCGTCATCTAGTACTTTCATATTTTAAAAATATAAGTAATAATAACTGTTTATTATTATTCTTATTATTATTATTAAAAAAAAGATAAAACCGACTTCAAAATTGTACGTAATTGAGAATTAAAACTCCGTATATCCAAAACTACTGAACCGATTTTGATAAAACAGCTTGCAGTGTTACCTAAGTTGAACAATACCTAGTACAAAAAAAGAATTACTAAAATTGGAATGGTGGTTCCAGAGAAATGCGAACATAAACAAAAACGAAAGCGAAAACTCAATAATTTTCAGTAACTCAATTCCTTTATTGTGTTTTGGTTTTATACCTGGAAAATCATAGAAAATACATTTTACATGACCAGAGACTTAACGTGACTATGTCAAACATACAGTTGCTAAACTTTAATTTTCCCTAGTTGAACAATAAAGATTGAACATCGTGAAGACTTAGCAGATTGTGTTATACTAAAACGCTATCGCACTCCCTTCATTTTCATACTCTGTACAATTTAAACCCGTGCAGCCGAGAATACCTCCGAGAGATACCTTTTCTGTTTTTGTTTATTTTGTAATACTCGTATCCTCCCTGCGGCTTTTATTAAGGTTTAAAATCCGAACAGCGCAATATAGTCCCCAGAATATTGTTCAACGTTTGCGTCGACGTGCCAAATCTACGGATCTCGCACCTTGTGTAAAATCGACTGTTGAAGACTGCTAACTTGAGTGACTGTATTTTAAAAAGATAAAACCGACTTCAAAATTGTACGTAAATTTTGAGAATTAAAACTCCCCTATCTCCAAAACTAATGAACCGATTTTGATGAAACTTACACTATTCCCTAAGTTGAACAATACCTAGTACAACAAAAAAAGAATTACTGAAATCGGTACGGTAATTCCAAAGATATGAGAACACAAATATAAAAACATACATACATACATACATACAAACATACATACATACATATATACATACATACATACATACATACATACATACATACACTTTTGAAATTTGGCACATTTGTTCAGAAGATGATATATACTAACATATACGAAAATTGGGCAGTTCTGGATATATTACATACATACGCGTCAAATTGATAACCTCCTTTTTTTGAAGTCGGTTAAAAATAGTAGTTTAAATTATTAGTCATCTTTTTTTACTTATAGCTAGTAATTCCTTAGTTGTTTTAGATCAGTTTTTGAAACTATACTTTCTAAACCACTGCAACCTCCATAATAACCGTGACGTCTTCCGTAATATGTCCCCTGTTGCAGCGATCTTTGCATATCGCGATCAGACCAGACGCTAATAATTCCAGTCATTGACTGAACAGAACAAAAGTACCTTCGAGGAAATTGATTCGTATACAGTTGACAGACCGACGTCATTTAACCGATGTCAATTCAATGTTAATTGTGATCTGCGGCTGGGTTTGACTTAACGCGACCAAACTACGTAGGTCCCCCATCTGCATAGGAATCATCTTCTCTGATAGTACATCGTCCACGTACAAGAAGCAACTGCTGGCGCGGGGCCAGGCCGGTTACGTCACGAACGCCAAGCACAATTAAACAAAACGGTAAATTAAATGGCCTTACGCTTATTAGAAGTAAACTAGGTTCGTGGTGAAGAAACTACTTGGGGTTGGGTCACATTGCAACATGAGGGTATGCGATGTATTGATAATAATATATAATGAGTCATTCAAATTTGGAATAGACATATCGATAACCCGAGCAAATTCACTATTATATTCACGATATCTTCGCATATTACTTCGCAATGTCAACTAACCTTTACACGAATTAGAATTCAATAGCTTTAATACCAAAGGTACCACAAATTACTGTTACTTAATTTCATTTTGGAACTAAAGGCGATATAGAAAACTATCATTTCTCCAAGTTAATAAAAATATTTAAGTTCAGATTACCGCTTTGCAGATTTTACAGCGAGATTCGAACTATGTCAACTTGTCTGAAGTCTTGTGACTTTACTTGCACGGTTGTGTTTACGAAGCGTGCTGCTGTACATTTACGAGGGGAAATGAAGTGAGCATCGCAGATAGTTACAGCTGATACTGTAAACGCAATGCTGAATGATGATCCGTTTGTAAAGGCTGTAAGTACAGAACAGCTCCTTTTAATTTATAAATAGCACCGAAGGAGGATGTTATACCATAGTATTCCTTAAATTTACTTTTTAACCGACTTCCAAAAAGGAGGAGGATATATTATATTTTTACTTTGAAGCGGGCGAAGTCGCGGGCAACAGCTAGTAATAATATATTACAATCGTTGTCTATGTCAAACTTGGTGACGATGCTACGAACGCGTAGACGCCGTAGAGCCTCTACGAAGTTTTCATGAACGACATGGATGTTGATTTATTAAATAATTTAGGTAATATTATCGGATTACTTTAAAATACTTTGCTTAAAAAAGGTAGTAACGTAGAATCAAGACAAAATTAGGTAATATTTGGCTCGATTACATGTGACCGAACGGCCCGGCCGCTACACCCCACACTGCATCGCAGAGTAATTTTAAGTTTAAATAAGTTGTTACATACAGTTGCTTGTGGGCTCGTAGAGTTGCGGACGGGCCGCTCGGTCGCGCTGATGTATACAGCATGATTGGTGAGACAATACCGATAATTAAGGAGAGTATTCAGTACTCGATTCTCATTATAATTATGTAATAAAATTAGGTACTTAATTTTTAACCAAATTTCCCTTTAAACAAATGAATAATGGACACTTAGTAAATTACTATGCGGTCGGGCGCGGCCCACCCCGCCCCGCGCGTTTCGCGCTACTCCCGCGCGCGGTGTCCATGCGTTGGGTAAATAATTATTTAACTTTAAGCTACATTTACTCAGTGATCAATTGATGTTATTTTTTTATATTTTTTTTTCAACTAATATAATAGTCAAATATCACGTCCTCGAATATTGAACATGTCTCACCAGTCGTGCTGTATAAATCGAGCCTTAGAGTCGATTCAGACCGCAGTCAGTTTGGTAGTAGTTTAGGCTTTGGACTAACATTAATACTAGCAAACTATAGAGACATCTCGATTGTATATTATTAGTATATTTTTTATTTAGTATATGCAATGGCAGTTAAAACGCCATTTTATTAAAATAAGTGTTGTTCGGGGTAAGTTATCCCGGAACCGCTCGTAACTCACGCCTGGAATATGACGCGACTTGTAATATACGACCGCCAACTTAAACCGAACACTTTTTCCAAGATACTAATTCATTACATGTTCTTCATTTAAATTTTTATAAAAAAATATCAGTTACTACTTACTATAAACAAACGCTATACTACTTCGCCTTTCAAACACAGGATATAATTATCTATTATGGTCCCACTTCGTGTAAAGGTGCTTTTTTACATTACGAGCATTCGTGTGTAATGTAACATTATAGATTCGACTTTGAGCAGTACATAGCAAGTTGACTTCACTGTCACGTAGCATTGATGTTACAATTTGTGTCAAGATATTACATATTGTATCATTACAATGTGCGCATTGTAATGCTCGGTTCTCCTCCCTCAGTGATGTAAAGGTACAAGTTGGAAGCCGGCTACATGAAGTTTCAGCAGGCGACGTGTCGTCGCGACACTAAGGGTATTTCATGGAAATATATTATACAAACCAGTAGTGTCGCTGCGACACGTCATCTGCTGTTGCCGGTTAGCAGCGGGCCATATGAAGTATTGCCCGCTGCTAGCCGGCACCTTAATGCTCGACTCTGTAACGTTACATTACAAGTGAATGCTCCCGGTGAGGGAGCACCTTAAGACCTTAATGGATATAATTGTCATATTCATAATCGACTTCCATCATGGGCAACTATAGACGAATATAGACCGTACTCCCTACAGTCAATGCTCGACATGTTCTTAATTGCCTTCTTTTTTTCCATCATTGGCTAAGTAACACACTTTGCACTTAGATGCCTACTCAGATTTTTCATCAGCTGAGATGTAGTCAATTGTTTTGTTATTGCATAACGCACCGTTTATAAAGTCAATAAACTGTCAGCATTATGGGTTTTTAAAGGCTGGTATTGTCACAAAGAAAGCGGGTTTCAGACAGACTTGTATTCTACCACAAGGACGACAAAACCTCAGTACTGAGGAACTAAACAGCGGGTAGCGGCTTCCGTCATAGATAAGGGAGCCCTAAACCAAATCGGATATGAATTGTTATCCCTCATTTGATTGCCTCGCAGTAAAATGGGACTTAATGTAACACTTAATCCGTCCTCCTTTGTCTGCGATTATTGTACGACTAATTGTAGCAGACGGTTTACGGCCAATAAACGACGATCGTAAATTTTAAATCCTGAAGGACTCGTGATTACATTTGAGTACGGCGAAACGGCCAGTGAAAAGTTTATCAGATGAAAGATTAGTGATTCAGGTGGAGTTTGTTTTGTTGATTTGTTACTTTGAGTTTCTGTATTTACACAATATGTTTTTAATGTTTTTCTTCCGGATTTCATTAATAAAATAATAAAAATAATAAAATATCTTTATTTCTCAGAAAACTTACACGCTAATCTTACACAAAACTCTGGTCTCCACACTAGGATTCCCTGTGTCGTGGAGACCAGTCTCTTCCATCATGAACATATATATTAGCAATATACAAATATTTGTATTAACCAGCTAAGGACATATTACTATACGTACTAAGTCTTTTTAACAAAATAATTTAAGTATTTATAAGTAAACAAACAATATTTTGAAAAGTGAACATCATGATTAACATGATAATTAATATTAGGAACAATATACGATTATTTATTTTAACCAGCTAAGGACATATTACTATACGTACTAAGTCTTTTTAACAAGACGTTTTTTTTTTTTAGTCTTTTTTTTCATTACTGATCGATTTGATACGTCGCAAATAAATATAATTTCTTAGCTGGTGAGGAAGTTGCCGAAAGAACCCTGTAGTAGCTTAGACCGAGTAAAACCAAGTTTGCTATATCAGTAGCAGCTACTGCTAGGCCGGTGGAGAAAAATATCTATAGCTATAATTTGCAAGTAAAAAATCCCTTTTCTCTTTGTGGCATATCCATTTAAATATTTGACATTAGTGGAAAAATTTTAGGAGATTTCCCTGCAGAATTTAATTGTGATATTATACGAAATATATAAATACTTTCTTTTACTTTGGTTTTAAGTTATAACTATGGGATATAAAGGGCGATTGCGGTGAGCACGGGCGCCAAGGGCTGGAGGGAAGTGTCCGGACATCCTCCGTAACTCATACGTGCTTCCGGAAAAACCGGACGCCGGAACACCCCGCCGCATACCGCCCACTGACACACATTTATAGCGTAGTAAATACTAGTTATTTATGTGGTCCCACTTTTAAGTCGTGATATTCTAATGCCTGACTTCAGAGCTTTCTGACGGAAGTTTATCTGTTTAACACTTTGCGTTACACTTGGTTTACGCCAAATTAATCAGTCAACTACGCTACGTAGAAGATAAACTTCTGTCAAAAAATCTTCAGATGTTAGGTAATCTAAGAAAATTAGTTTCAAAATCGTCGATGAGAGCAAAAAATTCATGTAGTTTTGAAAGTTGCTACAGGACACAATATTTGATTTGATAAGGACCATCATTTGTTTTTTTTTTTACATCCATATCCTCTTCATAAAAACAATCTAACCCTACACACGATCAATCATCGAATAACTCGTGCTCAACGCAATAAGCGGATAGGCGGATATAATATTCCCGCTGAAAGAAAGTCCTGATTTCATTTAGTGTGCGGCGCGGGCGGCGAGGGCAGATCTAATATCCTGGCATGGCTTCCGTCGGCAGACTTCCTCCGCCGATATTAAACACTCATATCTAAAATATACTCATAAAATATCTGCATTATTATTTCCTGTCGGTGCTGGAAAACAAATGAATGTGCAATATGAACTAAGAATACAAAATATTGAGAAAACCGAGAAGTGTAACATAGTACAGTGATGGAGTATGTTTCAATAACATAAACTATGCGGATGACATGGTCTTGCTGAGTGCCTCGGTCTGTGGTCTCAAAAAGCTACTTGACATTTGTGAGCGTTACGCAGCGGAGCATGGGCTGATATACAATAGTAAAAAGAGTCAGTACATGGTCTTTCACGGTGGTACCAGAAAGGTGGATACAGTGCCGGCTCTTTTACTCAATGGTGTTCCTTTAGCTAGAGTCGAGGAGTTCAAATACCTAGGACACATTGTGACGTCCACTTTGAAAGACGATACTGATATCGAAAGGGAGCGAAGGGCACTGTCGGTTAGGGCGAATATGGTTGTTAGGAGGTTTGCGAGATGCTCGTTAGAAGTAAAAATGACGTTGTTTAGAGCTTTTTGTACATCCTTCTACACTTGCAGCCTCTGGGCAGCATATACGCAAAGGGCCTACAGTGCCC